>PRKT01000172.1:452749-481580 GCA_003671525.1 Saccostrea glomerata | reverse complement strand
CCCCCCCCCCCCCTTCCCCCAATACTGTCTTTGATATAGTAATTGCACTTCATTCCTCTGGATACAATGCCTAAGAACTTTGTTTTAGATATGTTATGCTGGGTTTTTTTTGGAGAAATATTTAAAATATCAAGAACAAAATTCTTTGATATGTTTTGTTCTAAGAATATGCAACATGTCTCCATCCGTTTAGTTACACTATAAGTGTATTTGAGAAGTGTACAGTCGCCCGCGTGGCGAAGTGGTTAGAACGTATCCTCTAGAGTTGATAAGTAAGGAGTAAATCCTTACGTCGCGGATTCGAATCCCACTGTGGGACGTGGAAACCGGTCCTTCGGATGAGACCGTAGAAACCAAGGTCCCGTGTCGCTGGCACGAAAGTAGGTGCTGGCACGAAAGTAGGTGCTGGCACGAAAAAGATCCGTCCCTGCTCAATGGACCTGAATGCCAAGTATAGGACAAAATTTGCAGCTCTCCATCGGCAAGAGGTGGTGTCTCTATATGAGTGAAAAATTCTCTCGAGAGACTTTAAATAATATACAATCAGTCAATCATAAGTGTACGAGAACGTTTCTATGGCATTCTGAATGGAGTAAACATCACATTTGATTAAGTTTGCTTCCCCATTGAGAGAAGTCCTTTTTCTCCAAGGTCAGGTATCTAACTATTATGATCCCAGAGTTAATTCAACTTCGAGTCTCGGTGATTGACTTGTCCTGAAGTTTTAATTTTATGTCAAGAAGTCTCTGGTCTGCAAAACCGATATTCAGCATTACGAGAGCAGTCGAGAATCGAACCCGGGCCTCCCGATCACGAAGCGAACGCTCTACCACTAGGCTACCTTGAAAGTTCATCTACAGTGTATGAATTTTAATTTGTAATCTTCATGTAGCTATTTATTTATATATATCTTAAAAAGGAAAGATCAGATTAAGAATAGTGATGTTAATATGTCTACTTTGTCAATGCCCCCAGTGGTATGACCAGATTTCATCATGTCATCGATCCTCTAGGGTTGTTGTGGGTCATTTTATATGGATATGCAGGGAGAAAAGTGGTCAATAGAACAGGGTCATATGAAAGTATTGAAGCCCATGAACCTTCTCTTTTGCAACTGCTTAAATTTGTTTTTTTTAATTTACAGAGTAGCCAAGAGAAAGCCAAAGAGACAAACAGAGAAGAGGTAATTGAAAAAAAACATTGGATTTTTTGGTTTACACGTCGATGAACATGTCTTTCAATTTATTATTTTTTTATTTTATTTTCAACTTGGCTGTTGCTAAAATATCCTTTAAACAGAAATTGCTTATAGTGTTTATCGTTTAAATCGTTAACATATGTTTTTTGAATAACGTCTAATCAAATACAAATAAGTTTACATACAAAGAGCTTAAAGCTGGGGACCTTGTCCTTGCAAAAGATGACGATGAATGGTACGTTAACAATTTTAGAAAAACATAATTTGCCTAATTTATTTCGCAGTATTTTAAGGTATTTCCATCTTCCTATGATGTCATAGGTTTTGCAAAAAATTTTATTAATTTAAATTCATACCTTATATCTTTTGGATGAATGCTTTTCGATAGGTGTATTGATAAATATTGTTATTTAAAAGCATTTTGAAAAAAACATTTTTTTTATTTGAGCAATTATTCAGTCTTTAAAAAATGTTGACAAGGGCAATAACTCCTCTGGTATCATTCAGACTTTTTCTCTATTGTTTTTTTTAAATAGTAAAATAGTTTCCCTGATATTCAAAATTAAAAAGTACCAAATAAATAGCAAGTATTTAGAACCTTTCAGCATCAGAATTATGCATTTGAACCAGTTTATACATAATTTTCATAATACTGTTTACAACAAATGTGCAATTTTTTTTATGTTGACATATACTTCTGTTTATTTATGACTACCACTTTAAATAATATAGTAACTTATACACTTTTTGCAATCATTTGAAAATTTAAACTATGTTAAATGAAAGAAAAAATTAACACTGAACCATTAAATTTCTAAGGGTGGTAGACCTTAAAACATAGTAAAATAATGAATGTTCTAATCTTTTATTTTTGATATTTCATATAGGTTCAAAGCCAATGTGGTCATGTGTGAGGCAGACAAGTTCAAGGTCCACTACTTTGGTTATGGGGCCCAATTCGACAAATGGGTCTCGAAAGAAGAGATCAAATTGTACTGTTTTGTAAGTATATTTTGAGTGTATAATAAATGAAAAACATTCTACATAGGTGTCGGATTCAAATTGGGGGGGGGGGGGGGGGGACTAAACAAACAAAAGAAAGTAAACCCCAATTTTCAATAATTTGATCTTTGCAGATGAAAAAGTGCTCCTCCCTCCCAGGACGCCTATGTTATAAGAAATTGAACTCTTCATAAAATATGTTTAATTGATCAATATCAAATGTTTATTCTTCATCTTAAGAAGGTAGAAGATGTAAGGGGTAATTAAAATATGTAATTTATAAATTGCTTAAATTAAATATGAAATATTCATTGTTCAATTTTATTTCAGGCTGTTGGAGAGAAGCTGAAGGCACAGTGGGAGGATGGGTTCTTTTACAGAGGCAAAGTCCAAAGTGTTGACGGAAGAGGTAATTTTTGTAAAGTGTAATAATATGTTGTATTTGTGTGTATCTCAAAATTAATTTATATAATTATGCTGTTTATATAAATTAGCAAAGTTTAATTAATAAAAACAGTGGTTAAAAGAATTGATATCCATGCTTGCCATAGTAATGCTGGCATCATTAGTTGCTTTACAGAGTGCAAAAACTTCATTATTTGGCTTTGATTGTAAGCCATATATTCTTGAAACTTGTTTTGTTCAAAACAATGAATACAGATATTATATTACATTTATCTGTTTTTAGAGGTAACCGTGCTGTTTGATGATGGTGATGTGGGGAAAGCAACATGTCTGAAGTTCTGCTGGCCTTTTTGGTAATCAACCAATGAGAGACTAGAATACAAACAAAATCAAATTATATTAAAATGTCGAGTTGAAGGCCACAGAAAGTGTTTTCTTAATTTCACGTTCACGTGTATAAGATTTTGGACAAAGTCTGCTTCACATGAATACAAAATAGGTCTGCTTATAACGCATTATGGGGAGCAATTGATACCCATGGGAATTCCAATAGATAGTAGATATGGTCTTTAAAAATCAAATGGGTTCGTCAATCAGAAACTGAAGTTGATCATTTTAAAATCAAAATAATTTTGCAAATGACCAATGAGAAGGTATATGTAAATTATTTTACAAGTTCCATTTCCATTGAAAAAAAAACAGCTGTCCTTGATATAAAAAATCCTGGTCTTTAATTTATCTTTGGGAATGGTTGTGTATAAAGTTGAAAAGATGCAAATTAATGCTATGGATTTTGGTAAATGTTCCATCTGATTTAATTACTTCTCGAATACATTGTTGAACAATACTCTCAAAGTTTCTCCTTCACTATTGTTTATATTTCAATGAGTACGAAGGAAAAACTCGGCCTGGTAAAACATTTATTGGAATCCATTATGTATCTTTGTTTGTAAGGATTTTTATGAAGTTTTGGAATCCAATTAAGATGTGGTAATTCGCATTCATGTTGTTTGTTCGGAATATAAAAAAATATTCAAAATTGACTAATGATTTTGAGGAATTTCCTCCTTAGAAAGAGAGTTATGAGTATAAATTGGATCATCATTAATAAAATGAAATTCCACTTTCTCTAAGATACAGTGTAACAGTGTGATTTACCATCAGACAAAGCGGTCTAATAATCATTCCAATCATAAAACATTAAATCAAATTGAGAAAGAGAAAAACCTTAACATTCCTTGTAAGAAACCAATTATACAGGCTACATACAATGTAGAAAATATCTTTAAAAATCTTAAGAACAAGCAAGGCATGATTAGTAATATCTGTTGTAAAAGTAACCTTATAGTTTTTGAACAATCAAGATTTTTCAAATTATGACCACGAGGGGTTGGGGAACATAAGGAAAAAGTTTTATGTAAGAATACATATGAATCATCATAAAAACATGGTGTTCAACAACAAACAGCGAAATCTTGAATAATCATATTATTATACATGCATCCTAAGATAGATAGCTTCAAATTTAGGGTGGGTACGGTGGGGCCAAATTGAACGAGTAAGTTTTATATGGGGAAACATAATGGGATTTTTTTTTAAATTTACTTTGCTCAAGAACAGAAAAAAACCATGAGTATATGTAGCAGTATATAAAAAAAATAAATTCTTCAGCACAAGAACTACAACAAAGCCCTATTTTGTCAATTGATATGTCTGATGTAGTGTAAATTTAGGCTAAACCTTCAATACTGAATTGCTTTCTGTTTTCTATCTAACCAATGTTCTCATGTTATCGCTGTAGTGCATGCTTTCTTTAAAAATAAACTTGATGCATGATTAAAAGAAATAATTTACTTTGATACAAACACAGTTGTTCTTTTTCTTTGTGAAAAAGTCGCTGACTTGATTCTTTACACATAGTAAAGCACTTGCTATAGAGTCACATAGTACATGTATATAAGTACTAAAATATACCCTCAATATTAGGGCTAAATCCTACTGTGAGACATGGATGGGTCACTGTGGGTGCTCCTTGACTATTCAAAGGCTGTATATGTGCCAAGTTTAGGTCTTAATTTGCAGTCATCATCAGGCAAGTGTTGGTGTTTCGAAAAAATGCGACGTTAAATCACTCAACCAAGAACAAACACTTTTTAATCAAAAAAGGCTATGTTATCATCAGCATGTCCTCCATTAATGACTGATTCCACAACCTTTCGTGTACAGACCAAAGATGCGGGCAGTTCAACAACATTCGGTATAAGTACATATTGATTAACGTCGGCCATGTTTTGAGTTAAGTGCACCACATTAAAACGTTTTCTTGTCTGCACACACTCGTAATTAACATTCAATTCACAATCTGTTCTATCTAGTTTCTGTGCTTTATATATAACTCGCGGTATCCTGTTTTCTTCAATATCCGGTACCCATGACCACGGACAGAGTTCACTTCCGGTTTGACTGGGACACCGATTCGCTTCGTCAATCATCCGTGAGATGTTCTGAAGAATGGATAAAGAAAAAACTACATTTGATGATTCTTGACCGGGATTGGAATTAATTGGATTATTAATCACATCCTTAGTGAGGTATAATAATAGACTTGCTGATGTCATAATCTGAAAAACGATAAAGTATTTTGAGTGCTCAAGCACAATATGTAGGAAGAACTAAGGAAATATTATCCAGGTTATTTTGCTACAGTAATTATATAAGGTTGAATAATTAATCCATTGCGACAGTAAGAAGCGGCTTGATGCATAATCATATTTCCTAAATTTATTTACTTTTTTTTTTATTCAACGTTCCTTTCGGGAATTTTTCACTCGTACGAAGACTCCACCACTTGCTGGTGGAGAGGTGAAAATTTTAACCTATGCTTGGCACTTGTGGCCATTGAACAGTGAGGTGTTGTTTTTTGCACCTACTGCAAAACGTGCCATCGGTTTTATGGTCTCAATCCAAGGGACGGTCTCTACGTCCCATAGTGGCTTCGATCCCGCGCACAAGGATGGTATTCTTACTATCTATAGAGCAGACGCTCTCGGGACTTCGCCACGCAGGTGACTTTTGATTTGGAATTTAATTTTTTAAATTGAGAACGGAAAAGGATAAAACAAAACTTCTTTATTCGCCCTACCAAACCAAAATTCAGCTTCTAAATTTCCGAATCCGTTTTTGTATTCTTCCCAGGTTCTGTAGAAATCTTCAGATCCGTCCATTCGACGTTGGAAAACCTGGAATAACAAAGGAATATCGAAAAGTTTAACGAAAGAAGAAAATAAAATAAAAATCGGTTAATAGCGAGGCAACGCTTTGCACCGCTCGCGTATAGCGAACTCAATAGACTAATGTCTACGAACGGAGGAAATTCGGGTTGAAATCTGCACATTGTTCCAAGAAATTTTTATGCGTCCACGTGATATAATTCCAAAACTTCATGCCACAAAACTATCGTCTGCGTCACAAGTCAAAAGACTTTTAGATGACGTAATTCTTTCGTCTATTAAATGGCTCGGGAATTTCTGATTTTGTCGGAATCTTCCGCTAAGTACGAAATCTCAATCCCAGGTCATGGGAAATGATTTCTTTTTATTGTTGTTTCTTTTTTTTTATTGAACTAAGGATAGGCTGTATAAGTGTAACTTGTAAAAAGGTTTTTAAAAATACAAAGCTGCCATCGCCCCAACGGTCACACCGTAAAACATAAGGTATATGTTCAATGTTCAGTTTTGTTTTTAGTCGTACTGTACTTGCAGAGTCAACACGAAATCTGTAAATTCGGCGTAAGGCAATTAACAAAAAATTATCAAATGGTACTGATTTATAAACAAATATTCCGGAACGGTTTCCACATGCTTCATTCGAAAAGTATTAAAAATGACACAGACAAGGAATCTTGATTTGTTACATTCTGGTAAAATACCTGCACAATCAATTTCAACTTATTCCATGCATGTCTAGAAATATGTTTAAGGGCTGGAACTAAAACTTATTTATTCTTTCTTTTTTAAGAGGGATTAACTTGACTTGCGTAATGCTATTACGTACCCATATGTCAAGCTTACATGTAAGTACAATCTGTGCAAATCTGCTAGAGATAATGTCAATAATGACTTAACGAGAGAACGATGCATAGGCGTCGGAACCGGGGGCCTAGAAGATACGATCTTTAGTAAAACGCAAAATCGACGTAAGTTACGTCTACGTCTACGTTTACGCCTACGTTTTAACTTACGACCTTTAGTAAAACTGGCTACAGATGGCTTATTTCCAAACACTTACCTTGATGGAAGTTTCCACCACAAATATGGAATGTCTACAATAGGGATAATAACACAAGGATAAACAATCTGGTGGAAGGCAAGACTATGGAAATGAATAAATACAAACTTTTTAAACTAGAAGCGGTGTTGTATCAATTCAATACATACTGAACTCCGGTAAATAAGCTTTTCGATTTATATCGTTAATATTTTCTCTAACCGGGAATGGTACAAGGTTTCTGCAAGCTCGCGAATCATAACACCACATTTGGGCAAATATCTATAAACGGACTAATGCAGTATTGTTTCTTTATTAGATAACACACATATCTAATGATAGAATAACATATTAAAAGGAATAATTGTGTTGGTACATGTACCAGGCGCTCATCTTTGTGGATATTCATCCGGAAACGGATCGATGCAGACGTTTGGAGGAGATGGCAGCAGCACTTGTCGAGCCTCGATCTTACTCAAAGAGGAAGTGGAGGAGAATGCAGAAACACGTGGGGCGCCTCGACCTGACTCAAAAAGGAGGTAAAGGAGGCTTCAGAAAAGGATAGTATAACCAAGGGGATTGAACTCTTGACAAATATTGATTCAGCAATTAGTTGCTGAATGAAGTATTTTCGATGAACACATGATAGACATGGATGTCACGTCAATGATGCTCTCTTCATACTTAAAACTGTCAATATATGTCGTGAAAATTGTTTAGGTCCAGTGAGTGCTAGTAGTGATAAAATTGAAAATGCGAATACATGAATAGGCCCAAACGTTTTTTGTTTCTTTTTTTTTTTTTAATATGACTGAATTATTCCGAGTTCTTTAACTGCATGACCATTATCAAACTTTGAAAGAGCAATCGTTATGTTCACAAGTTTTATACTAATATTAATTAGAGGGGATGTTTACTAGCATACTAGAAACCTGGACTAGATAAGGAAGTGTTGAAAAACTATCGGCCCGTATCGAACTTGAGTTTTATCTCAAAAATATTGGAGAAAGTTGTGGCTCGTAGGATTGATGCCCATTTGGATGCGAATTCTCTTTGCGATCCACTTCAGTCGGCATATCGTCCCAGGCACTCCACGGAAACGGCCCTCATCAAGGTCCACAACGATATTGTGACAGCCCTAGGCCAACAATCTTCAGCAGTCCTTGTCCTTCTGGATTTATCCGCTGCTTTTGATGTTATTGACCATAATATATTGTTCCAACGCCTAACTGTGTCTTATGGTTTCCGTTATGGAGCTTTTGAGTGGATCAAGTCTTACCTCAAGAACAGAAAACAATGTGTCACAATTGGATCCGTCCGATCAATGTCTAGACAGCTGCCTTTTGGTGTCCCCCAAGGATCTGTACTCGGACCTAAATTGTATTGCCTCTTCTCCAAACCCATTGGAATCATATGCCACCGCCATGGAATGATATATCACTGCTATGCAGATGATACACAAATCTACATGATCATAAGACCACTGGAAAATTGGAACAATTACTTTTCTCGACTTGAAGCGTGTCTTAGTGAAATTGGTTCATGGATGACATCAAACCTACTCAAACTAAACCAAGAAAAGACCGAGCTAATAATCTTCTCCACAAAGCAACACCAGAAGTATCTGCCAACATTACAACTAAAAGTTGGTGATAATATCATTGAAAGCGTGCCATGCGTAAAAAATCTAGGTGCATTTTTCGATCAACACCTTACTATGGAAAAACAGGTATCCTCGGTCGTCAAGTCATGCTATTTTCAAATAAGCAATATTGGACGAATACGGCGCTTTCTAACAAAAGAAGCCTGCAAGACCATGGTGAATGCCGTTATCACTGCCAGGCTGGACTATGGGAACTGCCTTCTATATGGAGTGTCAAAGGCCTTACTAGACCGGATTCAAAAAGTCCAGAACACGGCAGCTCGCTTAGTTACAAGATCATCGAAACGGGAGCATATTACACCTATCCTAGCTGATCTTCATTGGCTACCTGTTTCTTTTCGTCCACAATATAAAATCTTGACATATGTCTACCAATCCTTACACGGGTTGGCTCCATCGTATATCAAAGATCTTATAATGGAATACAAGCCGACCAGATCACTGCGATCTGAGTCAACATCACGGTTAGTTGTTCCTAAGATCAGGACGAAGACATATGGTGAACGTCGACTTGGTTGGGCAGCAGCATTTTTGTGGAACGACCTTCCTAATGATATAAAGCAGGCCCAGTCCCTGGATATTTTCAAAAGACAATTAAAGACGCATTTTTATAGGATAGCTTTTTAAATTTTAGGTGCTCAATTTTTAGCAGCAAATCATAAATCACAAATGATGTTCTTTTATTGAGTTTTATTGATGGTGTAATTGTAATTTGTATGTAATTTGTAGTATTTTTATGTTATAATTCCGAACACATATATGAGTATGGGTTAATATTTTATATAAGTTTTCATAGCTTTTAAATTATGATTACTTGCGTTTTATTGTACAGCGCTTTAGAGTTAAATTATTAATATTTAGCGCTTTATAAATTCATATATTATTATTATTATTATTATAATTTATTTACATGTAACAGGGACCCAATTCACAAAACTATACCTTATTCTTATGACTAAGATAAGTCCTACGGCTGAAAAATGTCGTAAGATTGCGTAATAGCTATTCATATCATACGATTATATTAAAGTCTTACGACAACCAGATACATGTCTTAAGACCAAAGTTATACATGGCGACCACTTATATTTTGGCTCAAAACAGAAGAAACTTAAGAAGAGAACGAATGTTTAGAGATAGGAACAACCAATTAGACTATATGCCTCATGCAAATATCATGGACAGGTTCCGCCTTCCACCCCATTTAATTTTGAGTTTAATATGTGCAGAGCTTAATTCTCATTTAGCGCATGCTACTAGCAGCTAAGTCTCATGCTCTTCCTACATCACTGCAAATCATGGTTGCACACAAGTTTAATGCCAGCATGATATTCCAAACTATCACCGGGGACCTCCATTGCGTAAATAAAGCCAGTGTTTCAAGAGTAGTAAATGCTGTATCATCAGCTCCAGTACATGTTTGCTTTGATTATATAAAATTTCTACTCGACGACAGAAGGATAAATAGCACCATGCATTGTACTTGCCTTTTATGCATTACAAATTTTCGTAATTTCATTGAAGCTATATATACATGGAATTTATCTCATTTCAATTAAAGCCCCGAAAGATAATGAACATTCGTTTGTTTGTTAACAGGAAATATTTTCATTCCTTTAATGTTATGACAGTCTGTGATTCTAGCACATAATTTACTTATATAGCTGTCAGGTGGCCTGGGTCATCACACAATGCTTTTGTGTGGACAAATTCATCACTAAACGATCTGTTTAAGGAATGACTCTAATTCTTGGCCATATTATCGAGTATAATCTGGTTTGGGTCAGTTTACGCTTTATAATCCGCGAAGCGGATTATAAAAAAGCGTAAACTGATCCAAACCAGATTATACTCGATAATATGGCCAAGAATTAAAGTCATTCCTTATAATTTAATTTTAAAATAATTAAACAACTTTTGATGTAAAATTGTGTTGCTTTTTATAAGTTCAAATTTACCGCGCAATAATACAACCGTAGTAACGGAAGTGATTTGAAGCGAGGGGAGGTAATAACTGATACATAGATCTTGCAGCCATGATGTTTGTTTACATGAGGTAAGAACGAGTAATTGTTTAAAGTTGAAGGTACATTTATTAAATCTGGAATTTTCCATGGATTCCGAGGACTGGAAATGAGGGGATTGCATGGATATGATGATTAAGCTGGTCGTCAAGAGGGTGTGTCCCCATACCAAACCAGATTATACAAAATGTTATGCGTTCCTTTTCGGAAATCAACCAATGAGAGGCGAGAATGCAAATAAAATTAAATTATTTGAAAATGGAAATATATGAACAGGTTGGTTGCTTGGGGACAGTGCATTCCCTCTGAAAAAGTATCTAATGACACCAGTGCTTAACCCAATGTTCCGTTACCACTAACACAAAAATCTGGGGCATATCAACGTAATCTACGTCTATCAAGGATCTACAATGAAGGAACCGAGATACGCCAACGATTGATTCTCTCTAGAGTTTAAGTGGCTCCACAAACAAGTTTTTTTGTGTATTCTTGAAATATTGAGGCGTTTTCAAATGGTTAGCTTTGATTCGGAACCAACTATACATTTATATTATTTTAAATATATTGTTCATTGTATATAACCTTCCATTAAAGATCGGTAACTTTCATGAAAGCGTTTGATGTCAAGTTTTCCAAGGTAAATTGTATTTTTAAAATTCATCCACAAGGTTACATACAATAATTATTAATTATACATGTACCCCTCGCTCGAATTGTTTTATAACAAAATTTTGATCGAACAATAGCGATTGTGAATTTATTGAGGTAAATGAAACATATACTGTAAACCAACTTTTATTCGCGTTGTGTCTTTTAACAAGAGAACCTAAATAGGCTTGATCGCGAAAAAGAATCGTCGCGAACTAGTTTATACCTGGTAAATCGTATCTTGTGATTGTACATGTAATAAACAACACGTAAAGAACAAGGTAGAGTTTCAATAAAGGCCAAACCCTACCTTCTTCTTATCTCCCCACCCACTGAATTTGTAGAATTATTAAATGTTTTCATGTATATTGAAGCAAATAAAAAAAATGCCAATATGGATATGAAAATTTGATTGCTTATTCTTTATTATTTGTATAAGAATATTCTTTTTATATTGAATGTTTATCACACCAATGTATTGATGACTTAATGAGTTTGTACAAGCCAGATGTCATAACTTTTAGACTTAACATACGGAAAGCTATCATTTAGTGAAAAAAAGGATTTAAAAAAAGATTTTGGAACGTCGGGATTCGAACACGGGACCTCATTCATGTTAAGCGAGAGGCATACAACCACACCACGGATCTGTAGGAAAATATATGCAAACATCAAGGTCACTTTCATGTATATATTCACGTTCGCTGTTGTCACAATTTTACATGTACACACTGCATTGTGTCTAAATTAGCCTTTATTAATCAGTTCTTATAGATGTAATAAGAATAAAATGTCCGCCAAGAACCCGTATTATACGCAAAAACTATCCACATGCCTTGTGCTAAAAATGGTGCCAAGCGACATTTAATACAATAATACTAATAAAATAAACGGGACAGGGGCACTTTGAGAGGGATGAGAGAGGCCCTTTGGAGTTTTGGTATATAATTTCATTGCAAAAGCTCAAAATCTTGAAATATCGCCCGAAAACGATAGGGTAACACATAGGCAGAATGTATAAATTTACGACGTTGAACTTTGACCTTTTAACCCCAAAATCAATAGAGGTCTTTCTTAGGCCACTGGTAGTTGCTATGTAAAATTTCAATGCACAAGCTCAACAGGTTCTTGAGATATCGAGCGGAAACGAAAGAGTTATTAAAAAAGACAAAATTTATTGAGTTATGACCTAGACTATTGACCTCAAAATAAATACGGTTCTTCTTTAGACCGTAGGGAGTTGTTATGTAAAATGACATTGCTCAAAGAGTTCTCGAAATATCGTGCGGAAATGTAAGCGTAACAGAAAGACAGACGGACGGACAGACCAAAATTAATAATCCCCACTTTCAGTGAAAGCGGAGGAAAATACTTGTTGAAGCATTTTGTGATACATGTTATGGGTCAGAATACATGTAATCCCTAAATGCCATTTTAAAGAATCAATCACACAGTTTTTATATAAAAACAATTTATTTACAGTCATAAAGAAAATTCAGAAGCACAAACTAACACTAATTTAAACAGCAAGAATTCTAACATATATACACCAGTGTGTCCGTCACACCAACACGTCCCAGTGAGTATCCTATACCAGTCTCTGTATCGTATATACTCGCTTATAAGTCGGATGTATTGCTTAAGCTTATATTTTAGGAACTGAACTTGTGAATTACTAACATTTTTATAACTCGCCTATAAATTTGACAAAGATTTGAACCAAAGATAAACTACCCAAAAAAAAAGAAGACTTATAGGCGAGTATATACGGTACTCTGTACGTCAGCTACCTATAGTCTTGTACAATAGTCTAATCCTTGTATACAATTCTCAGTATATAAATACCCTTTCTTAAATCTAAAATATTCTAGTAATTGTAAATACAATATATGTTACTGGAACATTCTGGACATATTCGAAACTCAAGAAAGTTCTAGAAAAAAAATGACCATCATGTTGACCATTCTGGATCGTTAAAAAAAAAATGTATTTCTGTTACTTATTATCTTTATAACTCAACCCATCACTCAAAATTAAAAAGTCTTAAATTAAATTGTCAGGGGTATTCTTCGTAAAGTAGGTCCAAGGCAAAGTGCATTGTAATGCTGGTATTTCTCATGTTATATGACAATCAGTGTACATGCTACAATGTAAATAGCATAGAATAATCCATTTGAATGTCAAAAATATGCTGTATATATATGTGAAAGGGTCAGGAGGTCGGTAACCATGTCAATTTACAAATGCCATGGCGCCAAGCAGTAATGTTCAAACTATCTAGTCCATATCTCTTTCAGTTTTTTAGAAACAAGGTGGGACAGATTCCAGGTAAAGTGATCCCTTAGTGCAAAATATGTCCAAGGTAAAATGTTGTTTTTTTTGGTAAATGTGGATCAAACTCCAAGGTCAAATGATTCGATTTTGTTAACAAAAATAAATGTCTTATCACATGGATTCAACATGTGAGAAATTGAGCCAAAGTTTCAATAAGTGAAGGACAATGCTCAGGCTGATGCGGAGAGACAGACGGACAAAGCAAATGTTTTATAATCTGGAATCTTCGATGAAAGGGTAAAAGAAAAACAAGTATCATTCCTATATATCTTTCTTATGGAGAGTAGGCGTGTCGGGTATGTATCTTAACTGTATTTAAAACATTGTATTTAATTGTTATCGTCTTACAAAACAAATTCTTGATTTGATAATTCCTTTGACATCATACAGTTTCCATAAGTATATAAATGGGTTTGCAAGAGAATTCAAAACGCATAATGAAATTAAAACACGATTGACATTTGAGGACGCGTTTCCATTCCATAATACAAAAAGAAAAGGTCCTGTACAGACTACGAAATGTATTATTAGTAACCCAACTAATTTCAAAGAACTGACAACTTTTCTCTGTCTAAGTGAGAGCAAATGTCGACGACTCTTAGACTATGCGTTTTCGTGACAGTTCGTCTTCCTTTCGTTTGTAGTACTGGGAGAATGCTTCATTTAAACTTGATTTGTCTGTACATTTATGGACGTGTTATTCCCAATAGGATTAACATTGTAAGTTTTTAGAACACGGCGAACTGTTACAATGTACAGGGTTAGCGTCATTGATAACAGAGACAAAGAAAGAATCTTTATGTAAATCGAGTGTGCCAAGTAATGACCATGATAGACAAACGCCAAAGCAATGTCATTCAATACATCATACTCCCTCTGATGAGGTGAAACGAGAACACAGTTTATCATTGTAACGGTAACTGAACTGCTGATACACACGTAATACTTCCGGTTGTGTTGAAAAAAAATACACGTTCCATTTCTCTTTGCACAGCACTAGGTATCTTTGTAAACTTATTAAAAATGTCTGCAGGAGAGTTAAACATAGACCATTAAGCCTCATAACTAATTGTAGGGCAGTTACTATTCTGCTTCTTATTGAGAAAGGTTGGAAAAAATGCGTAATGGAAAATATGACTCCGAGCCCGACCGTAAAATCGCTCACACACAACATGAGAAGGGTGTTGCTAAAACGCGGAACGGAACGGAAAACGGAAAATAAATGTCAAGCACATAACCTTGATTCGATATAAATCAGACATAAAAAGCATTATTCATGATATAAAAGATATATATAATGAAAAAAATATGGTAAAATATGATATATTCATGAATCATGCGCCCCTAAGAACTTGAACATGTACATGCGATGGTCAATGAAATACATATTGTGATAGATGTACTATCAATCTGTCAAACGTTTCGATCAAATTATTTTTTGAGAATGCTCATTTATGAACAAAAAATCTTGTTCTGATATATGTTGAAGGAAAAAACTACTACATGTAGTAAGTATATATACGCGTATCAGTAAAGAAAAAAGAACTATAATTTTTGACTTTCAAATTATGCATGCAATGGCGAAACCGGGAATCTTGAAAAGGTCGGAGTCAGTCACACAAGAAATTGAATAAATAATTGAATCTAAATTATCTATATTTTGGTCAAAAAAGGAGAGGTGTCGGGGTCCCCAATAAATCCATGAGCGGCATGATATGCAAATTGAGAAATTTAAATATGAATTTTATAGCTGGAATATAAGAAAACATTTCTTGCAAAGGAATTTAATAGGATGTTTATTTTTTCCCTTTAATTGCAACTTTTCATACCTGAGTGGAAAAACAAACTCTAAATGTTTTACGGTTGGGTTCATAACCCCCCCCCCCTCTTTCAAAAAAAATGACACTTTAACTTCATTGAATGTAAAGATGAAACATTAATTCTGCTACAGTTAAGATTTACAACTCCATCTCTCCAAGAATTTAATTGATAGGAAGCTATTCTATTTTGTATAAAATTTAACAACCAGTTTTACAATCGAAGTGTTTATCCAGCCTTGCCGGAAAGGAGTGCTGTAGTAGAAATCTTAAGATTTTTTTTACTTTTTATTTTTCTTAGTCCGTTCCGTTCCGCGTTTTAGCAACACCCACATGAGAACTAGAAAGAGATACGGATTTTTTCGTACATTCTTATCTTTCATTAAAATAACAAACACTGGTCTGGTCCGTTTACCAGCAAATCTAGAATACCAATGACCAATGCTGTGGAACTCTCTACAATATTATGTTTGACATGTGTTGAGCTGTTCATGTGATCATTTGATTTGCAGTTCCTTGGATAGGTTTTATCCATACCGCTTTTGAAAGAGTCTTCTTTAAATAAGTGTTTTCTTTTTATGTCTCTTAAATATATGACGTCACCAGGGAAGCCTTAAAAATGAATTAAAAGATTTCAGTTAATGGTACAATATTTGAAATTAGATAGATTCTTTACCTCAAAAACAAATTTGTTAAATTATCATCTAGAAAAAAAATCCTCTTCTAACAGTATATCGAGTTTGACCAGGGATTTTTAATTTTTGCAAGGGTGATGCACCCTTCTGGTTGCACTGCCCTCTAAAGGTCGAGTTTAGACCTCCAAAGACCGGAAACCGAAAGAATATCGATGCATGGAATTAATTTTACGGAATTCCAGACGTATTTTTAGACGAAAATACATGTGGATGTGACCGACCTAGAAAAAACCCAAGATGGCTTCCGATGGTAACCCTGATTATTATAAGGTAGGAGTATATATTTTTTTTATCAAAAGAAAAACAACTAGAGCCGAGCTCGTTGCAAAGCAACGAGTAGGTCTTCCGTCCTGTTTGACCGGAAGTAACTTTCATTTAAAACAAAAAGAGTAATGAAGTCCAAAAATGGGTTAATCCTCCAAATCTATGTTAAGTATAGCAAAATTAAGCCATTCTTTGGTACTTCCGGTTTGACCGGAAGTGACGACGACGGACGGAAAATTAATATTTAAGCTTCTAGTGAGACATGTTTCCCAAAAACCTGTCAAAAACGGCAAAAAAATGCATTTTCTGACTACTTCTGGTTCGACCGGAAGTGACATCGCCGGACGTATTTTGATGACCCCATTAGATAAAGCTTGATATTTTGAACAACTTTGCTTCTTTGATGCATAACAAATTCTCAATACTTTTTGAGATAACTGGAAAAAACTTTTGGCCCCTCTAGGTCCCTTAATTTAGGGGTCAGCCCTTTTTTTGACATATCATTTGAAAGATCTTCTAATTATGCACAAATTATGTTCTATATATTTTAACAAAATATTTTTAGTTTAGAAGATAAAAGAAAAATATGAGTAATTTTTTGTTCTTTTAAGCGTTCTAATTTTTGACCCCTATATAGCGCCATTTTGAATGCAGAAATCGAAAAACAAAAACCGATGTGCACAACTTCAATCCTTCTGTTACCTAAAATCAGTAGAATTTCTGCTTCAGCTTTTGTGGTCTCTGAGCCTTTATCCGGAAACGAAAGCCTATAAATTTTCGTTTAAAGGGAAATAACTCAAAACCGGAAGTGACTTTTTGAAATTTTGGTCAGCTTTCTGATAGAGTTTATAAACGTCTATAACCTCTGAAAATTTGAGCGAAATCCGTTGAGAAATGAGTGAGATATGAGGTCTCAAAGTTGCGGTCTAGGAAGTAGAAGAAAAAAAAAGAATAATAATCTTTACCATCAGAATCAGTAGAAGGTCTTCCGTTGGAAACGGAAGACCTTAATTAACATCAGATGCCTATGCTTTTGCCCACGATGTTTGAATATGGCCTACAAGACCTCTTTATGAAATTTGTGAAATCATTCATTTGTGGTCCATGTAACACTTAATTCAAAATTTTAAAGAAATAACGAACAGGATTCAATATCAAAGTCCACAAAACAATACAAAATAGGAGCAAAGCAAACACGGACCTCTAAAACATCAGAGGTGGGATCAGGTGCCATGGAGAGTGAGCATCCGCTGCTGACCGGTCACACCCGCCGTGTGCTCCTTGTCATGATCGGGAAATAACAGAAAAATTCGTCGTCAATTCTGTGTATAAATAATGGACTAACAATTAGTCTGAAAAACGTCAGTCAGCATTTGTCTAAAATGATTTTAGTTTTAGAATGTTAATATTCAACTTCAAATATCTAAATTTCAAAAACTCAAAATGATTTGATATATTGAAATTTAATATTTTAGTTCACAAACCTAATTTTTTGTGACCGTGAAAGGCATTGTACACCCAATGTATTAATCATCTTTAAGTAGATGCTTCATTTCGTTAACAAAAAAATATCAATCCTGTTATTTTAGACTTCTTGGTACCAGAGGAGTCTGAAGTTTTTATTGTCCAAAAAAAGGTATTTTTTCCCATCCTCAACAAAAATAACCACCAAACACGTGTTTTGGGGGACCCACCTAAACAAAAAGATCTGGGTTTGGTCAGAAAAAAATTGTGACTAATTTAGTATCCAAAGTGTTTATATGCCATTTATTAAAGATTCATAATCAAATCTGACGTGCATTGCCTTCCTTTTCAGCTCATCCCTGAATCTATGCCACTTAAACGGAAGTGAATTCCGCAGTGTATAAGAATAAAAATAATTGTTCAACGAATTTTTATTCAGTTTTTTTAATATATTTAAGAGAATTCAAAACGATAATCAATTATTTTTCTTTCTTAAATGACGATATGCACCAGGGACAGATAAATAAATTTTTACAAGCGCCAAATTTAAATAGAACTATCCAAAAGGGACGAAATACCCCCCGCTAGGTTTTAGGAGAATGTGCTAAGAGAAGAGCAAAACGCTAAAACATTGTAGTGCATATATAATTATTGCTCATTATATTTTTTTATGAATGAAATGAAGGTGCAGCCTAAAAGATACATACCAGACATGAATTCTGAACTTTTTCTGTCAGTGACCTTGAACTTGCATTAATGACCTTTGTTCAAAGTCATGAAACACCCTCAGGTCATTGGAATTTTTTTGTAAATGGGAACTCGAAATGTATATCCATAAGAAAGATATGGACCGGGTATGAATTCTGATTTATTTGTTATTGTCCTTGAACCTGCACAAATGACCTTGGGTCAAAGTTATGACACACTATTTTATGGGTGAAAAGAAAACACTTGCTGTGGCCTTTAATTCGACATTTAGATATATCGACGACGTATTGTCAATTAAAAGTAATTTCCATACCTACGTCGATACGAAATGTCCTGGTGAGCTTGAGATAAAAGATACTACAGAGTCTGACACATCTGTTTCATACTTGGATATTTTACTTGAAAAAGACGTTAATGGTAGTCTAACAACCAAGCTATATGATAAACGTGATGACTTCCCTTACTTATGCAGCAATATACCTTCATCACCTGCATACGGAGTATATATATCTTAGTTGATTCGATACGCAAGAGCATGCTCTACGTATAAACAATTTCTAAAACGGGGTAAATTATTGAAAAGCAAATTGATGAAACAAGAATATAAACAGTCTCGTTTGAAGTCATAATTTCGTAAGTTCTTTGGTCGATACAATGACCTTGTCAGCAAATACAATTTATCATCGAGTCACATGCTGACTGACGATTCCATACTAATTGTTAGTTGACGACGGATTTTTCCGTTATTTCCTGATCATGACAAGGAGCACACGGCGGGTGTGACCGGTCAGCAGGGGATGCTGACTCCTCCATGGCACCTGATCCCATCTCCTATTTTGTATTGTTATCTAGACTTTGATATTGAATACTTTTAGTTATTTTCAATTCTTACTATATGGACCGGACACGAATTATAAAATTTTTCCTTCCAGTGACATTGAACTTCCCCAAATGACCTTAAGTCAAGGTCACGACACACTCTTAGGTCATGATTAATTTTTGTGTGAAGTAGTAGATTCTAATGTTCCTCCAGAAGAAAGACCGGACACGTTTGCACAGACGGACAAGGTGAACCCTATATACCCCTCAAACGAAGCAGCATTGAAAAGACCAGTCAAAGAGGAGTCAAAAAGCTAGGCTTAGCAACCTGACGAAGCACTATTTTGTTTTGAACGAAATATAGAGATTAATACTGCCAAAAATTGATTCCATCTTTGCCTTTCGAAAAAAAAAAAACACAGCATGTTAAATTTATTTGTCCGGTCGTTCAAGTTTTATTCATGTGAACTGAGTAAGAAATTCACACAATAGATATAAAAATAACAGCATACACATATAAAGCGGCGCTCCCTATTGGTGCTTCCGTTACATGTACGCATACAAAGCAAACTTTACACAAGAAAGAGTGCTTTTAAAATATATATGTTCTCAACTTCCTTTGCAAGAAAATAAAACATTTTGTAGAGGGGGAAACTTTATAATATGTATTTAATTCGTCGTAACAAATCATAAAATCCCACCCTAGATTTAAAAATAAATTTATTAAAGGAAATAAATATTTATGTCAAAGAAATAACTCGTAAAAATATGTGTTTTTCCCAACTTTTTTTTATTCTTTTTAAGGAATCAAATTTCCCATGAAACATGGCTCCCAAAATCAAGTAAGAGTAAAGGTTCGTGTAAAAAATATACAGATAGTGTTACATAAATTAATTAGGTTTTTGATGGATCAAAACGATTTTTCTGAATTTTGTCCTTTTTCTCCTATTAACATATCAAATATGAAACAGGTAAATAGCAGTATCAAACTCTAATACCTTTCATATATTGAGTTCAAAAAGAAATATCGAATCAAGGTAAGAATGAATAAGAATATTAATAGAGAAAGTGTATACCATATAAAGAGGAAAAGAGATCGATGATAAGAAATATCTCTATCTTTCATGGTTCAAAAGTTATGGCGAAAGTTAAAGTTTTCAGACCAAAAGTTTCATTTAGCATAAAGGCCACTGTCAGGGTCACAAGGTTATTGACCTTTTGTGTCATTTGATAGAGCTTTATTAGTGGAGTATGCATACCAGATATGAAGTCTCTATCTTTCATGGTTCAAAAATTATGTCGATGGTTAAAGTTTGCAGACAAACAAACAGATAGACGGGACAAAAACAATATACTGACCGGATCTATCGATTCGGGTACATAAAAAGTGTTAATAGTAATCTTTTTTAATTGTCATATTCATTTCCATAAATATATGGTACGTGACATTCACCATGATGAAAAGTAATCAAAAACAACACATTATGAATATGAATATAAATCACGGTTAATTACTTCCATAGGAAAATAGCTATTTTATTGTCATTAACAAAATTTTAGGCACATGGTTTGTGGGTCAATATATAATGACCCATAAACCATGCATGGTACCCACAACGTGAGTGAAAAAGATGCAAAATAACCCACAATCCGCATGGCACAAAACTATATATATATATATATATATATATATTTAAATGAAATGTTCATTAATTTTATGTAAGCCTTTTAAAATATTAGGAATACTTTTAAGAGTTTACAAATTGAGAAAAAATACTGTGAATTTCCATTTTTTAAAGAATTGTTATCTAAGATTATATTTTTCTAACTGCAGAAAAATGCGAACGAATCAGAACTCTTTATTGTGCAGTGTAGAGAGGGTTCTTAGTTATGCAATGATTTATGTTATTTCTGATAATCGTGATATCTAAATACATGTATGTTAGTTTTCAATTAATACTTACTCATGCCATATCCTTTTTTGGTAGCCTACGCGTTTTTATTATGATTAAATATGACATATTCAATGCTTTTGCATTAAAAAAATTCACGGGGTCAAAAAATGAAAGACTTATATTTACAGCACAACATTTTCATGGCAACTATTTTCTAGAGCCATTATTTTCTTGGGAATTGTTTTTCTACATGATCCGCCACTCAGAACGCTGTTTTATAGTGCACCTACAGAAAGGGGGGGGGGGGCTGTACTAATTTTAAAATAAACGAGAGTAATGAACAAGAAAAAAATTATTTCTATATTTGGAGCCTTTTGATAAACAATATAAACAAATTCATTAATTTTATATTTGTTATCTGTTCGTTTTTAACCTATTTCACCGGAGTTTCAAAATACCTGCAAGTGACCAACAATACATGCACTAAAAAGGTTGTAGATTACCCACTTTAAGGTGTTGCATCAAAGCTAGACGCGTCATTTAAAGTAGATCTTGTTCTTCATAGAACTGTCTTCACGTTTTTACCAAACAACTACAAAAATTGTAAATAAAATCTTTTTCAGTCAATATGTAAAAGGTGATTCGGAATACAAGTACCTTAAATGACTGTAAAACTTATACAGATAAATAAGATTAAGTGTTAAATCTCTCATCAGCTTTGAATTTTCTTACATGTACCTTTCAAAATCTTACAACGTCCCTGCCTTTTATTTATCTCATTCCTTATAATTATCACATTAAGCAAAAAAGTTCCTTATATAAGTTTTAAAAAAAATCGATACATGAGAGGGTTGTCCGTAAAGTTCGTGGACAACATTGATAATTACTTACAAACAATAACAAAATATACGAAACTATTATTTTCATTAAATTCATGTTTCATTTTATAAATATACAAGTTTTCAACAAAAACAAAGAACAAATAGTTATATTTTTATCAAATACAAAAAAAAAACAACACAAACACCCATACCCGGAGCACTTTCATGGTCCAAAAATTATGGCGAAGGTTAAAGTTTGCAGACAAACAAACAGATAGACAGACAGGACAAAAACAATATACTGACCGGATATATCGATTCGGGCGCATAAAAAGTGTTAATAGTAATCTTATTTAATTGTCATATTCATTTCCATAAAAATATGGTACGTGACATTCACCAACATGAAAAGTAATCAAAAACAACACATTATTAGTGAATATAAATCACGGTTAATTACCTCCATAGAAAAAAGATATATTATATATATATATATATATATATATATATATATATATATATATATATATATATATATATATATATATATATATATATATATATATATATATATATATATATATATATATATATATATATATATATATATATATATATATATATATATATATATATGTATGAAATGTTCATTAATTTTATGTAAGCCTTTTAAAATATTAGGAATACTTTTAAGTGTTTACAAATTGAGAAAAAATACTGTGAATTTCCATTTTTTAAAGAATTTTTATCTAAGGTTATATATTTCTAACTGTTACCTGACGTCAAAAGCATAATACGAGCACATGAAACTTTTTTCAACATAGTCACCGTTTATCTCAATACATTTCTTATGTCGTTTATCAAGTCATAAAAATGTGCACAAAATGTTCAGGTTTCATACGTAAAATAATATTTAACAATGCCTGTCTCATATCCTGCAATCATCCAACCTCTGTCCGTGTTAAGACGATTTTATTTACGGAAATACGGCAAAGTCATGATCACGTTACGAAATTCATTTTTTTACAGCGCTTCAATCTCGGAATGATGGTTTTCCTCCACGCATGTCATCCTATAAACTCTTAATTCCGTCCGAAAATATGATATGCCACATAAATACTAATGAACGACTTCTTTTACTATGTTTCCCGAATGTTTACAGAATGTATTGGTCTCTGTACATGTAGGTGTTTTCCGATGTTTACGCAGAATTTTATCACTGTTTACTGTCCCACCTGTTTCGAAAACGTCTTTTTTAAAAATCAATTCCAATCATGTCTTAATATCTTCAAACTTTCATTGCTAGGCTATTTTGAAACTTTGAACGTTCAAAGAATGAGTGCACTTAAGAACGTCATTTGGAACCTTTTCGGCTACCCATTTTAAGCTTAATGTTACAATATATCGCTAAATTAATCTATGATTAATGTGCAAGCATATGCTTTTGATATTTATTTCTAGAATTTTATGTCATACATATTTCTATAATTACAGAAAATGTAATTGAAAAGAACATGTAAAAGCCTTAATTCCGGAAATTTGAACGGGACCACTTTCGAATCTAAGGTATCCGCAAGTAGGCGGAAACATATAAACCGCATGGTTGTGGAATGTAAACATTAGCACATATGATTTTTTTCGCATTGCAAATTGATTGTATGTATATATTGTTTAACGTCCCTCTTGAGAATTTTTCACTCATTTGGAGACGTCACCGTATGCCGGTGAAGGGCTTCAAATTTAGACCTATACTCGGCACTCAGGGCCATTGAGCAGTGAGGGTTCTTGATTGTGCCAGCGCCTACCGTGACACGGGACCTACGTTTTTAAGGTCATATCCGAAAGACCCGTGACTTTCACTTCTAGTGCCGAGCGCTTGGCGAAGGAACAGTCACTACCTTTGTTTACGTCTTAGGTATGACGCGGCGCCGCGAACGAGAATCGAACCCGGGCCTCCCGATCACGAAGCGAACGCTCTACCACTAGGCTACCGTGACCGGTATATTGCAAATTGAAATGGAGAAGAAAGAGAGAGAGAGAGAGAGATCGTGTTGATTTCATGGTGCAAATTATTAAATGATTCTGTTAATGGATGGGGTAAATGTCTCGCTGTGCAGACCATAATACAGAGGCGACATAAGCCTATACATGTACTTACTAATGACACTGTCAATACCAGAATTCTTTCAAAACACCTCTACTGAAAAGCATAAAAATAAATAAGAGACATATTATCTTCAAACCCTATCAAAATTTGCGCAAAAATCTCCCATAGTTTGAAGTTGGAAGTACGATAGATAATGTCACAACAGAGACTTAAACACAATGAAATTTTCAATGAAAGCTTTAGCGTATCGAACAGCAGAAGGTCACGTGATTATTGCAGAAAGGTGATTATAATATCAATCGTTGTTGCTCAGTGACCGGTTAATTTAGTAGCTATCTCGACCCTAGTTTGGGGACATTTTTTTGAAAATTAGATATGAGCCGCAACTTGGCCAACATTGTCCTTTGGATATGTATAAGTTTAAGTTAAAATATATATTCTGTGCAAATAAGAAAAATGGCCAAGTTGCGGCTCGATGTAAACAAAGTCGTTGAAAACTGGTATGCATATGAATAACAATAGAAATGAGACAAAACTGTTAAGACTCCTGTCTCAAAAGCTAGTGTCGTTCGGCATTATTTAATACTTTCATGTAATATAATATACCAAAACCTGCTGTTAAGATATTGTTTAATACCTATAAAACATAAATTTAATGAATTTTGGAATTTTATTTTGCGCAAAACATCGGGATCCAACTCTCATAGCTTAAGTGCACTCATTCTTTTGCAGGTTTGACGTGACAACTTCTGTCAACCTCAAAATGAAAAATTTTATAAAATGCAAATGAAATTTATAAAGTGAACAATAATTCTTTAATTAAAATTTTTCAGTGCTCCGGGTCTCCATTCCAAGTCTAATTATGAAGCCATAATTGTAATTAAACATTTGAAATTTAATAAAATTAATATATTTTTACATATTCCAATTCACATTCAGTAAAGGATTAAGAAATATGTCTATAATAAATATCAATGATGCAACTTATATTAAAAGGTTTAGCTTGTCCATGAACTTTACGGACAACCCTCGTATATATATCTAGGGCCATCTTTAAAGTAATGTTTGTTTGCTTGCCCTCGTCCGACTCGGGTAATTGTCCCCCGCTTTCGCGAAAGCGAGGGGACATTAAATCTTATTCGTCTGTCTGTCTGTCCGTCAGTCTGTCCGTCAGTCTGTCCGTCACAAAAACTTTAACCTTGCCCATAACTTTTGATTTAGTGGAGCTATGACTTTCATATTTCACATGTGTATTCCTTGTGACAAGACCTTTCTTTGGGTATCACCAAATCTGACCTTTTGACCTTGACCTTGGAGTTTGACCCACTTTTACACAAAAATTTCAAACTTTTACTTTGGCCATAACTTTTGAATAGTAGGTACTAGGACTTTCATATTTCACATATGTATTGTTTGTGGCAAAATCTTTCATTGGATAACAACAACCTTGACCTTTTGACCTTGACCTTGGAGATTTACGTACTTATGAAAAAACTTTAACCTTGACCAGAACTTTTGAACGGTGGGGGCTAGGGCTTTTGTACTTTACATATGTAATCCCTGTGAGAAGACCTTTCATTGGATACTAATAACTTTTACCCTTTGACCTTGACCTTGGAGTTTTAATTACTTTTTAAAAACTTTAACCTTGGTCACAACATTTAACCATTAGATAGTCGGACTTTAATATTTCACATATGTATTCCTTGTGGCAAGACATTTCATTGGATATCAACAACCTTGACCTTTTGACCTTGACCTTGGAGATTTACGTACTTATGAAAAATCTTTAACCTTGACCATAACTTTTGAACGGTGGGGGCTAGGGCTTTCGTACTTCACATATGTTTTCCTTTTGAGAAGACCTTTCATTGGATACCAACAACTTTTACCCTTTGACCTTGACATTGGAGTTTTAACTACTTTTAAAAAAAACTTCAACTTTGAACACAACTTTTGAACGGTAAATACTAGGACTATTATATTTTAAATATGTATTCTTTGTGGCAAGTCCTTTCATTGGATATCAACAACTTTGATCATTTGACCTTGACCTTAAAGATTTACGTACTTATGAAAAAAACTTTAACCTTGACCATAAATTTTGAACAGTAAGGGCTAGGGCTTTCATACTTCACGTATGTAATCCTTGTGAGAAAACCTTTCATTGGATATCAACAATTTTGACCCTTTGATCTTGACCTTGGAGTTGACCTACTTTTAAAAAACTTTTTACTTTGGCCATAACTTTTTAATGGCCAGGATTAGGGTTTTCATCATTAAAAAAAATCAACTTCAATGTTACTTTCTAAATAAATGACATATGATAGGATGTTCATATTACACACAATATTTCATAAAGATAACATCTCACCCACAAAGACACCGAAAGCGGGGGACCACAATTCTTTTTTTCTTAGTCGGTAGGTAGGTGGGAAATTTTCTGTTCCAGCAAATCTAAACATATCTTTTGAAGGAATTAACGAATATAAAAGAACAAGATGTGTTTGCAAAACACTTTGCACCCGACCACATGAGTGTTTATACTCGAGCTGCAATGAAAAACATACATGTTCATCAGAATTTTACCAATTCAAAGCCACAAAAAGTCAAAAGATTGAAGTTGAAGAAAGAGGAAAAGGAACAGTTATGTCAGAGCCTCCATTAAGCTTCAAAGCACTTCTGTGTGAACAGACCTGCACCATACATGTACATGATATACTTTTTTGAGAAACTTTTGTCATACTAAATCTTTTTTTTTCCATTCAATGTGCCCTTTATGTTACTACTACTTGTTAGTTTTAAGTTTGCAAAAGTTAAGCAATGATACAAGTGTATTTTCATTTTTGTCGTGCCTTTTTCTAGATTTAAAAAAATTCTTTAAAATTACTTCTGTTTATGTTCGTCTTCAGACAGATGAAATTTGGATTGTAAATCATTGAGCAGATTCTCAGTTTACAGAAATTGGGTCATATGTATAATTATAATTATGTTCCATATTCCAATATATTTTAAATGAAAGGGAAAGATCAGTCCATGGATTTATTTTTTATTGAGGCCAACATTTTTCATTTATTTATAGGTTTGTTATTTTAAAAAAGTCATAAGAAATTCAGATGTGTATTGTGCATGCACCTTTTTCCACCTGAACTGGGTAAAAATGCCAGTGTTATTTTCTAAATTAGGTATAGATATTTCATTTTTTTTTAAAAATCATGAAAATTTTTATATTATGATATTGGGTTATTTGTTTAATGCACAAAGAATCAATTCAAAAGATTAAAAAAAAAAAAAACAACAGGAAATACGGAATGTAAATTTTTGCATTAATTTTCCTTCAAAAGTACCATTTAAAGTTTGTTTTCAACATATTTCATTCATAGAATTGATAATTGATTACTTTTTATTGATTGTAATAGCCTTTATTGCCAATATATGTACTTGGAGGTAATCCTTAAAAAATAGACCAGAGGAAATTCGGATCAGCATATCTTTTTATTTCACTCATGACCATATCGATTTCCCCCCGCTGTTACTTACACGTAGCTATATATCTCATATTTAAAATAAAGTTTAGAAAATAAATATCCAATTACTCTTATTGTGATTTTATAACCATTTTTGTTGTCAAGGTTAAGAAAAAAGACAGGGGAAATTCAGGTTGTCGTAGAATGTTTTTGGGATGGAATATCTATGTGTAAAAAATGACAAGTTGATGTTGATCTGTTACCATACTTTATACATGAAAATAAATAAATTCTGATTATAATTTGTAAGTTTTTTTGATACTTTTTTTTTACTGACATGGGGATTTTTTTCCCCACATATTTTACATTTTTAAACAAGGACATATTCAGAGCCATGGAAACGAACGAATTAAAACATATATAAATTTTGATGATTCTTAAACCACAAATTAGCCCTTTATCCGACGGTATCTATCTTTTAAAATTCCAATTACTTTCACGAGAACCGAATCACCTTAAGTTACCTTAAAGGAAAAGTCTTATTCAGTTTTAAAAAAAAATATTAGAAAAAAAAATTACGAATATCAGATTGGAATGAAACAAATGGAGATGACGAAAAGTATTCAAGATCAAAATTAAAGTCCATAAAACAATACAGAATAGAAGTAGAACAAATAAGGATTTTCTTTTATTCAAAATGAGGAACATTGAAGAAGTGGTTTTAGTTTTTTAGGGCCATCTAAAATTAAAAGCAATAAAATTTAAAGAACGAGAAGATGACGTCATTTTGCTGACTTTTAACCTTTTAATATGACCTTGACATAAATTTACTGAAGGAATGGGAGACATCTTATAGATAAGCCAAAATATCAAGTCTCGACTGTAAATAGGTAAAAATCACACGGTCATTATTTTATAAACTAGATGCTGTCATGAGACAGTAATACCCGCACTAAGGTGTTTGTCTCTAAATACACGCTCCTACATATTGGGCGGCTTTCCAAGGAAAAAGTCAAAATAATTCTATAATTTACATGCATTTATCAAATTGAGTATGAAATTCTCAGATCCTGTGACCTATAACTCAGAACCTTTTATATTTATTTTACATGCTTAATTCATTATATACCAGTTTGATTTCTATTAATGATGTAAATTAGATTTTGATAAATGTTTTGCTCATAATAGGGCCTTTTTAAATTTACTAATCTCCCCCCCCCCCCCCCCCCCCCCC
>PRKT01000172.1:426901-448732 GCA_003671525.1 Saccostrea glomerata | reverse complement strand
CCCCCCCCCCCCCTCCTAAGCCTCCCAATTTACATATAGATAGGATTTTTTCAGTAAATTATGGCAAATTTTTGTCAAAGCTTATTTTTCTTAAATTCATTTGTTATTAACATACATGTGGTGGTGACATTTTTTCTTCATTTTCCGATCTACTAAACAAGGAATAAGTCAAACACAGGTGTTATGGGCATTTTGTACTTATTCAAACTTTTATTTTTTAAAACGTAAACAAAAACAAACAAAATTAATTGTGTTCCCCGTTACTTTCGCCATTTCAAACAATTTTATTTATTTGAAAATTCACTTTTTGTACAAATATTTGAATACTGAAAATGGCCTGGTTTAAATGTCGCGCAAATATATCATAGGGACACAAGGAGCGAAATTAAAACAAAGGTAAAAATACCCCGTGTATAGTAGTGACTTGAATTATCTCTTTTAATTCGGTATTTTTTTTTTGGTGATGCAGAAAATATGAGAGTATAGGGGATATGTTTAAAAAAATATATATGAAAGTAAATGAATATTCATGTTCATGAAATAACTCATAAAATGTTGCTGTCTCCGCCTTTTTTTCATTTTAAAGAATCAAATTTCAATGAAAGTTCTTGGCTCCCAATATTAGATAAGATTCGGGTAAAAATTATACAATCATATATTGTTTCATAAATTAGGTACATGTAGGTACATGTACATGTATGTTGGCGATAGATCAAAGTATGATTAACTAAAACATTTTTCATGGATTTAGGTGTTTTTTTGGTTAGGTTGATTAGTACTATATATATATACAATCAATTAAGGTACTTGGTATTCTGTATCACCCGTCATTTCGCGACTTTCGGTAATTTTCTACCACGACACATGCACATGTGTGACGACCAAACAGTCCACATGGTTTAAACTCATACCATATTAAAGATTTGACTTAGGCTTTAATTAAAACAATAATTAGCTTGCTATCCAGTTCGAAGAAGATGTCGATTAAAAACCTAGCTTGGTATTTCTTGGTGGTTGATGAACCATTACACATTAGATATTGATGGAACGAAAGTTTTATAAGCTTCGATAATAAAAGTAATTATATAAAGCTTATTTATTTAATTATCACTATATGGCGAGTTACATTAATATACCCACCTCGAAAAAAAATAATCAAACACAACACAATATAAGTATACGAAAAACCGTTAATTACTTCCATAGAAAAAATAGATGAGAATTAGAAAAGATGATAACATGTTTATATAGACCTTTTAAAATTCTGCATCATTTTAAGTTCTAACATTATATCTGAATTCCACTATGCAAATTTAAATATATTCAATTAAAAAACCGCGATTAAGTTCCATTCAAATAGAATTAAGCTAGGGACTATATTTTGTGGCGGGAGGTTTTTTTTAGACGAAAATGATCAGTTTTTCCATTTTGAACTATAACAGTACTGTTAATTTTGGATTCCTATATTTCCATGCTGGTTGCACACAAAGCTGTTTTTTGCAGTGAAATGTGTTATGCTGGTTCTGAAATATCTATTAAATTATTTCTTATAAATTCTATCAACAAAGTTTGACGAATATAGTTAACATAATCTGAAAATCCAGGAAAAAATTAAGCCAATTTTAACGTAAAATTGACACGTTTTTGGTAATATCTGAAAATTTACATCATATACCCCCACTATTAATGTTCTTTTCTAAATATTTAAGATAACTCTTACCTATGTGCTTAAATACAGAAAAAGTTTAAGACTTTAAAATAATTTTCTGGCTTATTAGATTTTAATTGCCAGAAAAATCACATTTTATTAGTGCAGAAAGGTCAAATAATTGAATCTGCGAAGCAATATGAAACTTTTTCTAGGTCACAATTTTTAAGTGTCTTTTTTTAAACAGACTTATGGTTCATTTTGTTTCATGCTTTAATTGGATAAAAATATTGGAAGGAAAACGTCGAAAATGTAATTTTCATTTAAGACACAAATTTCAGTGCAAAAAGGTCATATTAAATGTACTGTAGCGCCAAAAGAAGCATATTGACCCCCATTTGTTGATTTAAATTTTAATTAAGCTATGTATGTAGAAACTAAAAATATACTTGGCAAAAAATGTTTAAGACTTTAAATATCAGGATCGAACGTCGTTAAGTGATTTTAAATTGAGCAATATACAGTGTACTGTTAATTTCTATTTTTAAGAATTATATTTTAAGAGGTGTTGCTAAAACGCGGAACGGAACGAAACACGGAATTTTTTTTATTTTAGATTTAATCACTGAAAAATACAAAATTTTTATCATAAACAAGATATCCCATTTATGATGTAAAAATTGATATAGTCATGTTCAGTCTCTTTGTGAAAATCGCTTACATAGCAGTGACGTAGAATCGAATATGAAATAGGGGGGGAGGGGGTGTAACTTACCTGGGAAGAATTTGACAAACAGAAGACAATTGTTTGATTTAGGAGGGGGATAAATTCAAACCCCAACATCTTTTAATACTTCTTTTTACACTAACTTACTAAATTTATTACATTTACAAAAAATGTGTTGGGGGGAGGGGGGTTCAGTGAACATTTCTATAGTAAAAAGGTTATGTTTGGAAAAAAAGTGGAGGGATACTTGATATCTAGTTAAACCATGATAAGAGAAATAAAATTAAAAAAAAAATTACAATTAGAGCAAACATTTTCGGCAAACTCGGATAAATACCTCTAATGTAAAACTTGTTGTTAATTATTCTTTTTTTTACAAAATAGAGTGGCGTCCTAACTTTGTCAGTTGATGCATCTAAGGTTTTAATTCGGGATAAAAAAAACTTAATGGGAGAAAAAAATCCTATCTGACATTTTTTCTCCCATGGGTGAATGGTGGGAAAGCTGGTGGGACTGAAAATCCCACCATTCTTCCTTGAGATTCTTATATTCTTTATTTAAAGTAAAGATGTTTATGAGTTCAACATGCGAATATGTGATACTGCTAAGAAATCCCACCAGGTGCCTTATTTTTTTTGTACATGACAATTAGAAACGATAGTAAAAAGTCCGCGCAGTATGAACAGGGTAGGGGGGCCTGTCCCCCCCCCTCCCACACACACACACACACACACTTTTTTACCCAACATTACCTTTACTATAGAAAATGTCCATTGAAAGGATGGTTGGCCCGCGGGTGGTGGGAGTGACTTTATTTAATATGTCAGATATCCTGATTTTTATTTTAACAATACTTATATCAAAATGTACATAGTGTAAATAAAATTTATTTGTTTAACTTTTATTCTGACTAAATAATTTATAAACTGACATACGAGAGTGGAAAGCCCACGTGCACACAGTTGCCCAAAACTCTCCCGAGGTGGGAGGTGCAACAACAGCATCTTATTTTCAATAAATAAAGCATTTTAAAGATTTTTTTCAGAAATGTAATTAATAAATAGTGTACTTTCAATCCCACAAAAATTTATTTCATATGTTCAACACATTAATGCTCTTACCTTGGCTGCCTTGGCAATGGCTTTTCTCTTCTTCATTTGGAAATGGATCCACCTTTGAAGTGGTAAAATAAGAAATTACATTAAAAGACAATTGTTTTCTTTTAATAACGATCACAGCGTGCATTTCTTTTGAATTGCGTGAATTGCTATTCACAAAGCCAGGTCAATAAACTAAGTTAACGAGTAAGAATTGAGGAAATTCAGAAAAAAACCTGTACATAAGTCATGCAAATATTCTTTTGCAACATTTCCAGAATTCCTTCACTACCAGGGCTCTATCATGTCTATGAAAAATTAAACTTACAATAGACCAATAATAATTGTTCCTTACCACATGTACCAACAGATACTTTTATTTTTCTTTATTTGCCGAAAGCTTAAAAGTTCAGTATTAGGCCATAATAAAAATATTCCTACATTCTCATCCCCGACCACCCATATTCTATACCCCCGCCTCGATTTCTAGTTTTTTTTTTTTTTTGGTCTTAATTCTGATCAGGAGCGGTATTCATCTACCATTCGTTTTACATTCCGCGAAAGTTGACATGATTTTGACAGCTGAAATGATGGTAATTGCTGAATTACATGAATATACTGCGATCATACTACGCTTAGGACAACCCCACGACGTTTCTCTTGCGATTTGTCACGATCGGCCACACGTTTTGCCACACTTCCAACAAAGTAGAAGCGGCGTCTATGTGTGAACAGGGGGTAACGTGTTATTAAAATATGCAGAATTCGTAAAACATAGAGTTACCTTTGTCGCCAAAAACGTATGGGAAAATTTTAGGCATTTATCATCAAAATATCAAATTCATAATTTTGTGAATGCAGATGCTATAATGGTATTAAAGAATGGAGGAGTACAAGGCGAGGATAATCCCCCGCTATGAAAAAAGACATTTCTCAATTCTAAAAGTAGTATTTTTTCAAAATTTTATGGTTATATCATCTTTTATATATCAAATTCTGTATTTTATTGTTTTAATAATTTATTTATAATTTATTTTTCTCTCATGTTTTAAGACATTTGAAAACAAAAAAGAAAAAGCTTCAACTATGATTCGGTCCTGGGTATTAAATAAATGAAGTTAGTACAGAGTTATGATGAGCAAGAATGCCTCTTCCAAAATTGTGAATTTTATGGCCCTGGGTAAGGGGTTCTGGTGATAGGGCGGGCACTATGAAAATGCATTAATTCTTTGAAAATCTTCTTCTCTGCTTCTGGGTATTAAATAAACTAACTAAGTACATAGTTATGATGAGCAAGGGGTTTATTCCCACTTAGCCAACATTTTGAAAAATCCTATTCCCGCATAGCCAACATTTTGATTTTTACACCTGAGTGATTAACAGGCTATAGTCTGTTTGGTTTATTCCCACTTAGCCAACATTTTGAAAAATCCTATTCCCACATAGCCAACATTTTGATTTTTACACCTGAGTGATTAACAGGCTATAGTCTGTTTTCTGGTATGCTTATGTTTGAATTACCTGAGAATTTATTCCTTTGGAAAATAAAAACAATGTAAAAATATACCCACCAGAGGTCAAATTTGAGTCAAAATAAATATAAAATTAATTAATAAAAAAAAAAATTAAAGTTCAATATTTTTTTAATGTAAAAAATTAGTAAAATTTTAATAAATGGAATATTAATATCATTTAAGCAAATAAAGAAAAAATTATTATTTATTTTACCACAAAACATATTTTCATTAGAAAATAAATCAAAGAATACACATTGAAGAAACAATTATGTATAATCATTAAAAATGGTTGTGTTTATACAATTCAACGCTGCATTTTCTGGAAATATGCATAGCATTTCCGACTTTTTGATATTTATGTAAATTTAAAAAAAAAGAGGCGCGGATCTATAGGACATTTTTCCAAGATGTTCATTCTGGTAAAAAAAAATCCAACCCAGAAATTTCTTGACAAGAAAAAAATACGTAAAGTCCTTTCCTAAATGTGAAAATTTATATCAGCCGGGGAGAGGGGGTTGTAGAACATTTTTTCCAAGAGGGTCACTCATGTTAAAAAAGTTCTGAAAAGTTCTAAGGTCCCTTTTAGTTGATTTATTTTATACATTGAATAACTTTTAGTTGGTTTAGTTTGTGCATTAAATAACTTTACAAATTTCAGAGGGGTGTTCCGGACCCCTCTCTTTAGAGGTGCCTCTTTCAAAATTGTGAATTTTATGGCCCCTGTTTCAGAGGTTTTGCCATTTGGTGTAAGGGGGGGGGGGTCTTTTATTATACAGTAAAAATACATTAATTCTTTGAAAATCTTTTCCTTTGCTCCTGGCTATTATGCTAATGATCCAAGTATATATATTTATGATAAAGAAAGGTGCATCTAGCAAAATGGTTAATTTCATGCCCCCTGGGTCAGGGGAGGGGGGTGTTACATTGTCTGAAAATAAATAAATGCTTTGAAATCTGCTCTTTGGTATTAAACAACCATTTATGATGAAATAAAATAAGTTGTTACATGATACTCAGGTGACCTATAAGGCCCATGGGCCTCTTGTTCAAAGAAGGTAACGGAATCAGCCCAGGTTGTACAAAAGCTCTCGGCCAGTCAGAGTGAGTGATAGGTGTATATCAGTTTACTGTATTTAGTTGTTGCTAAATACGGTAAGCTTTTTAAAAAGCTCTACCTTATTTATATCACTATCGAGCATGTTTACATCATACTCGTCTAATTTACTGTAAACCAACTTTTATTCACGACAACTTTATTTCGCGAATTATCCGGGATAAACTAGTTCGCGACGATTAATTTTCACGATCAAGCTATTTTGCATCTTTTTTAATAGACAAATATACTTAAAGGACCGGTTCGCCGCGAGAAATATTCGCGATGACGAGGCTGTCGCGAACTTCGTGAACATTTCAGGCACGCGAATAAAAGTTGGTGTACAGTACATTGCACTTCCGCTAATAGTAATTCCCCACTTTCACTATTTAAAGTTTCCGTATCTTATAATTTATTATTAAAATGTATTTGCTCTTCAATGATTGAATCAATGTCAGTTGAAAAGGTACATGTACCATATTCTGTCCTTATTCTTCTCTACATTTTTTAGCTCTACTGGTCAGAGACCAGAGGAGCTTATGCAATAGTAAGGTGTCCGTCCGTCTGTCTGTCTGTCTGTCCGTGTTTACGAGAGTGCATTTAATGGGTATTTTTCCTATTCGTTGTGTACTTACAGCCTACTCCGGATATATTGAAATTCAGGGGCCCATGCAAATCATTTCAATATATCCGTAATTCAATATAAGAGAAACCGTGAAGCCGCCATTTTTACAAGTTCAATCCCGATCTAAAATGAAGAACAAACACGAACAAATTTATTTGTCATCGTTTGTCTACAACAGTGAGCAGATTACATAGAATGCGAGTCCTTGAAAGTTTTTTTTTTTTTTTTCTGTTTTATTTAAAAGACAAACTTCAACCCCGTTATTATTCCCCGATCGCATTTATTTACGTTTTGGAAAAAAAAATCACCGGACTTAAACGGTTGAGTACTGCTGAACGCTGTTTGTATTTCATCGTAAGTGTACTCGTGTTAATCAATCTCTTAGTTATTTCGAATTTAGGCATATTAATAGTTATTAACTGTTCGTATTTAATTTCAAAGTTATGTTTTTTTTCCTAGATCTGTGGGGGTTACTATATTACGTTAAGATGTTTAGTCTCGATATGTCCGTATCATATACGTGGACGCAAAGAATTTAACAGTGAAGAATTTTATTTCGCATGCAGTATAAAAACACATAAGGTAAAAACTTAATTATTCACACCTTTGTATATCAACTGGTCAGTCAGGTATAATAATTACTGTCACCAACCGTAACGACAGCCGCCAGAGAGTACTTCAATATAACCGTTATGAAAACAACTCATTATCACCTGTGGGGACCGATCAGTGGCTTCAATATAAGCTAAATTTCTATATAACCGATTTCAATATAACCGTTATTTTAATGCAAAGAATATGAGAGGCAAAAACTGGGGATTTATTTCTATTTCAAAATAAGCGGAATTTCAAAATAAGCGAGTTCAATATAAGTGGAGTAAGCTGTATTTGGTACTTTTTGCTTATTGGGTATACCCAATAAGAAGGTTCGCGTAATCTGATTAAAATGGCATTATTGGGTATTTGCCGGTTAGTACCCAATAAGACTTAGACACGACCAATTGTCCAAAAAAGTGTCTAAAAAATTTGGATTTACGGAAACACCGTGTTTCGCATTTCTTGATTCCACTCGGAACTCACACATAAAGTAATGTTAACTCCCGAGATTTCCGAAAATCAACTTCCGTTAGTCTTGATCTTCACGGCGTTTGTAATAACAAAAGATGGCGACTCGGAAGAAGCGCACCAACACGAGGTCAAGAAGAGCAAGTTTTTTTAAGGTTATTTACCAATTTATAGATGTCTTGCTTAGGCAAAATTGATTTAAAGGGTTTTATGAAGTAATTGTCTACTACATTTGGATAAGTTTAGGCACAATCAATCTACTAATACTACTGTATATTCTGAATTTCCTCTGTCTCGATTAAAGCGGAATGCATTTAGAAGTTACCGTATACACGATCTTTGTTAATGCAGAAGTGTTTATTATTAAATTTATATGATAATCTTTTTAAAAATATGTTTTGACGAGATAAATAGGAGAAGGTAATGAAAATTTTAACAATCCTTTGACCGTAACTTGTTGGGTACATGTTTTTTTTATGAAATCATGTTAAGATGGTAAAAGAAGTAAATAGTTGGGGTTATTGAGATATGAGATTTGTATGTCAGTCAAACTCACCTGACATGTAAGAATATCAGAATTGTTGTATTATGATTTGAATAAGTGAAGATCTGGTAGAACAAAGTTTTAGCAGGTGGTACATAGGTCCTTGGTTTTAGACAGCAGGAGAGGGTTTGCAATTATTATTTAACGCCACAATATTATCAGAAAGTGTTTTATGTACATGCAAACGTCAAAGTGATTCTACGGTATTAGAAGCAACTATTAATCATCTAAAACAACTCCAATATTAAATGTGAGCATGGAGCAATGTCTTTAGAATATAATCTTTCAATTTCGGTTTTATAAAGTGACAAAGACGCTCTACAGTTTGTCCGGTGACGAGATAAATATTGTGCAGTAAACCGACGAAAACCACGTGTCGCCATTGAATAATAAACACGTAGTAGACTGTCATGCTTTGGGACTCAGTCGCTTGATTGGACAACGGGTGTGACGAAGACATTGTCACGTGTTAAAAATTGGCTTCCATATAAGGTAGTGGTCTCGACCTGTGTAAGTCTGACAAATTCAGATGTTCAGTCAAACTTTTATTAGACAAGATACACATACCGGTACTTTATTTTGACAAAAGGATTTAGGAATATGAATAACAGCATCAAAATGCCTTTCATATTTGTCAACAGCCTTCAATGTAAACAGGTCCAGCACAATACCTCGATAAAGATATATAGCTTGATAAATCTATATAACTTTATCAAGGTATTTAAAATACCTTGATCAAGGTATTTCATGTAATGAAAATTCCAAAAAAAAATTTAGAAATAAATTATTGAAAGGCCAGTTCTGAGTTGTTGTCAGTAAATTCACCCATGCCTGTAAACTATGTCAAACACAATGAAATCAGTAGAAAAACATGTCGTATGAGGAGACGTTATTTTCTGCTTTCTTTTTGATACCAGAGTTTTTCATGCACGAGTAAACACACTGACAAAAACTCAGAACTCAACTTTCAGTAATCAGTATCTAATTTTTAAAGAATTTTTATGAATTTTCAAGTACAAGTTTCTTTTCTTGGGATAGAAAGTTTTTATAAAAGTTCATATGTTGATGGTTCGACCAATAGGGTGAGTGCAGATACTTATCCAGCTTTCATTTAGATCAGACCAGAAAAGTGTATAAGACTCTGACGTCATATGATGTCGTTTGCGTGATGCATACTGAACAAGGCTGATTTCAATCAGTTTATGGCTATTTTTATGCATTAAACAGATAAATTCATTAAATTAAGGCATGGTTATTTTTATTTTAACTTTTGTCATTATTCTCGCTTGAACGTGGCTTCATTGTTTTTGTATGAAGCGATGCATTTTGGGTCAAAATTACTGCGGAAAAAAAATTTGTGGAATGAATTAAGTGCAGTAGTCCGAATTTACTCTTCGTCTGGGCATGTCGTTCGAGTTTGCAGTTACGAGCGTTGCTTCATGAAGCTCACTATAAATAACATTCTAATTAAGTCGGAATTAAAGATGGCATATTGAAAGAAATCTTTGCAGCATCTATTTAACAGTTATGCTAACATTTGCGAAATGTTCTATAAATATTTATTATCCTTGTCCCCTCTGCTGGGGATTGAACCAGGGCCTTGTTTTATGACTGTTAGATTTCAAATTAAATCCACCATTCTCAACACACCACGTAGGTTGCCATCTTTTCTGTACAATAGTGCTGTTCCAGGCCAAGCTTAAAAAATTCTTGGTTTGCAGTTGCCGACCTATAATTGTTAGACTGGGTCGGTTGGTAGGCATTCTTATATATATATATATATATAATTAAATCAGATTTTGTTAAATAACAAATTATATATTTTTTTATAGGCCTACTGAACATGAATAAGCTCAACTATTGTAACAATTATAAACCACAGATTGATTTAAACATTACTAAGTCAATATTTGAAAATGAAACAGTTTGAAAAATCTGAATAATTGGGAAAAAATGAAATAAAATTCTACATTGAATGGCTATAAAAAAGTATGGGTTGGGTGCATTTTCTGTTGGTAAGTAGGAAACTGCAAACAAACTTAATTTTATTTTAGGCCCCAGCCCTCAATTATAATTGAAAATCAGTAGATTGCTGGAATAATCCAAGCACTCAACATGCTCAATTGCATTTTTAAAATTCTGATTAATAGGTTTTTTGAGTTATATTTACATCCACCTAATATTTCCTCCTTTATTTCTTAAGGAAACCCATTGCGTTAATCAGTTGATCAGTAGCTGTTCCATCAATGAAACGCGAATAGATGTTCACATCATTAATACAATAATTTATCATTTAAATCCGACTTAAAATGATTATTCAAACTGATATATATATAAACAATAAAATGTTTTTCTTAGGTTGTTAGTGCGGGATGAATGTCGCAGCTATCGCAAAAAAGAATTTACATAACAGGGGTTATGTATTATTCTGGAGGAGGGGGATGAGAAAGCTCTAAATCTCATGATATTTCTGAGGCATAACATTGCTTACAGTAGTGACAATGAAATGATTCAAACAATCATTTTATATTGAATGTTACGAGACTATATAGGCAATCATAAATGAAAAATATTGTAGAGTATATATATTTGCAATTTCTTTTTTTTTGGTTACTGTAAACTAACTTTTATTCACATGCGAGAAATTTTCATGAGAGCTTCGTCATCGTGAATATTTCTCGCCTTGAACCTAAGGTCTCTGTGTCTATTAACAAATACAAATTTGCAGTACTTGCCCTCGGACAGGTAACTATCGTAAAACTACTTGTACTACCAAAAAATATGCTTGTCCCAACTTTTTCTTAAATTACATAGAATTGAAGTATAGATATGAAATTATTTCTTGATCAAGTACCACACTTAAAAAATACTCTAAAACCATCATAGATCTAAATTTAGTTAAATCATGAAATTCCTCAAAATTCCAAAATGAATTACACTGTGTCATAAAACCTACAAAAATATGAGTCTGTGAACAGAACAATAGCCTACTGCATGTTGCTTAAGAGATCGACATCATAGCTCTGTGATTGCCAGGGAACAGCAATCAACAACAAAGAAAGAGGGCGTATAAGGCGTGTACAATCCCCCGCTCTGAGACAAAATGTTTCTCAATTTTCAAAATTCACAAAAAAGTAGTATTTTTCTAAAATCATGTTCTCAGTAATGTCATCTTCAAAACATTTTATTATTTTATTTTACTGAACGACTTATCATTTGATAATCTTTATTTCAAAGTTGACAGTTAAGCATATTTAGTGGAAAATGGGTTTAATGGAGCTATAAAAAACGAATTTTGAACATGAATGGGTCAAGTCTCCATTCTTCGTGAACGCTTAAATGATGGAAATGTAAATGTGAAATCTATTTCATTTGTTCAAAAAATGGAATCTGAACCCATTCTATATGAAAATCGAACTTTTCGGAAAAAATTTACGCTTCAACAAATCCGTCCATTTAAATCACACTGAAAGACGTTAATAGTGCATATACTTCGTAGCTTTGTGGATAAAGCGGTTGGTCTTGGACCAAACCTGCGCTATGGAGAGAGTTCGAATCATAGTTGAAGCTTTTTCTTTTTTGTTTTCAAATGTCTTAAAACATGAGAGAAAAATAAATTATAAATAAATTATTAAAACAATAAAATACAGAATTTGATATATAAAAGATGATATAACCATAAAATTTTGAAAAAATACTACTTTTAGAATTGAGAAATGTCTTTTTTCATAGCGGGGGATTATCCTCGCCTTGTACTCCTCCATTCTTTAATACCATTATAGCATCTGCATTCACAAAATTATGAATTTGATATTTTGATGATAAATGCCTAAAATTTTCCCATACGTTTTTGGCGACAAAGGTAACTCTATGTTTTACGAATTCTGCATATTTTAATAACACGTTACCCCCTGTTCACACATAGACGCCGCTTCTACTTTGTTGGAAGTGTGGCAAAACGTGTGGCCGATCGTGACAAATCGCAAGAGAAACGTCGTGGGGTTGTCCTAAGCGTAGTATGATCGCAGTATATTCATGTAATTCAGCAATTACCATCATTTCAGCTGTCAAAATCATGTCAACTTTCGCGGAATGTAAAACGAATGGTAGATGAATACCGCTCCTGATCAGAATTAAGACCAAAAAAAAAAAAAAAACTAGAAATCGAGGCGGGGGTATAGAATATGGGTGGTCGGGGATGAGAATGTAGGAATATTTTTATTATGGCCTAATACTGAACTTTTAAGCTTTCGGCAAATAAAGAAAAATAAAAGTATCTGTTGGTACATGTGGTAAGGAACAATTATTATTGGTCTATTGTAAGTTTAATTTTTCATAGACATGATAGAGCCCTGGTAGTGAAGGAATTCTGGAAATGTTGCAAAAGAATATTTGCATGACTTATGTACAGGTTTTTTTCTGAATTTCCTCAATTCTTACTCGTTAACTTAGTTTATTGACCTGGCTTTGTGAATAGCAATTCACGCAATTCAAAAGAAATGCACGCTGTGATCGTTATTAAAAGAAAACAATTGTCTTTTAATGTAATTTCTTATTTTACCACTTCAAAGGTGGATCCATTTCCAAATGAAGAAGAGAAAAGCCATTGCCAAGGCAGCCAAGGTAAGAGCATTAATGTGTTGAACATATGAAATAAATTTTTGTGGGATTGAAAGTACACTATTTATTAATTACATTTCTGAAAAAAATCTTTAAAATGCTTTATTTATTGAAAATAAGATGCTGTTGTTGCACCTCCCACCTCGGGAGAGTTTTGGGCAACTGTGTGCACGTGGGCTTTCCACTCTCGTATGTCAGTTTATAAATTATTTAGTCAGAATAAAAGTTAAACAAATAAATTTTATTTACACTATGTACATTTTGATATAAGTATTGTTAAAATAAAAATCAGGATATCTGACATATTAAATAAAGTCACTCCCACCACCCGCGGGCCAACCATCCTTTCAATGGACATTTTCTATAGTAAAGGTAATGTTGGGTAAAAAAGTGTGTGTGTGTGTGTGTGTGGGAGGGGGGGGGGACAGGCCCCCCTACCCTGTTGCCATGTGCCTGGTACCTGTAATTTTTAACCCGTTGTACGCAGTACTTTTGTGGTGTAATGCTTATCTACGATTGCTAATTGTACGCCCTATTTTAATTTTCAATGCATATTTTGCAAAATTCAATGGGTATTTCTGCAAATACGCACATTATCTAGAACTATGAAACATGATATCGAGATCATACAATGAACCTGACTCCAAAACAATATTATTATACATGTACGATTGACATCACACAACATATATCTTTTACAACTTTTTACCGATTGTTTAATAACAAACAATAATGTACCTGTCAATATGCTGAAAACATCAGTATATGCTGCGAGTGGCTAATTAAATACCAGGGCTAGAAACACACTATTTATTCATCTTGGCCTAAGCAGAATTTCAAAATGAGTGATATCAATATAAGTGGAGTAAACTGTATTTAGTAGGCCTTTCAACTGCCATTAGGGGTCGGTGTTATGAACGATAACTCACTGCTGAAACTTGTTTAGAGCACGCTCGGGGTATTTAACTGTTTACACGAAAGGCAGTTTTTAGCATTTCCCAAGTGTTCCTTTGCTCTCAGTAGAATATAGTGGTTTTAAAATTTAGCACCAATTTTAAACTTATTCACTGTATAGTTGTGGACACCGTTTAACTACATATAATTAAGATTTCTAATTAAAATAAAGAGTGAAATCTACCCTCCTTCTTAGTTCTAACCTAATTAAATTTTTATACTCGGTCGTCCCCCTTTGTGCTACGTTACACAAATAAGATGATCAATTGCTGCATTTACTTGTATATTTATATATATTTATATAGGAAGACAAAAAAACGCGAACACAAAAAAACATGACAATAAATTTTCTTACTCATAATAATCGTCAAAGAGAGTTGAAAATATTGAATATAGTCTGTTCCCCATTCAATTGACCCTGATATTTCAGGTAGAGTGAAGGCATTCTCTTTCTCTTGGTCAACACTTTTTTATGTACAAAACAATGCAAGGAACCCTTTTATGTACATAACAATGCCAATGCTGAAGCAGCCTATATGTCATTCATATAAACGATAACGCATAAATCGACACTTAGTTGGACATTTTTCACACCTGAGTTACTCGTCCTTAAAACACAACATCAGAAAAGTCAATTATAAATGATTAAACTCTTTAATGATGTAATTAAAAGTATGCATAAGTTATTTTCTTTTTTGATAATTTCATGTACCTATAAATCTATCTAAGCAATGTTTTTTTTTACCATATATGCAACTTGAAATATAAGTTGAAAGGCCTATATTTAGAACCACATACAAATTAGAGGAATATTATGATTATGATTGATTGATTGTATACTGTTTAACGTCCCTCTCCAGAATATTTCACTGATATGGAGACGTCACCATTGCCGGTGAAGGGCTGCAAATTTGGGCCTATGCTCGGCACTCAGGGCCATTGAGCAGGGAGGGATCTTTATCGTGCCACACCTGCTGTGACACGGGGCCTCGGTTTATACGGTCTCATCCGAAGGACCGCCCCATTTAGTCGCCTTTTACGACAAGCAAGGGGGTACTGAGGACCTATTCTAACCCGGATCCCCACGGGATATTATGATTATGGATTTCATGTAAATCTACTTATTTACATGCCCATGTTAAAATATTCTATTAATATTGCCTTGTTATTCCAGGAGATGCTGTAGCTGTTCTCCTAGATGGCGGTATTTGGTGGCCAGCATGTACCCTGTCTGATAAAGAAGTCAAGTTTTGGTCGGATGGAAAAATGTATGTTATGTTTGTGCTGTTTTTTTCTTCCTTTGGAATATATTTAAAGTGACAATACAGCACAACTCTTCAAAAACAGACTTGTTAAAACTTTCCTATAGGATTTGTAATTTTGTTCATACTTATAAATGTATACATTTTCAGAAAATCACAAGTTTCATTAGTAAATAATTCTGATTATTTCATTAAAAGTGATAATTATTTTTGGTACATAAATATATACATCGCAACGTGTTCGAGGTTCGATATTCCATGCTATACACACATGCTAGTTTTCTTAAACAAAACAACATGTTAAGAGAGAGAAGCCTGGTAGGCCAGCTACATTGACAAAGTCGACCAAAACGAAACCAAAAATAAGGCTTGAAATTCAAAAGCAACTTTCATGACAAAAATTTAGTTGGGAGAGTAATACAATCATTGGATGAAGAAAAAACGGAATCTTGGCAACACACACACACACACACCTGGGGCTCTGGAAGGTTCTACTCTTCATGTTTGTTGATATATGCTATCATTTTTCGTATCTCCACTGGTCCTGTACCAGTAGCCGTCTAAAAATGGAGGTTTTTCTTTCATTGCTTCACTATTTGACACAATTTGGATATAAAACTTGGCATATATAAAGCTTTACTCTTGCTCTATCAGAATATATAATTTTTTTGCTAGTCCTACTCATGAAACTTTGATTTCATACCGTTAAAGAGGGGTAGGGTAGGACACCATTTTCCCGTATGCACTGTACCAGTTACCGTCTACGTCATTTCTAATGATTCTGGGGCCTCCTGCAGGGGAATTATATTCGCACTCATAGGTTTAACATTTGTCTGAGGCAAATCTTTGAATGGCATGAGTATATCTTAATAATACTACACAGTATTGTTGCCCTTGACATTAAGATGGGTCAAGACCTTGACCTAGGTCATACCTTCAAGGTCATAATGCACTTAGGTAATAAAATTTTATCTGGGTCATAACTTTTTACTGCATGGACAGTTTTTGATAATATTTCACAGTGTTGTTGTCTATCACCAAAGGATAAGTCATGACCTTGACTGAAGGTTATATCTTCAAGGTCAAGGTACTGTACCTAGGTGCTGAAATTTAGCACTGGTCATAACTTTTTACTGCATGGACAGTTTTTGATAATATTTCACAGTGATGTTGTCTATCACCTAAGGATAAGTCATGACTTTGACCGAAGGTCATATCTTCAAGGTCAAGGTCATACTGTACCTAGGTGCCGAAATTTAGCACTGGTCATAACTTTTTACTGCATGGACAGTTTTTGATAATATTTCACAGTGTTGTTGTCTATCACCTAAGGATAAGTCATAACCTTGACCGAAGGTAATATCTTCAAGGTCAAGGTCATACTGTACCTAGGTGCTGAAATTTAGCACTGGTCATAACTTTTTACTGCATGGACAGTTTCTGATAATATTTCACAGTGTTGTTGCAGATCATCCACGTCCCACAGCGGGATTCGCAAGAATCATCAGATCTTTGCGCCCGCCGCTCTAACCATTGTGCCACGTCAGCGACTCTACTACTGCATGAATGGATTTTGATAATGATTCATAGGATTGTTGTCATCACTCATGACCCAAGGATAAGTCATAATTCCATGGTTAAATTCATATTGTATTCTCCCTTGTCATTGATATGAAATGTCATTGCATTTTATTCCTTTTAACATAGCAAATGATGCTCTATAATATGACACACCGATCAGTCTTTTCTCATCACAGTCTTTGCTCATCACAGTCTTTGCTCATCACAGTCTTTTCTCATCACAGTCTTTGCTCACCACCGCCAATATCTATTATAATCATATGTATATAAATACATATCATAGTTCTACTCTTCAAATAAGACAAACACTCATCACACATGTACTCCTCATTCTCACCCAATCCAATATTTGAACAGCTTCTGTGCACCCATCCATCACATAGATTACATTGCACCCATTCAACAAAATCACTCTCCGTCTCTGCAACCGGATCAATCCCATTACACACTAAGCATACATCACTAGTTTTGCTTTGTTTTCTCATTCTTTTCCTTTCTCTGATGACACTTTTCCTTTCCTTGTCTCTCTCTGCTTCTTTTTTTCTTTTCTACCCTTTCTGTCTTCTTTTTTTCAGCCATCAATCGTTTCTCTTCCGAAATTCTCTCTTTCTCTTCTCTTTTCTTAATTCTCTCAATCTTCCTGTTTTCTTTATCCTCTTCCGTCCTTTTTACAGCTTCTTCCTTTTTCTTCCATTTGAAGTATGATAACCTCTCCTTCAGATATGAAATATTATTTGTTATTCTATTTTTATTACCGGGAGCAGGAGGTGAGTAGACCTCTCCCATAAATGGTACGATATTTAGGGGCATATTGCATGCATTTGAAATTAGAATACCTAAGATTTTGAGGGAAATTTATGTGAAAACAGAAAAAAATACACGAGATTACCAGTTAGTACTCTTGCTTCCGTAATAAGTTTTGCGCTTGCTCTTTTTAGTTGCTGACTTTTCATAGGAGGGACCAAAATTGCCCCAAGTTTTTCAGGAATCAATCCACTTCGTACTAATGGATTTGTCGATGAAGCAATGGAGCATACGTCCATTGAATCCCGAAACTTGTCACACAAAATCTGTATGCTGCGTGAATCTGTTTGATATTAACAAATAATTGTTTACAGATGTTTAGTGGGAAATTATAGTAAGTAGGTGAATAAACTACTAGATTGCATGTTTAATACAGATGAATGTACATGCATGCATCACCTGAATTAGAGCCAGTAGTTTCTTTATTTTTCTTTGAGGCGTCTGTCTGTGATTGTATTTGTGTTTAATCAACAGCACCTATGTCAACTGGATACATTCCAGACTTTCGGAAAGCAGCCTTTACCCGTGCCGGAGAGCATACACTATCAATGGCTGTGCTGAAATGATGATTATTGCAACAGTTTTTAGAGAACTATTTAATTGACGATTGATACCGTTATTTTATTGCAATTAACTAAGAATTAATCTATATATCCTACCAAGTTTATGAGATTGATAACTGCTCGTTATTTTACCCGACCAGTTGAACCAATTCCCTCTTAATCATTGGACATAAAAGGAAATATTTAGAGTTCAAAATGATTTCATTAAGATATGTACCTTAAAAGGGCGGGGAACTTAGCTTTCCCTATCTGGACATTACTGCTAATGTAGCCTAACACAGTAGCCAGAGACGCCAACTTCTCCTTCAAAGGACCAAATATGCTTACGTCTAATGGCTGAAGAATATGTGTGGTATGTGGAGGAAGACCGATGATATGAATATCATGAGAAATCGACAGCTTCAATAAAGACAGCGAGATGTGCGAATCGTGGTTATCGAAGGTTAATAGAACTGGCCTCCTGCTACCGCAAAATGGAATGAAAATTTTCTCAAACCACAATTCGAACAACTCGCTGTCCATGTATCCACTGTCAGACGACCCATATAACCAGTTTGCGGGTACACCCTCCGTGAAGTTTCTTTGAGGTAACGATCCTTCAAAGATGAGATATGTAGGAAGGACCCTACCATCTCCTGCTACATATATGTGGGCCTGTCAAGAAAAAGGGAATAGAAATAAGAAGAAAAAAGAAATTTACAGAAAACACCTTTGTTGTCAATGCTTTTCTCAGGATGAAAATTCTAAATAATACCCTCAGCTAAATACTAATATATATATACATCTACCAATCAAAGGGAGTGATGTATTTTTTTTATTATTATTTTCTGATCATCCATTGTCCGTCGTCTGTCTGTTATACCTTTACTACTCGACTTCAAACCAGTTTGTTATGAAAGATACCGTTATATGGGAATTGGTCAAATTCCTCTGCTGATATGCGTGGGTTCCCTTGTTCACAATGACTTTTTGCTTGCTCTTTTCCTTTCCTAAGATATAGATATAAGTAAAACACTAGACACATATTAGAAACTTAAGACAACTTATCTTAAATGTCCTATTCATGACGATACATCAAAACTGATTTGTGGGGGACAATCGTTTCAGTGCTTTTTAGTGCCAATTAATCACACGTGCTTTTCGAGCGTGTTTTTTTGTTCTAAAAACATGATAATTTTATCTTTATGTAGGTATAAAAAAGAAAACTGATTGGAAAACTACTCATCAATGCGCTAGCCTACAGTACATGGTGAAGATTTCCGGCAAATTTTCGTTTCATGCCATCATTAATATATATATATATGTAATGTGCAGAAATTAATATAGTATTTGTGAGCCATTTTACCCATTGAATATACTGTGATGATTGATATGCCTTTGGTGTCACAAAATTTGATTTTCTTGCCAACATGACATCATTTTCCACACGTAATTGCCCTTAATTGTACAGTGTAAATTGACCTGAGAAGCATACCACTAAATCCTGTCTCGTCGCAGTTAAAAATCTGCGACGGTTTGTCTTTCAGTTCTAAATTCTTCACCGTATCCTCTAGGAGGGTGAAGTATTGTTTCATGACAATCCAATTGGACATGCGGGAGCGGGCCTTATCCTGTGCCTCTGGAGTCCTCTCAGCAAGCAGGGGGTATCTGCGACCACTTGCCACCACTTGTCCGATGGGCCTTTATCTAGGTTAAAAAGTGTGTCACTCCCACTTTCCTTTACAATAGCGACGACATAGGACTGAAATCGACGATAGGTCTTCATTATAATACAGAAACACCCTTTCGTTACATATTTTATTCACAAGAATAGTTATTAGTCAATAAATATTTTTACTCATATTTGACATTTTTTTTTATCTAGATAATATTGTCTAATTTTCTGTATTCATAATTAATTTAGCTTTCTTTGATTATGAATAATTGTAGTTTTTCCAATTGAAACTTTTGTTTGGATGTATATGAATTATGTTGAATTTGTATACATGTAGATATGTCATTGGAATGTGCAGGTCTGGTCTAACGGTTTTGGTAAAGATTCCAGCAAACCAATTTTAATCAAACTTCTTCCTTGAGTGAAGGCAAAAGGAGGAAAATTCATATTCATAAGAAAGGATTCAAAATTAAGCGGCCAGATAGCTCAGTATAGATAGAGCGCCTAGCATGAGATCCTTGGAAACGTCTTTGGATCAAAGTGGCACATTATATTTTTTTCGCTTCCTATTACATATGTAAGTCATATTAGGAAATCAATAGCCGGTGTTTATATACATTTTTTCAGTAAAGTAAATCATAAAAAGATGCATTAATGAGGAAATAAATGTATGTATTGACCCTAAAAGTGTGATCAGGAAAGATTTTAAGAGAAATTGTGTAGTTGAATTTCCTCCACATGTATAATACAGTGATAGGTCATCGGTGGGGAGGGTGTGTGTTGTGTTGGCCTTAAATAGCCTTGATCATATAATTTTTGGACATTTATATAGTTTTACGCACCTTCAGCATTTTCCGAGTGATCGGAAATCCTCTGGTGCTCATATGATTTATATATTCCACCAGACTACTTTCTTCCTCCTCAGACAACATTTTAGATGGTCCTTTGCTTGATTTTTTGTATTTTTCTTTAACTTTGTCGCATATTGTAGACCTCGGAACATTATACTCCCTTGCTGCCTGATATGGATTTAGTTTTTTGCATTTAACATCTCCCGCCGCCTTCTCCATTGTCTCGGCAGAATACTGCCGTTTCGACATTTTCTCTAAAATGATCGAATGATTCATAAAAATGTTCTATCTAAACCTAACACCCCACCCCCCACTCACACTTTAAAATTTGATATATATAGATCTATTTTATACACCTGTGAAACGTGAAGATCCAAGTTAGAATCCCCCCTTTCCAATCCCCTTAATTGTGTGTCACGGTCGTAAGAGGCAATTGAATGGAGAGAGGGGGGGGGGGGGTTAGAATGAAACGGGAAAACCAGAGATCCCGTGTCACAGCAGGTGTAGAACGATAAAAGTCCCTCTATATACTACTATACTGATCAGTTTCAGATGACAAACAATTTTCTGAGTAATACATAAATCCCCTATTGACCCTCAGTTACAACTTGAGTGCGTCATTAAAAGTGTAATAATTCGTCACCCTGAAAACGCGATCAGCAACGCGGATGTTGTGGAACATTATTAGTATAGACCTACATGCAGTACGAAAAGTTCACTATGCATCAAGATGAAATTATTTCAAATTTGAATTTTAATTCAATTGAATTTTACAAAATTTGGTCTCTCTCTCTCTCTCTTTCTCTCTCTCTGGCGGCATATGTACATGGCAAGAAATAGGCCTAGCCCGTAATTTATACTTTTATCATGACAATATATGGTAGATGCCAACTAGATGGTAAGATCTAACCCCCACTAATCTGATTATATCCTACATTCACTCATGTAGACGGGTGAGCTAGGGAATCGTATATTAATATATATTTTTTTAAATTCAGATGCCCCTTTCCCTTCCCACAGAATTTTTTGATAAAGGAAAGAAGATTTGTTTGAGCTTTTCCCACATTTCATTTGCTTATATCAAGAATATAAATGTTGACAGGGCTTTGTTTTTACCGAGGCTGACCCCTTGAAAAAAAAATGGATGTTTCTTTTTTCACGCAATAATTTCATTTCAATTCATTAAGTGTGAATATCTAGCTACAAACGCTATTTTGGTAGGAAAT
>PRKT01000172.1:396872-426576 GCA_003671525.1 Saccostrea glomerata | reverse complement strand
ATTTGCTGGACAGAATGGATTTCTGTATTTAATTTTCTGAATCTTTCAGTGTGAATGCATGCAAAGGAAAAATTCTGCCATTATGTGTGGCAGAATTAAGAGGGCTTATAAAACGGAGTAAAGGTGTTTGTTAAGTTAGATTTAGTTACAAGAGTTGAATTGGGGTCAATGGTAGAAAAGGTGAGACAATCAACTCTGAAAATCTTAATCGTCTGTTATACCCATGTTCTGCACAGAAGGGAGCTTTTCCCCAGGCCTTTTAAGTTTTTTGCCTTAACATCACACATTCACATGATTCCATCTGTATCACACTTTGCCACTATGCATAAATTATATTATTTAAGGTTTATAATGAAGAATATTTACTTTGAATTTTGTTAGGAGGGCTGTCACAATTGCATATTTTTTTGGGTCGGGTTAATTCTTAAATTTTTAGGTTCAGTTTCAGGTTTTTTGGTTCGGGTATATAATAGGATGAAAACTCATGATTTGAATTATATTCATAAACAATTTTTTTTTAATGTAAAAAACAGCAACATAATGACTGGTTAAAGTAGTTTCCTGACTAGAAAAGTAATTTAACCAAATGATTGAAATCACATTATTTTTTATAATATACTAACAGACTAATGAACCTATAAGTAATGTTTTAGATGACACTTTTATGGTAAAACCTATATACATGATATAGAGGAAAAACAGCAATTCGTGCAAATTCTGTTTTGTTAATAAAGAGTAATGACTATCTCGCGAAAATTAGGTGCCACAAAAATTTAGTGATCTACAGTATTGCGATATGCTACACTTTTTCAGTCATGATACTCAGGACTATTAATAGTATTATTTTCCAGCCCTTCTTCAGAAATAGTACTAACTAAAGATTCAAAATGCCAGGTAATGTTGCTAGGATTTTTTTTTACCATGGAAATACTGTATACAGGAAAATTTCCTTCCCTGTTTTATTTTCGTTCCTGTTTTACTTTAGCCCCTTTCTTCCTCTTTCTATTTGGGTGTATTAAAAATGGTGCGAATTTGAATAACACAGCATAATTTCTTAAAATAAAACTTTGACTGGGCGAATTTAAAATGGGGCCAAGTTATTTGAAAGTGCAAAAGGGTGAAAATAACACAAGGCTAAACAACCCTGTATACAGTAGTCAGATGTCTCACCGTTTCTACCTAAGTGCTCTGTATTTCTGATGTTTCACAATTTATTCATCTGAACCATAAGTTGATTAACTTTTTAGATCACCTGAGTAAGCTCAGGTGACCTATTGCTATCTGTTTTCGTCGGTCGTGTATCGTGTGTTAACATTTGTTCATTTCAGCTTCTTCTCTGAAACCACTGAACCAATTTTCAACCAAATTTGGTATACAGCATCTATGGGTGAAGGGGAACAGAATTTTTTAATACATCGTCCCCGCACCCTAGGGCCTGAAGGGGTCAAAACCACTAGAATTAAGGCAATCTTTAAAAATCTCCTTCTTTACTCCAAGACATCAAGCAGGCAAACTGTTGGCATGATTGTAATCAGCATTGAGTCCTCTTCCAAAATTGTGAAATTCATGGCCCTTGGGTTAGGGGTTCAAGTGCTAAAGCAGGGCTAAATAGAATATATAGTTAAAATGCATAAATTCTTTGAAAATCTTCTTCTCTGCTCCTGGGAGGTTCGATATTCCATCCTATACACAAATGCTAGTTTTCATAAACAAAACAACATGTTAAGAGAGAGAAGCCTGGTAGGCCAGCTACATTGACAAAGTCGACCAAAACGAAACCAAAAATAAGGCTTGAAATTCAAAAGCAACTTTCATGACAAAAATTTAGTTGGGCGAGTAATATAATACCGCATATTTGAGTTCATCTCACAATATGCGTCGTTATCAAAGCTCTATCCTTTTATTACATGTCATCATTCACCTCCTTTTTTGTGAAAAAACTAATGAATGAGTTAAGCCGGAATTTATTTATCCATCCATACAGTGTCGGTACTTAGTCACTAGGTTTACGGGTTATCTCCCCTTTTCTATGCATCAATGAAAGTGAAAGGTGGGTGATGAAAGTATCCGATTTATTTTTTTGTATTATGAAATACCCCCCCCCACCTCAACCCTTGAGCTAGGTGTTAAGAATATACCCTTTCTCCTTTTGTTTGTTTAAATTACGTTTAAATTGGTTTACTTGGTTTAGCTATACCCAGTTTATTGAATTTATGGAAATGTTATTGAAATTTTTTTTTCTGCTGTGGGTTTTTGTTTTTGTCTTTAAAGATTTTGTTGAAGGAGACTAACGATGCTGATCAGAATTGCCTGTTATTTCCGTATTCTAGGACCTTTGGAATGATCTCTTGCCGAATTCCAGGCGTGACAAGGGTCAACTTGGCGAATTATCCATGCGAGGAGTTCCCGATTCGAGGAGTTTGGGGAAAGACAGTAGACTATACTTCACAGTGGTCGTGTTGGCGAAATCTTCACCTTCAATTTAACCATTGAACTGTTGATTTTGTTGACTTTGTGGTTGATGTTGATGTATATGATGGTTGATGTTGATATATGTGATGTTGACTTTGAAAATGATATCTTATACAATGTAAATCTAAAGCAAAATAATATAATTATATTAAATAATTTGTGTTGAAATGTGTCCGTAGCACGAATGAGGTCAACCCAGCGTTCTACTTTTCCCGTCAGGGAGGGCACAACTTATGTTGATGTTGGGGGTATGCCAGTTTGCCGGCTGCCCCACTGTTGTGTAGACCACTGTGGACAATACCTGCCAACTCGAATAAAACATTAAACTTAAATACTTGTCATTTGTTAATAATATATAGGTCTTTGATAATCATTGGATGAAGAAAAAACGGAATCTTGGCAACACACACACACCTGGGGCTCTGGAAGGTTCTACTCTTCATGTTTGTTGATATATGCTATCATTTTTCGTATCTCCATGGTTTTCAAAGAAAAAAAATCAATTTAAACTCAACATACAAATGCACTTGTGTCATGAAAATTATTGCCATTTGAAGTGAAAATTGTATTGGAACTACAGAAAGGTATTATATTTGACATTTAGCCGCGATGTCGTATGATTTGATGGATTTTCCATTCCTGCACCCCAATACTAAAAACTTCAACATATTTACTTAATCATGTTAAATTCATCTGAATGCAGACTAAAATGTTAACTATTATTCATTTACTGGAGAGTTATGATATTTTGATTCTGAGAATTGCTTTTACCTAATATTCGATTAAATTTGTATACCCTACATTGTATGCACGTGTTATTTTAGAATTCTCATGGTACAATTAAACAGAACTAAGTTGTAAGACCCTTGATTTTCCATCAGATTCTAGTTACGTTAATTTTGTATGAGGAGAGAAAAATTTATTTTTTTCAAAGTGCCTACTTCAACTTTTTACCTCATATTGGGTAAATTTGAATGAAAAAGGTCACAATTTGCAGGCGTACTGTCACTCACAGCATGTTCTCTTCAGTTGAAAAGCATATTATATTTTTTGATTTGCTGGACAGAATGGATTTCTGTATTTAATTTTCTGAATCTTTCAGTGTGAATGCATGCAAAGGAAAATTCTGCCATTATGTGTGGCAGAATTAAGAGGGCTTATAAAACGGAGTAAAGGTGTTTGTTAAGTTAGATTTAGTTACAAGAGTTGAATTGGGGTCAATGGTAGAAAAGGTGAGACAATCAACTCTGAAAATCTTAATCGTCTGTTATACCCATGTTCTGCACAGAAGGGAGCTTTTCCCCAGGCCTTTTAAGTTTTTTGCCTTAACATCACACATTCACATGATTCCATCTGTATCACACTTTGCCACTATGCATAAATTATATTATTTAAGGTTTATAATGAAGAATATTTACTTTGAATTTTGTTAGGAGGGCTGTCACAATTGCATATTTTTTTGGGTCGGGTTAATTCTTAAATTTTTAGGTTCAGTTTCAGGTTTTTTGGTTCGGGTATATAATAGGATGAAAACTCATGATTTGAATTATATTCATAAACAATTTTTTTTTAATGTAAAAAACAGCAACATAATGACTGGTTAAAGTAGTTTCCTGACTAGAAAAGTAATTTAACCAAATGATTGAAATCACATTATTTTTTATAATATACTAACAGACTAATGAACCTATAAGTAATGTTTTAGATGACACTTTTATGGTAAAACCTATATACATGATATAGAGGAAAAACAGCAATTCGTGCAAATTCTGTTTTGTTAATAAAGAGTAATGACTATCTCGCGAAAATTAGGTGCCACAAAAATTTAGTGATCTACAGTATTGCGATATGCTACACTTTTTCAGTCATGATACTCAGGACTATTAATAGTATTATTTTCCAGCCCTTCTTCAGAAATAGTACTAACTAAAGATTCAAAATGCCAGGTAATGTTGCTAGGATTTTTTTTTACCATGGAAATACTGTATACAGGAAAATTTCCTTCCCTGTTTTATTTTCGTTCCTGTTTTACTTTAGCCCCTTTCTTCCTCTTCCTATTTGGGTGTATTAAAAATGGTGCGAATTTGAATAACACAGCATAATTTCTTAAAATAAAACTTTGACTGGGCGAATTTAAAATGGGGCCAAGTTATTTGAAAGTGCAAAAGGGTGAAAATAACACAAGGCTAAACAACCCTGTATACAGTAGTCAGATGTCTCACCGTTTCTACCTAAGTGCTCTGTATTTCTGATGTTTCACAATTTATTCATCTGAACCATAAGTTGATTAACTTTTTAGATCACCTGAGTAAGCTCAGGTGACCTATTGCTATCTGTTTTCGTCGGTCGTGTATCGTGTGTTAACATTTGTTCATTTCAGCTTCTTCTCTGAAACCACTGAACCAATTTTCAACCAAATTTGGTATACAGCATCTATGGGTGAAGGGGAACAGAATTTTTTAATACATCGTCCCCGCACCCTAGGGCCTGAAGGGGTCAAAACCACTAGAATTAAGGCAATCTTTAAAAATCTCCTTCTTTACTCCAAGACATCAAGCAGGCAAACTGTTGGCATGATTGTAATCAGCATTGAGTCCTCTTCCAAAATTGTGAAATTCATGGCCCTTGGGTTAGGGGTTCAAGTGCTAAAGCAGGGCTAAATAGAATATATAGTTAAAATGCATAAATTCTTTGAAAATCTTCTTCTCTGCTCCTGGGTATTAAATAAACTAACTAAGTATGTAGTTATTATGATCAAGAGTGTCTCTTCCAGATTTGTGAATTTTATGGTCCCAGGGTCAGGGGTTCTGGTGTTAGGACGGGTCTCTATTGATTATATAGTGAAAATGCATTTATTTTTGAAAATCTTCTCCTCTGCTTCTGAGAATTAAATAAACTAACTAAGCACATAGTTATAATGAGTAAGAGTGCCTTTTCCAAAATTAGGAATTTTATGGCCCCAGGGTCAGGGGTTCAGGTGTTAAGGCAGGGCTCTATTGATTGTATATTGAAAATGCATTATTCTTTGAAAATCTTCCTCTCTGCTTCTGAGTAGTATATAAATTAACTAAGCACATAGTTTTGATGAGCAAGAGTGTTTCTTCCAAAACTGTGAATTTTATGGCCCCAGGGTAAGGGGTTCTCGTGTTAGGGCAGGGCTCTATTGATTATATACTATATTAGTAGAAATACATTAATTCTTTGAAAATATTTTCCTTTGCGCCTGTGTTTTAAGCCAATGATCCAAGTATATATATATATGATGAAGTTGCATCTAGCAAGTGGTTTTTAGCTCACCTGAGCCGAAGGCTCAAGTGAGCTTTTCTGATCAAAATTTGTCCGTTGTCTGTCGTCGTTGTTGTTGTTGTCGTCGGTTGTCGTAAACTTTTCACATTTTCATCTTCTTCTCAAGAACCACTGGGCCAATTTCAACCAAATTGGCACAAAGTATCCTTAGGTAAAGGGGATTCAAGTTTGTCCAAATGAAGGGCCACGCCCTTTTCCAAGGGGAGATAATCATGTATTAGAGAAAAATTATTGGCATTTTTAAAAAAATCTTCTTCTCAAGAACCACTGGGCCAGCAAAGATGAAACTTATGTGGAATTATCCTCAGGTAGTGTAAATTCAAGTTTGTTCAAGTCATGACCCCCGGGGGTAGGGCGGGGCCAAAATGGCCGATCAAAGTTTTACAAAAGAATATATAGGAAAAATCTTTAAAAATTTTCTTCTCAAGAACCACTGGGCCAGGAAGATGAAACTCATGTGGAATCGTCCTCGGGTAGTGTAGATTCAAATTTGTTCAAGTCATGACCCCTGGGGGTAGGGCGGGGCTAAAATGGCCGATCAAAGTTTTACATAGGAATATATAGGAAAAATCTTCTCAAGAACCACTGGGCCAGGAAAGATGAAACTTATGTGGAATCATCCTCACGTAGTGTAGATTCAAGTTTATTTAAGTCATGACCCTCGGGGGTAGGGCCGCGCTAAAATAGCCGATCAAAGTTTTACAAAGGAATATATAGGAAAAATCTTCTTCTCAAGAACACATTGAAACAGGAAAGATGAAACTCGTGTGAAATTATCCTCAGGTAGTGTAGATTCAAGTTTGTTCAAGTCATGACCACAGGGTAAGGGTGTGGCCAAAATGGCCGACCAAAGTTTTACATAGAAATATATAGGTCTGAAAAAAAAATTCTGCTCTTTGGTATTAATCAACCATTTTATGATAAATTTTGAAAATGTTTTGAAATATATGGCCTCTGGGTCAGTGGTTCCTTTGGGGTGAAGTGCACAACTTGGTACAAACTCACTGTGAAGTGCGTTTTTTTCTTTGTTACTCTGATCTACCTCTGAGTATTAAGTAAATAAAGTAAGCATGCTAAGTTAATGATTATGATAAGCAATGGTGCCTCTTTCAAAATTGTGAATTGTGAATTTCATGGCCCCTGGTTTAAAACACGAAGCAAATTTAATTGTTTGAAAGTTGTTACACAATACTCAGGTGACCTATAAGGCCCATGGACCTCTTGTTCTAATCAAAGTTTGTCCAACGTTTGATTGATTTTGTGTGTAGTTTCACATCTTAGTAAAAACATTTTAAATTGTATAGAGGCATCACTAATTAAGAATTAAGTGCCAAATAATTAATTACACACATGCTTTGAACATAACACCAATGCTGAGAGGGTTGTCATTATTTACCATGACACATTACCTTTGGTTTTATGTGACTTGTGATGAGCAAAAGATGAGATTACTTGTTGTTTCCTGTGATGTTTTTTCTGTAAGAACAGTGTTTGTCAGGTGATCATTATGGTACATGGGCCCTTGGTGTTTATTACTTAGTATTACCATTTTCTGAATGTTTCTTTTTGTTTTTATAGAGTTATACTAACAATATTTTGAGTAAAGTTATTTATATTATGCTACACCATCATAATGAAATGAAATACCATATAGTGGGTTATTTTATCAGGGTGCTAAATGTTGGCGTTTTGATGATGATCCGCAAAAATTGTAATCGCTAAAATAGTCAGGACTCTTCAGTGTCCATCTGCAAAGAGCTGAAACCCTACGTCAGTTAAAATAAATAACGCCAAAAATATTCCCATACTTTTGAGCAGACAAAACGCCATATTTTACACCCGCCAAGAAAACCTGCTATACGATAAGATATACAGAATATGATAACAAGATAGTTTAGAAAAAAACAACAAATTTTACGTCAGCTTTTGCATTCATAAATTGTCTTAATTTGACCCGTCAGACAGTCCGTGTGTCATTCTTTTTTTTTTTGTATGCACAACTCTTCATAAACCGCTCCACTGAATTTTCTCAAACTTTGCAGATATTCAGTACGCACTACACAATATTCCTTTTTTTCTGCAAATTTCCACACTTTTCAACATAGATTTTTTGCCATACCTTAAATATAGAAATAAACAGTTAATGAGGATCTTCTCTTTTTTAATGAGCTGGCTACAAGTGCTGTGGGACAAGATGTTGAAAATTCATTCGTCATTGAAGAGCTAAACAACAAGGATTTGGAAATTCTGAATTCAATACTAGCTCTTGATGATATCAGTTCTTGCAGCTCTTTATCTGATGACCCTTTGTACATCCCATGTGAAGATAAACATGATGATTATGATACAGACAATTCTCACAAAAGTTCGATCCTAAGAAAGAGAAATAGAAAAAGATTCCGGACAGTAAAACAGAAGCAAAATTTAAACAATGATGTATTTGAGGACAAGCAACCATGCAACAGTCCTAAAGACCATTATGTCCCATCAGTAGATCATAATGATTCAGATGTGTTGATTCCCAACAAAAAGCAGAAAAAAACAAATCATGACATCTACCCAGAAAGAAAACTTATGTAATGATTCTCAGGATGTGCAACTTTCCAGGGGAACTGCAGACTGTAAGGAGACAAGCAAGAAAAGAAAAAGAAAAAAATTCCCAAGTGGTTGCAAGACAAAAAGGATTATTATGGAAGTTATCAGTGACAGTTTGTCTTCAGGGGGTGAGATGAGTGATGTTTATCCACTTTTGAAAGTTCAAAAAGGGACTGAGTCAATTATAGATGAAGAAACACTTGACTCCAATTTTGTAAACAATGTCAACAAAGGAGAAAAGGAGAAGTCGGACGGGTCATCTGAAGAGGACCAATGTGAAGGAATGATTTAGACATCTTTGTTAGAGAACTTTCGAAAACAAACATTTATGATCAAGTACATGCGTGTGCTTACTGCAAGAACTGTTGTCACCAATATCTCTAAACACATGAAACAGGTTCACAAAAATGACCTGCAAGTAAGAGAAATAATGGAGTGCACAGGAACGAGAAAGAATAAAAAGATTCTTTGGGACATTCTTCGAAACAGGGGTGACAACAGCCACAATGAACAAGTTGTAACAGAAGGGAAAGGGGAGTTAATTAAGGGGAAGAAGACAACATAAACAAATTAAACTTGAGGACTATGGACCGTGTCCAGGATGCCTACAATGGCTAAAGCTTGATATCACAATGTATAAGCACCAGAAGATCTGCCCAGCAAAAATCGACGATAGAACTAGTAGTAAGGGAGAGTTACGTGTTCAGAGTATGTACCTCATTGGAAGGTTGCAGAACAAAGCCAGCAAAGCTTTGATAAATGAAGTCTTTCCCATTATGACAAATGACATTATATCCAAAATTGCTCAAACAGATCCACTCATCATATGTCTCGGGAATACTTGGCTATCAAGAAACATTGGGAATAAATTAAAGAGGAAGTATTACACTTCATCCAGGATGAGGGAAGCAGCCCGACTATTAGCGAATACACGAGAGTTGCTGAATTCGAATTTATCAATGTCGGATTTGCTTCGACCTGAACATTTTGATAATGTGGCTAAGGGTGCATTGATAACAGCCTCGCCTGGCTTTGATTCGGAGGAAGATTTGCAAGCCCCATCAACAGCCATTAGGCTTGGATATGAAATTAAACGAATGTTGAGTGCTAAATGGGCGGAGGGGATCAAAAGTAAAGATGAGCAGGCAGCCAATGACAGTAAGTCATTCCTGAAGTTAATGAAGTTTGAATGGTCCACAAAAGTTACAAAACTAGCAACAGTCACACTTCAGATTCGTAGCTTCAACAAGGAAAAATGTCTCCCTGAGCCAGAGGACATTATTAAGATTCAAGAAAAGATTCGTAATGACATCAAAAACTTTGATGAAAAGGACACAACACCACAGAACTTCAGATTTGCTGCAGAAGTCTCTCAGGCTAGATTGTTGCTGTATAACAAACGTCGATCTGGTGAAATAGAGGGCATCAGGTATGTACAACTTTACTTCCTGGTTTATAATTTTATAGAAATATTAGGTCAAGGTTTATTATTTTTATCGAATATTGAAATATGGAAAGGAGAAAAATTATGCACTATGCATTAAACATTGTACAAAATGAAATGTTCTTGTAAAGTTAAGGTTATTTTTTTAAACAGGGTTAAGGACTATGTGAGAAGGCAGCAAAGTGTTACAAATGTGGAGAGGTCAATGAGAGCAGAACTCTCAGCACTAGAACAAAAACTACTGGAATCTAAAGATCTGATAGAAGTTCGTGGCAAGGTATATATATGATCAATAGAGAATTAACTTAAGTAAAACACTTAAAGATATATATGCCGTGTTAGTGTTTTATTTTAAAAGAAATAAATATATGTGGTGTCTCATGAAGTTATATAAGTTATATACTCTCTGCAAATAAGACAATTCCACTCAATCCCTTTTAAAAGTTATGAAATGTTATTTGGTAAAAAAAAATTTCTCACTGAGTCGGATAATAAATCACCTCTTACTGAAATACTTATGATCACGTGGTCTCACAACAATGGTCCAATCTCGTGAATGAATTGAAAAGCATGATGGTCTACTATGTTTTTACTACAAACATGCCAGTTAGGGATTGTAATACATTAGCACACCACAGAGTTGGTTGCTTTTTTGTACTGAGGAATAATCACGTGCAATTGTCTTTTCACTAGCAGTACAGCACGGGGAAACTCTAAACAAACAGACAAGTACAATGGAGTGGGAAAAACTTTGATTTTTATCATTGTTAATCATTTGTATGCAAATATGAGCATGGAATTAGTAGATAATAATGTACATACATGTAATGCATTAAGCATGTACTGAAAAAGCTTGGGAAAATGCATCAAGTCTTGTCGAGAGCGATTTAAAAAACTAGCCTTTTTGAAAAACACATGTAGTATTTTATGTAGTAACCAATAAATGCATTAAATGCAACTCATTGTGCTGATTGGTCGATTTGTCAGTCATATTGGTTTCTCACTGAACAGATGTCACAAAAAATATTTTCGTCCACCTGATGATTATCGCGATACATTTCGCGTGCACATGCGTAGATCCAGGATAAACGTCTGTCCTTTATAGATATGCATGAGAATATTGTGTTCTTTTCCTGACCAGTACTTTGTTAATACCGAATAATACTTTGTCGAATTTGCAAGAATGTTTCATTTTTGATAGCTTATCATACTTCAGACATTTTTGTTCAGTTTCAGCTGTGCAAAACTACTGTTTAACACAGCATACGTATCTTTAAATTCTTTGAACATTTATTACAAGTATAGCCAGGCTAATCTGGTAGCTTCATATTTTAAAAGTTATGTGATTTTAAAAAGTTGGGTATGCTAGAAGAAAATTGCAATATCTTGAATAGCTGATTGCTTAAATATCATATGAAGGATTCTTGAATGTCTCAAAAGTTATCATTTGATGTCAAATGAGGGCTGTGAAATGTAATACTCTATTTTCATTTGAGATTATTTTTTCTGAAGCTTGGTTGTGGAGTTCCAGTCATTGTGCCCAATGACACTAAAAGAATTTTGAGGTATCTAGCTAGTGCAGGTGTCCGAGGAAAGGCGGGGATAGAGTCTAACAATGACGTTTTGTTCTCCAATACTAGTAAGAATAATATTTCCTACAACTCTCTCAATCTGTGTTATTTGAAGAAAAACATAAGTTGGTGCTTTATATTATTAGTTTAACTAAATGAACATTTATTTAGATGATACTGTCAAAATTATCATATTCGGCAATTGATTAAATGAATGTTAACTACTGCCAGATGAAATTGTTTTTTAGTTCTGTGGAATTTTTCAAATTGTGTTATGGGAAAAATTATTCATTGTACATAAAATTTGTTTCCACTTGCCAGATATGATGAAATTGCAGTATCCTATCCAAATTTTCAAAGTTCATCTGCAGTAGCAAAAGTTTTATATTCACCTTAATCTGTATATTGAAAGTTTTACTGTGTATCTCATTATTAAATTCAAAATGCAGCTAATTTCTGAAATAAACTTTCAATTTTGAAAAATAAAACCATACGGGTTATGATGTACAACCTTCAGTATTCATAGGTATCCTTCAGAGAAACATAAATAAAGAGTAGTTTTAACTGTCATGGAGATTTCTGTTATTAGGGTTTGGAGTTTTGCGTGCATATGACAGCCTAAAATCGTTCTGTGACAAGTGCTGTTTGAATAAACCAGGAAAATATCAATAGGTCTTTCCAGAGAAAGCTGGAAAGACCTAATAAGAAACAGAGTAAAAACAATATGTTCCCCAACTTCGTTTGGGGAACATAATTACATCCGAGAACCTGAGGAAGTATACTGCTACAATAGCACAAGTAATTGAATTGGTTATAATTGTAGTTGAATAGTTACATTTCATCTACTCCGTTACGAAATGATTTTTGATCATTTGCAATTAAAACTTATCAAAACAAACAGAAGAAACCAATTTCTGTTTGGCAGTCAAATGTTAATGTGTATAGTTTACATGAACATAATGGCCCACCTTTTCTTCAAACTTGAAGAGTAAATAATAAAAAAAATAAAAAAATCGATTGTTACATTACTACATAGTTTTGATCAATGTTTTTTTTTTTAAATTAATAATGCAAATAATAATTTTTCTAAAATTACCAAGAAAGGTTTATTTTGAATTCTAAATAATACCTTTCTGCAAGCATCCTTATTGCTCTACTGAATTTTTTGTCTCCTTGAATCACATTGTTTAGCTTTATTGTTTAATGTCCCTTTCAAGAATTTTTCACTTATATGGTGACAGAGAGCTGCGAATTTTGCAGTATACTCAGCATTTGCGGCATTTAGGAGTGAGGGATCTTTTTCATGCCCACACCTACTGGAAAACAGGAACCTCAGTTTAAATGGTCTAATCCAAAGGATCAGTCTCTATGTCCTACAGTGGGATTCAAACTCTTGACATAAGCAGCATCTTATCCCTTGACTCTAGAGCAGACGCTCTTATAACTATGCCATTGCCTATTTTTAACCATTGGGCAAAATTTCAAATTGAACTTGACAGGAAACAGACAAGAATGTTTCTTTGGGGATTCAAAAGTAATTTAGTTATATTTTTTAAATTTAAATTTCAACTTGGGTGAACACTATATCATATATACTGACTAATATATATTTGAAAGATTACTTGTACAAGTTCCTGTTCGATGTTGCATTAAAAGCTTTATACACTTCAGTCTACATAATAAACTTATTTATTTCCTATGTAGCTTGTTACACTAGCTTTGATTGGTTACAGAATTGGATGTAAATATCTGTGCACCGGACTTGCATGAGCCTTGGGTGTAAAATAAAATGTGATGTCACAATGCACACTTTCCCCATGATAAACACCAAATAATATGACATCATGATCATTGTAGTACGTAATCATAGATACATTGAGACAAAGTTGATTAGACTCATCTGTTAACAAAGAATTTTTACAGGTACACGGAATAAATTTCTTATCTTGGGTTATATTCCATACATTCAGAGGCCTCATTGTGTATGGAATAAAACCAAAGGTAAATCCCCTTACTCCCTTGAATGGACCTGGATAACTATTAAACTCGTGAATTCCAGTAATTGTTTGACTTTAACTCTTTGCCTATCACGCCGTCTGTGACGTAATAGTAGCATTACATTTGTTACATTTTGATGACGTTATCCTTTTCCCCACAGCGCACTTGCGATTACGTGCACTAAAAAGACGTGGTTTTGAAGATGAATATTCACACGGCGTATGTAGCAATGGTTGTCGTATATATCGCCATAATATTCATGCAACCATCTTTAATGTTGAATTCAAGTATTGATGGTGATTTTATCCTGTTTATTTTGTTTGAATAATTCTTTCATGACCCGGGGAATGGTACAATCTAAATTGATTATCATAGCTTACAACTTATTTATTTCAAATTTCAAATTTAAACCTATAAAACCTCAATGAAAATAATTATTTGATTTTTCAGACAGGGTGTCATTTTATGCTCGTGTTAAACAACGACACCCCCCCCCCCCTTTTTTTTTAATTTCTTGGATCCATGCATAACGATTTTATCGAAACTTGCACAATCTTCAATTATAAATAAAATAGAAATGAGGTCTTGAAGAGAATGATTATCACTTGTGAAGATTTTTGTGAAAGTTATTTTACCAATTTTTTTTAGGACAGAAAGAAGTTATAGCTTTCAGCATATTTAATTTTTTTTATTAAGAGTTATTTGTTTTTACAAAACAAATATTGTTGAAATATATCGCTTAATTTTATATTGAAAATAAAGTAGCGCATTGATTGTCGAAGGGAAACACTTCATTATTTACCGGTAAGTTAAAGTTTAACTGATCGCATCGTTCTTTTTTTTAATATTTTGACCGATATACGGATAAGATACTGCCGTCGGACTCGGCATTAGAATAATCAGTCTAAAATTAGCATTATATATCTAATCCTTACTAGCCAAAGTTTTCCGATCCGAAATCTATTGTCGTGGATCGGAAACCCTTGGCTGGCGAAGATTGAGGAATTTTTACACCTACAAGTACATGTGGACTAATTAAAAAATCATCACGTTTAAAAAGCCATGAAATAAAGAGAAAACTCTTTTTATTGTAAAGGTGAAAAAAAAGAATAAATAAATAATTAAAAATAAAAAAAACCCATCGAAGTGCAATATTTCTCTTTTTAAGAATGGAATTTAAACACATTTTTAAAAACAATGTAATAGTTTACAAGAGAGGCCTAGAACCTCTCGGACGTAACGGTCAGTACTGGACATTTTTCCCGATGGTGCCCGAAGTATTCCGATTATTTGTGGAACAAATGAAGGAGTACACCTAAAATGATTTCTTTGGAAATATTCATTAATTTTAGCTGTAGTTATTGAGAAATTAATATTAGTAGGTATTTCCACAATTTTTCCAAGTGTTGTCAAAAGAATTTATACATTTTGCTTTCATTATTATATTGAACGCGATGAATTTTATGAATATGCAGCGTCGATGCAGACGAAAACCTGCCTACTTTTAGAAAAAGAATAATGTATGTAAAAAAAAAAACTTACAGAAATAAAGTCAGATTAAGAAACATGGTACACCATAAGATTTAATCAATCACTCAGGATCTATCAGGTGTTGGAACGTAGTAGATACACAGATTTTTCAATATCTATACTTTTGTGATTGCTCGGTTATACCTATGATCATCATATTATTAGAAAATACAAGTTAACGGCATAGAAAAATAATTGATTGTTTTTGTAAAAGTTGTGCAATTATGACCGAAATAAATGTTTATATAAATCAGGATGGAGAATAAACAGATTATCTCAATATATTTCAGTAAGGAAAAAATATATTCTTACTACTTTTTCTTTCCGAGATTTCATAGTTTATTTGGCAATTTTTAGTTAACTTTTATTTTCCGACATTTATGAAAAAGTAAATTTCAGATAATAAAACTGGAACTGAAGACTTTTCTAACTGAAAATCAAAATCGAACAATAAATCACTGACATCAAAATAATATAGGTAAAAGCTTTGCTTCGTTTTTAAAGAAAACCATGTTAAATATGAGATCAGTTTCATGTGTCTCGGACAAAGTGCAATCACTGACATAATATTATTCAAGTGTACTTGATTTTTGTTACCTATCGATTATTCATAAACTTGGTAGACATAAAACTCAACTCCCCCACCCCCCCACCACAAAAAAAAAGGAAATACAAAAAAATGTCGGAAATGCTGAGCATAATTCCTGAAACTTTCTAAATGAAGTACAAAATTTCAAATTAGTCCTATTATATAACAAGCTGTTGATCAAAGAAAAGAAATGCTAGGAATGCTAAATGCGGTAATTCCGGAGATTGATGTAGGAAATAATTTAGATCGCTGTTGGTCAAGATGTTTACCCCCCCCCCCCCCCAATTGAGTTTTTAGCGCCTAAATGCAATTGCTCCTCATACATGTATCTCTGCACTACCCTTTGCATGAATACAGTCACGAGTTTTAAACTGTTCATTCGCAAGGTGGATGTAAAATGCAATTTTTTCTGTGTATAGCGGTGGAATAATCATATCAGACCACATCGTTGTCCTCTTATGGAAAGTTTACTCCCCTATTAAGTTTCTCTTAAACCTACCATTTCTAGTGTATGCAGTGTTGACAAACTTGAATCTGCAGAGTAAACGTATATTTCTTAACTACATGCAAAAGCGGATAAGTGAATATTTTTAAATATACTGACAATATAAACGTACTTAAGGCGGATCAAAAATATCCCTAAGGAACTATTTACCCACTTATAAAACTAAAAACTGGACACATCTTTTAATTATACCCCGGCTCCGAAGCCAAGGAGATAAGAAGGGGGAAGGGGTATACTGTTTTAACCGTGTGTGTTTGTCCGTCTGTCTAGCTGTTTGTGTGTCTGTCCGTAGGTTTTGATCGCAGTTTTCGCAGCAACTACTCATCACAGATGCTTGAAATTTTCGCACATTCGCCACTGAGGCATGCTATATTGTGGGATTTTTTTTTTAAAATCCGATGTCAACTGCCTGTTAATCCGTGCATCTGTCGTACAATACATAACATATTTTCGTCGCAGTTTTTTTTTTCCAGCAACTACTTATATTGCAGATGCTTGAAATTTTAGCACATACTTTGTTGTGGCATGCCATATGATGGGATTTATTTTTGTATGAATCTGATGTCAACTTCCTATCAGTCCGTGCATATGCCCGAAACTAAACTTGTGTAAAATTTAATTAACATATCTGTTTATTTTCACATCAGAGCAGGATTTTACTAGCGATCATTGGCAGAAGTGTCTTTGTCCAGCCCTGTTTTTAAAAATATAAAACAAGTATGTAGTATACTTGCATTAAATTAAATAAATGTAATTTTATCCGTTCCTTCTGTCAATTTCTGCACACACTTTTATCAATTATTTACATAAAAATTCATTTGTCGAATTTGATAAATTCTGGATCAAGGGCCCCATCTCACAAAGATTTGGGGATATCTACATCACAAACCCAGTGGCTCAAGTGGTGAGCTTATTTAGTTTCAAAAGAAAGACCTTAATTTGTCTCGCGTCCCAAGTTTCGTCCTATAAATCGAACGACTCGGACATATTAAAACGAGGAAAAATATTCTTATTTGCGAAATATATTAGAATGGAATTAAAAAATATATATTATTCATCATCTATTGTCATACCATCAAAACTTTACGCGGTATCAGAGCAGATAGCGTCAAAAAACGCAAAGTGCGTTAAAGTGCGTGATTGTGGGGTAAAGGTATATGCGTTAAAATGCGTGATTGTGGGGCAACGGTATATGCGTTAAAATGCGTGACTGTGGGGAAGGGGGTTAATAATTTCTTTAATAGAACATTTAAGATGTACAATCGATTCTTTATAGACTGCTTTTGTGTTCTCAGGTATTTGACATATCACCTCAACAACAACAATGGCTTACAAATCACTTGGGTCACACAGTATATGTCCATAAAATACTTATAAACAGACCTCTGGGATCATTGAGCGGGTGGACATTTCCAAACTTATGCTGTTAACAGAATATGGGCTGACTGCAAATATGCAGGCAGAAGATTGACAGATATTACACTGGAAGGTAATGAGGTAGAATTTTCTTAGAGCTTTTTTATGAATTGAATTGCTAGTAAATATGAAATGCTTTGGATACTCTTAATATAGAAAATATATCTGCCTTTGGATGGGGGTGAAAATGTCATTTATGTGAGTTTATTAAGGAGGCTGGGGTGTGGCAACCATTTTCAGACTATTTTGATCTCCTTTAAAAGAAACGATCCATATAAAGATAAACAAAAATGATCAAATTTTAAAACCAAAATGTATGAATTTTTCCTTTGCCGAATGATAGCTGACAGCTTAAGATACCGTATCTAAAAAATATGTTAAATCTGGTGATTAATTTATGGTTAATTTTTTGACCCCCCAGCCTCCTTACAGCCTGTTTGGTGCCAGTTCTTTTTGTGAATATAATTTTGCTAGCTACTTATTAGGTCACTCTTTTCAGTTCCCTTTCAACAGTGTTCGGCATCAAATAACAGATGATGTTTTTTAAATTGAATCAAATAAGTCCATCACTTTACAAATACACGTATACTGTATGAATCTTCAGCCCTATCCTCTTTCTCTAATTTCAGAAATTTCTGATGAAATCATGTCAGGTCCTTCAGAACCTCTGGATGAAGGTATGACAATGTCTAAAAGTCTAATATTATTTTGAATTTCATTTAGGAATTTCTTTTGGATGTTAATTTTGGTTTATAAACTATACTAAAATCAATTTATGAATACTGAAATTAATTCATACTACTGTAGATTCCAAAATAAACCGTGAAATTCATTATCGCATTATTTCGCGAGAAGCACTGCCTGCAAATTAAATATACCGGCTTTAATTTTTATGGTGCTGAAATCTAAGTAAAATCTGTTGATGAACCGTCCATTCGCGAATTATTAGTCCCGTGATTTGATGTTGAAGAGCCCCTTCGCAATAATAAATACTCACGAAAAATAAGGAATCTACAGTTACTGTATTTAATAGCATAAAAATCTATTTGATTCAGAAATATTAACATAATCAATGCTTGTCAATAAAATATACTGTGACCTTCATGTATTTTCCTCATATTTAATAACTTTTTTCTCTAAGAATTGTTTCTAATAACGGAATGATTACAATGAGTTTTATAAGCATTATTAATTTGTTATGTTTAGCTGGAGATTAAAAGTTGTTCAATATGTTACAGGAAATTCAGGTATGAACATTGAGGAAAATTCCTTAGAAGAAGATGTCCCACCGGAGTTGGACAGTTGTAAGTAATCAAATTCTGTATAGAAATTCAGGAATAAATCATGCAAACTGTAAAGTCTCAGAAAAAGTTCTATTTTCTTTAAAAGTGAGTGAAAAACAGCAGAACATGTTAACAATTCCAAAGTAATCACCATCTGATTCGTAAGCTCGTCTGCCCTGTCAGATTTCAATCACTGTATACAGAAAATCTAAGGGTTTAGTTGGACACCAATCAGTTTTTTAGTCATACTTATGTGAATATATATTTCTTTGTAGTGATAGTGGAAGCAGACCTTCAAGAAGAAGATGATGAAGAAGAAGAGACACCAGTTCGAAGGAAGAAAACGTCCTCCTCTAGTAAGCATATTTATATTTACCCTCTGATCTAATGAACGTTAATTGTATTCTGCTTGACTGTAAGTTTTCTAATTGTAAAGTTTTCTCTAGTGTGTATGGTCTATTTTAATCAAACTTTGTGCAAAGCGTCGTTCAGTAGAGGTGAGTGAAGTGTGTCTCTGTCCATATAAATATAATAGTAGCATGATTGGAAAGTAGTAATATAGGTTTGGGTCAATTTGAAATCTTCACTAGTAGAACCATTAATGTAGAAAACGTTGCATATGTGGAGGCATTTTCATGTAATGCAGAGATGTCTTTGCAGATTGTGACACCCATTAAACTAATGGAGTTGCAATTGGTCAAATTGTCCAAGGAGTGATCATAAAAATCTTTAAAAATCCCTTTCTCTGGAATAATAAAACAACAAATTGTAAATTAATATACAGTTATTAATTTCTATGTTTTGAATGTTGATTAAGTTTTTCTGAAATAATGACAGTTGACAGGATTCAAAACTAAGTGGAAATACTCGCAAGATGCGAGCATAAAATACATTTTAGTGAGTGTGTCACATTACAAACGAAGAAAAGGGCGTGTACTTTAGCAATAATTAATGGGCCCTAGCTTTTTCTGTAGTAATTTACTGTAGAGTATATTACCGAATCTTTTTCTTTTGGTAATATCGTGATCGGGAGGCCCGGGTTCGATTCTCGTTCGCGGCGCCGCGTCATACCTAAGACGTAAACAAAGGTAGTGACTGTTCCTTCGCCAAGCGCTCGGCACTAGAAGTGAAAGTCACGGGTCTTTCGGATATGACCTTAAAAACGTAGGTCCCGTGTCACGGTAGGCGCTGGCACGATAAAGAACCCTCACTGCTCAATGGCCCTGAGTGCCGAGTATAGGTCTAAATTTGAAGCCCTTCACCGGCATACGGTGACGTCTCCATATGAGTGAAAAATTCTCAAGAGGGACGTTAAACAATATACAATCAATCAATCAATCAATCAATCTTTTGGTAATAATTAAATACTGGCAAATGTTTCAAATTAAAAATCAGAATATTTTCAAATGCCTCAAATTACCGAAAACCAGAAAAGTCATACTGAACCTACTTTGAGTTTTGTTAAATTTAAATCAAGGGGTGGAGACATTTAAATTGACACTTGGACTATATGATGGTGGATTTATATCAGTGGGCACATATGCCAAATGATACTTCCTGCTCAATTTTATTGTTTAAGGAAATCAAATACAGTTGTGTAGTTGCAAATGTATATTGATTATATATATTGTAGCACGAATAAAATGGACAGAGGCTGAGATTAAGGAGGTTAAGGAGTATTTCAAAGAAAGTATAGATACAAAAACTACGCCAGGAAGAAAAGAATGCTACATTGCAATTGAAAAAAGCAGAGCAAAAGGAGGTGACATTCAAAATAGGCCATGGGAGACGGTAAAGAAAAAAGTATGGCACATTATCCAGAAACAAAAATAAACCAATTTGACATTTTGATGAATAAGGCAGGGGCATATATTGGGTTTGACCTGTACGTCTTCTTGTTCTTCCAAAGATCAGTTCAAAGCTAAGTTTCATAACAAATTACATGTATTTTTTAAATAGTGTTTAGCTCAGTTTTACAAATACATGTATCATTCACGATAGTGGAATCAAAGTTCATATATTGAAACATATTGGTGTAAGCTTGTCAACTTCATCACTATTTTTTTTTACCATGATCTCTCCTTTGACTTTGACATAACTATTTTAAAATTGATATTTAGCTCAGTTTAAATTTAGCTCAGTTGCTAAACAAAGACACCATTCAAGATAGTGTAATTCAACTTCATATGTTAATATGTACATATGCAAGCTTTACAATTGCAATAGCATTTTTACCTTGACCTTTCCATTAATGTTGACCTCACCTTTCTTAAATTAGTGTTTAGATCAGTTCAAGAAAACATTCAAGTTAGTCTTATCAAACTTCACGTGCGGAATTACATTGATGTTAGTATTTCAACTGTATCAACATGTTGACTTTGACTTTTCGTTTGACTTCGTTTGTCTTAAATTAGTGTCCAGATCAGTTTTGAATACACAATTCATGATATTTTTTTTAGAATTCATCTGCTAATACATACTGATGTACACTTTTCAACTACATTAAAAACTGTTTTACTTCAAGCTTTCCGTTGACCTCTCCTTTCTTAAATTAGGGTTTAGCTAAATTTCAAGACCTGTACAAATATATTTCCAAGAATAAAACTTTTTGTCAGTTCATTTTCATAATTTTCAACTAGATTGGGCTTGTTAAATATATCAAATTATTTTTATTATGAGGAATATATGCATTGTATATATATCTGCAATATTCAGGAAGCTGTATGATGTTGTTTTTTTAAAGTTGCATGTAATCAGGTTGAAAAGTTTTTTCATATGACAGAAGAGAATTTTCAATAAACAATTTTTTGGTTGGTTTGCTGAACATTTGTTGAGAATTTTGTTGTATCATAGCAACTAGTAGAAATTATGTATTCTATTTAGCAATGTATGTAATATGGCACAAAAGAGTTGTGTAATGCAATTTCATGGATTTTCTTCTGTTAATGAGAAATCCTTTAATCATAGCAAGTGAGAGCAAATATTTACCAATATGTATGGTCTGATTTATTTAACTTAAAGGCTTTGTGGGCCTTTTGTTTATAACGAGGCAAGAACAAAGATTTGAAGCTCATATTTTTAAAATAGACATTATATTATCATAACTTCCATATCATTTCTAATATAATTGAGATTATTAAAGTGTGTAAAGAAACTTTTTCGTAAATTTATATGTACAGAATTTAAGTGTTTATAATTGCCATACATTCTTTTTTTCTCTCAAATTAACATTCATCCTTACTTTTTGTGTTGTATAGTAATGAATTGTATTAAAACTGTAATCCAATCTGGTTAAAATCAGATCCTTTGATCTGCTCACATAGATCGTTACACAAGGATCTTTAGAAACACCATTCAGGGTCATCTCCTGGTGACCTCTGAATTAATCAAATGTTCACTTCCAAGAATTTAGATGTATCTTGGAATTCAGTTACAGAATTAAAAGCTCCAAGACACACGAACCAAAAATTGTGACCTAGTATCCGTAGACTTCCAAGAGAATGACTAGTCTTTTCAGTACAGTTATATAATAAGTACTTTTTTTGTCCTGGCCTTTACGTTGTTGTTGGTACAAACGATAATATCTTCTCCACTGCTTCTTTCGTTATCCATAATGTAATTTAAATAAGATCTCTCTGATTGGTCAAAATATTAATGAGTATTTTTCTTACAAATTTCACCAAAAGATTACCCTGAATGGTTTCTTCCAATCCTTGTGTAGCGATCTATGTGAGCAGATCAAAAGATCTGATTTTAATCAGATTGAACTGTAATCAAGTTAAGTGAGAATAAAATGTAGAAAACGAAAACTGAGGCACTAGTGTGGTCAGGAAGAATTCAAAGTTAAATTTCAAAACTTAATATGCTTATCAAGTAAGTAATTCCGATGCATTGAATTAAACATTAACAAAAACAATAACAGAACTTGTGCCATGTTAACAAATGCAGATATTTGATGTAATGTTATGAAGTCTTGAATAATGTTGTCACTGAATTATAGAATTTTTACAATTTTAAATCATTAAATGGATATATTAACTGAGTGTATTATATATGTTGTAATGAAATTCATTTTGTTTTACATTATGATTTTTTTTTACAATTGTAAATAGAATGACTATGTGAGACTGTGCTTATGCCCTTTTGATATACCTACTTTGCAATGTTTATGTTAATTTTGTTCAGTGTTTCAGAGTTATAAAATTAAAAAAAGACTTAATTCTTAATTGTTTCATACCATACTTGTAGAAACTGCTTGTTCCAGAACATGTTTTGGGAGGGGGGGGGGGAGATTCTAGATATAACTTAACCAAAAAGAATTGCCCATTACCTGTTGAGTGGGATGTAGGTATCCAAGTGGAGTTGGACAGGTGTCTAACACCTATTGGGTTGTACTGTGATGAATATATTTTAGATAGCCAAGAAGAATTGGACAAGTGTCCATTAGTTGTTGGGTGGGATGTAGGTACCCAAGTGGAGTTGGACAGATGTCTAACACCTATTGGGTTGTATTGTGATGAAGATATTTTAGATAGCCAAGAAGAATTGGACAAATGTCCATTACCTGTTGGGTGGGATGTAGGTACCCAAGTGGAGTTGGACAGGTGTCTAACACCTGTTGGGCTTTACTCCCATTTAAATCCCACCCAATAGGTTATGCACACTTGTCCAATTCTACTTGGGTTTCTTGAATCTCTTTATCAGAATACAACCCAATAGGTGTTAGACACCTGTCCAACTCTTCTTGGATAATTCTTCTTTATCTTGCTATATATTGCACATGAGTCCAAACACATTATGTGTATACTAGTATCTTAAAATGTTTGTTTTTTTCCCAGAAGGCAGAAGAAATGAGTCGAGTTATGCATTGTATATGTGTACTGCATTGAATACATTCAAGTATGAGGTATTGTTAAATATATATGCTTAATGCGTAGAAGAATGGTGATCATTAAAATACTTAAGAGGCCATGTCAATAAGCATTGAGCTTCACCCTATATAATCATGGAAAGTGGAAAAATTTATTTCTTGCTCAAATTTTATGAACATGATGCATATGATTAGTCTTTCAAAAAAATATATCTACCCGGGCATATGACCTCTTGTTTCCATGGCAACCAGAGCATTTTGTTATACTTATCAGAGAAATATGTGGACTGGCCTATCCTGCTATAATTCATATATTTGACCTCAAAACTCTAGGTATAATTTAATAATGTGGGTCATAAAGTGCTTTGAACTATATTTCTCTATTTTATAAGTAAAATTTAATTTGTGCTTAATTTTATTAAGATTTTACCCTTAGAATTATATCCCATAAAGAGCTAAGTGGTTTGCACATGCTGTGCAGCTTTAAAAATTTCTATATATGTAGGACTCCAAAGTGCGATGGGACTCCAAAGTCCGATGGTCACGCCAAAGTCCGATGGTCTGCGCCAATCTCCGATGGTTTGACACGCCAAACCCCGATGGTGCTGAAAACAATTAACGTTTATGACGTCATAATACTAATGCGGCAAACTACAATGCCGCACCATGCCAAAATTTTTAATAAGCATTAATAATTATCATTATGCAAAAACTAACCCTTACCTATCGGATAGGTACTAACCTAACCCTAATCGCTCGAAAAGTGTGTAGGCCTAACAACTATATAGATACTTAGATATCATTGGTGGGTGCGATACTAACCCTAATAACTCGACTATTGTGCGAGGACTAACCCTAAGTCAATAAAACTAAAAGGACTAACCCTAATCAGTTGAGTGATGTGCAAGGACTAATCCTAATATCTCTGAAACATGTAAGCAATACACAAAATAAATGAAAGCGTATGCAAGGATAAATTCGGAAATTATGGCATTTGAATGTAGGAAAACGGCGTCAAGGATTGACGTCGAATTATTGTGACGTCAAAAACGTCGATTGTTTCTCCACACCATCGGACTTTGGCGTGTCAGACCATCGCACTTTAGCGTAGCGTGTCTCATAGGAAACGAGACATCGGACTTTGGCGTGACCATCGGACTTTGGCGTCCGTAGCAACAACAAACCATCGGGGTTTGGCGCAGACCATCGGGGTTTGGCGAGACCATCGGACTTTGGCGTCACCATCGAACCTTGGAGTCTTACATATATATCTGTAGAAGGAGAATGTTCTGTTCAATATATTAAATAAATAAAATTGGGTAGACTCTTAAAACCTTAAGTAAAATATCAGATTGAATTGTTGGAAAACTCTGTTGAAAAACGATTGGATTGCCTCCCTTGCGTGAGCTCTCTAGTAAAGTAGACCGGAAAGAATGGAACAGACAACAATTGCGGAAATGCGGGAGAAAAGGGAAAACTTCTAACTTGGAGTACTTGGACAAAAACATATAATGGTATGTTAAATATACATTTTTCATGTAAATTTTTAGGTAAACTTTGAGAACTTTATCTATTTAAAGCAAGAGTAAAGATTAGGAAGGTACCTCAAGATTAATTTTTCTATCCTATGATGTTATACAAATATTGAGTGATGCAACGATTCTTTAAGGTACTGCCTTACAGGTATTAAATTAAGAGCAACCTGTTATACACTATTCAATGACCTTATTTATGGGCGCCGCCATGTTTGGATCACATGACTTGACGCCATGAAGGTGCTGATAACGTCATAAATCGGTCATACTCAATGCAGTAACTTTTTTCCGTAACTTTTTACAATTCCTGCGATCATTTCTGCGATGATTATTTTTCTAGTTCAAGATATAAGCTGTACGTGTTAAATTATTCATTATCCATGGGTCCTCGTGGGATATTGGCAAATGATTATCTAGGATGTTTTCGAGAGGGGCGATCGAGTTGACGACTGATCCTCTCCTTTTAACTTACCCCTTCTCGTATTTTTCACATTAAAAAAAATTCTGCGTGCCATAGGCGTTAGACAAAATTTATAAATGAAGACAAAATCTCTTCCAGGCCCGACACATCTACATCTGTCATTGTGAATATTTTTTGACGAAATTTCTTGCGGATACATGTGCATGGTTTCAATATTATTACAGGTTGATCAAGCGGATCATTGATTTATTTAAAGTATCACCCTCCACTGCCTTGATTTCCTTATCTATTTCAGGTTAAATTGCTTCCGACACCTATATTATACCGATATAACGATAAATCCAGAACTAATTAATTACTCCATTTTTTTCCCTTCTTTTTGCTTTTTTATACACAGCTTCATGTGTACTGGACTTTGAGTTAAATGCGGTTGAAGTTTTAAGTTACTTTTACATGTGTATATCTCAGCATGCAAGTCAGTTTAATGCTCACGCAACGCTTAACTTTCCATTTTTAAAGTTTTTTTCTTTCCCACAGTGTAAGTGATTTCACTTAACCAACATGTGTGGAATAATTTCATAAAAACGATAATCGTGTTTAATATTACACCACACTCTACAATAATGTGAGGATTTTGTTTAAATTTTTCCTACTAAAATGTTATAAATGTAACACATGAAACAAAGTCATGTTTAAAAAAAAAGGGGGGGGGGCGTAAAATGAATTTCTCGGCAGGCAGGCTGTTCATATACATGATTGTATATAGGCCTGTGAGAATTGTTATTAAAATCAGATAAAGAAGAATAGAAAGTATCTCTTTTTTTTTAGTATATCACTTTATAGAGTATTAAATAAATTAATATCCGCGGTAAAATTGGATAAATAACACGACGGTCGTCTAGATTTTCTTGACTGACATTTCTTTTTTTTTTATAAATTGGTAAACACGAAACTATGTTTTTTATTTCGTCTCAATTTATTTGTTATTGATAATTATTTTTATTTAGTAAACCAGCACATGGTGTATAAAATTATATACTAAACGTCAAATAAAAAAAGTTTCGGATACCTACGGGCGGTTTAAATAACTAATAAAAGTAAATTGAAAACTTGATTTAAAACACACACACACACATGTGTATATCTTCTCATTAAATTTATTTACAATACTAACATACTTTTCCAGTCGTATCTCAGCATGTCCAAAGAAAACAATGTATTTTTCACATATTTATTCGTAGTGCTTACTGTCACTCTTATCACATTATCAGCACCTTAATGGCGGCCGACGACAACGCCGCCGTGTGACAAAGCGCGATAACTCTGTAAAACTTGTAAGAATCGTGTATATGACCACAAATGTTTTATTCTGCAGTTGTTAAATTACTCCTAATACAATTAAAGATAGATAAATGCTAATAATGAAATTTAAAATAATTTTATGCCTATGCTATTTGTGTATTAAACTGTTAATAAAAGAGGTCATGAGGTCACACTGCTGGAAAGACTAAAGTCCCTAATATATACACACATAAATCATTTTAACCCACCTTCTCCCCCATTTATAAATCAGAGTTTCAAAACCTAAACTATGTCCTAATCTTAGTTTTAATTAGTCTTTCATAACATCAATGGAACAAACTGACAAATATACTCATCTAGACTAATTTGCCAAATGAGTAGGGAATGGTACATATACCAATTCAATGTGGAAAAATAGTATAAAAGTTATTCACCTTTATATTTTAGATGAAATATATTACTTAATGACACAACGAAAAGTTATTCGAAAAAAAACAAATTGGAATCTGTAAATTCTATATGAAAGGAAGGAAGATTGATAATGTTTAGGTAGTTCATTAATCAATTTGTCTGCTCATGAGTGTTAATGTGCATAAAAGTTTGATTAAAATTAATGAATTAAAAACTTGGATTACATTGTACAATTCCAAAATTTATAAAATTTTAAGATTAAATAGTCAATAAATTATCTTACCACCCCAACCCCTATCTTCAGGAAAACAGACCTCATTAATTCGTATTATTTGCTTAAAAGAGTCAAAATACACATATGTAAATTATGACGAAGGAATTAAGTAATGTTTGTCTTTGAGAATTGAACCACCCCACTTCAACTTTAAAATCCAGAACTCCTATATATTATGAAGCTTGTTCATCTGCATTGTTCTACTGTCTAACTGATTCATGCTAATTATTTACATTGACTAGCATAGTGGGAATTGCATACATATATAATGGTTATGCAGTCTTCACAGAAGATAGGATGTACATGTAGGATTAATACATAAATTTGTTTTGTTTTTTTTACAGCAAAAGGTAGTTGAAGATAACATCCTGTTGCTCTAAAGAAGCCACTGGAGGAAATCTACATGTGTCTTGTTTCGAACAATAATTTAAGTTTTAGATATAATTGTTTTACCATGTTCCATATCAATTGCCACGTAGCTGTCTTAAAAACATCTATCCCCAGAAGTGAATGTGAAGGAATTGAATGGAGGACTATGTGTGTTATGTATTTTTTTAAATATGATATGGAGAGTTAATTCATGTAAATGCCCAAATCACGGGTAAAAACTTAAACTTGCCTGGACTCTTTGTATTAATTTTTTAGCATTTTTTTAGCATCATGTCTGTATAAACTAAATTTTAAATGAATAAATATTCCAAGAACAGAATATCATGCTTTTTTTTTAAATGTTAAAAGAAATCTTGTATTTTTGAGCTATTAGGAAGTGGGAATTTCAAAAATAAGTAGCCACTAAAATTTTATTTTTGAATTTTAGGATTTTTCAAGTGAAAATGGGGGATTTGGGAGAACATTCTGATTTTATTTATTACCATGTATTGTCTTAAGCATGTTAAGGAATATTTGTCAAGAGTTGAAGCATTATTCATACACTTAAAAGAAATCTCCTTCCTAAAAAGAAAATGAAGATTGTGCAAAGAGGACAAATTATATTTTTTAATTTACTTTATTTAAAAAACAAAGAACAAAAAAACTAGAAATATGTTCATAGGGCATGAATACCCTGTCGAGGTTATATTAGTAAATAAATGCAACATTGCGACAATATGCAACAATGCAACAATAATGAAAATTTGAATTAGTGTGTGAAATTTGATCAGAATATCTTGAATAGTGATGCAGTTGAATCTCTCACATCAGTATGTATCAGCATAATGAAGTTTGACACTAATTTCAGAAAAGTAAGGTCAAAGGAAAAGCCATGGTCAAAAAATGTTGATGCAGTTGAAAAGTCCTCATCAGTATGTATCAGCAGATGAAGTTGCAGAACATATTATGAATGGTTTCTTTAAAACAGATTGAAACACAATTTGATGGAAGTGAGGTCAAGGTCAAATGAAAGGACAAGGTCAAATATGTTGATGCAGTTGAATTGCTTAAATGATAAATACATGATAAATCTGTATGCATCAGCATAGGAAGTTTGGTAAAAATATCTTGGATGGTTTCTTTGAAACTGAGCTTTGAACTGAGCTAAACTCAAAGTGTGACGGAAAAGGAAGGACAAAAGACAAACATGTCAAACGCTATATGCCAGCCCCGGCTATATTCATGGCAGGGCATAAATTAAAAACTAGGGGTACTGTGAGCGATGAGCTCACTAAATGATACCCCCCGCCTCCATATAGTTATAATGGCAAAGTCCATGTTTTGCTGTGGCCGGGAAACCCAAAATATGTGCCAGATCAAAAAGTAAAAAAGGAGGTGCACAATGGCAATATGTTATAAAGGTTCTGTGAAAGTTTCATCAAATTTCATTCAGTGGTATGAGAGGAGTTGCGGATAAGAGATGGGTATCCCAAAGCGTAACAGATGGACGGACGGAATTAACGATTACTATGTACCCTCCCGCTTTTCAAGTGGGGGGTATAACAAAGTGGGGAGGGGGGGGGGTTTGTAGCCTGAACCCTTAGGGTTTTAACACAATGTGGTCAAATTAATTTTTGTTAAATAAAGTTTACTCTAGTCTGACATGAATGACTTAAGAAAAGCTAGGGGGGTGGGTAAAATAGATTTTTCATTGCATTTTCCTGTAAGTGCTTTCAGTACATGTAGTAGTATATTAAAGAAGAAACTTTTAAAGGGGAAATAGTCATAACTGTTCATAATGGGCTTTTCTGTT
>PRKT01000172.1:376709-396859 GCA_003671525.1 Saccostrea glomerata | reverse complement strand
GGGGGGGGGGGGGGGGGTTTGTAGCCTGAACCCTTAGGGTTTTAACACAATGTGGTCAAATTAATTTTTGTTAAATAAAGTTTACTCTAGTCTGACATGAATGACTTAAGAAAAGCTAGGGGGGTGGGTAAAATAGATTTTTCATTGCATTTTCCTGTAAGTGCTTTCAGTACATGTAGTAGTATATTAAAGAAGAAACTTTTAAAGGGGAAATAGTCATAACTGTTCATAATGGGCTTTTCTGTTTTTTTTTTAAACTTTGCTGTTCTTTGGACTTCATCATCTTAAACAGTATATAGTATACTGCATTCTGAAGAGCAGAAAAATCTTAGGGAATATCAAGGGTATTTTAATCATGTTGAAGCATCAATATTTAGTGTTGACAAAAGGTTGATCATGATGAATTACTTTGCACATGTTTCAAATACTTAGTACATGTATTTCAACAACAGGCCGTAACACTTAAAATTATTAACATGGACCTCAATTAAGTGACTGACCTTGCCGCTTTGGTCAAGGTCAACAGTAGAACATGAATTTCTCTTCTTGAATTGTCAAACAAATCACAAACACTGTGTATCAATGTATGAAATATTCAAAGCAGGGTTCAAAATATCGAGAACCATGTAGATTTAGTTAAGAAATTATTACACATAGAATATATAATAAAGAATAGTTTGACCTGCTGTAGTAATTTACTGTAGAGTATATTACCGAATCTTTTTCTTTTGTTAATAATTAAATACTGGCATATGTTTCAAATTAAAAATCAGAATATTTTCAAAGCCTCAAATTACCGAAAACCAGAAAAGTCATACTGAACCTACTTTGAGTTTTGTTAAATTTAAATCAAGGGGTGGAGACATTTAAATTGACACTTGGACTATATGATGGTGGATTTATATCAGTGGGCACATATGCCAAATGATACTTCCTGCTCAATTTTATTGTTTAAGGAAATCAAATGCAGTTGTGTAGTTGCAAATGTATATTGATTATATATTGTAGCACGAATAAAATGGACAGAGGCTGAGATTAAGGAGGTTGAGGAGTATTTCAAAGAAAGTATAGATACAAAAACTACGCCAGGAAGAAAAGAATGCTACATTGCAATTGAAAAAAGCAGAGCCAAAGGAGGTGACATTCAAAATAGGCCCTGGGAGACGTTAAAGAAAAAAGTATGGCACATTATCCAGAAACAAAAATAAACCAATTTGACATTTTGATGAATATGGCAGGGGCATATTGTGTTTGACCTGTACGTCTTCTTGTTCTTCCAAAGATTAGTTCAATGCTAAGTTTCATATCAAATAACATGTATTTTTTAAATAGGGTTTATCTCAGTTTTACAAATACATGTATCATTCATGATAGTGTAATCAAAGTTCATATATTGAAACATATTGGTGTAAGCTTGTCAACTTCATCACTATTTTTTTTACCATGATCTCTCCTTTGACTTTGACATAACTATTATAAAAATTGATATTTAGCTCAGTTTAAATTTAGCTCAGTTGCTAAGCAAAGATACCATTCAAGATAGTGTAATTCAACTTCAGATGTTAATATGTACATATGCAAGCTTTACAACTGCAATAGCATTTTTACCTTGACCTTTCCATTAATGTTGACCTCACCTTTCTTAAATTAGTGTTTAGGTCAGTTCAAGAAAACATTCAAGTTAGTCCTATCAAACTTCACGTGCGTAATTACATTGATGTTAGTATTTCAACTGTATCAACATGTTCATTTTGACTTTTCGTTTGTGTTCATTTTTCTTAAATTAGTGTCCAGATCAGTTTTGAATACACAATTCATGATATTTTTATTAGAATTCATCTGCTAATACATACTGATGTACACTTTCAACTACATTAAAAACTGTTTTACCTCAAGCTTTCCGTTGACCTCTCCTTTCTTAAATTAGGGTTTAGCTAAATTTCAAGACCTGTACAAATATATTTCAAAGAATAAAACTTTTTATCAGTTCATTTTCATAATTTTCAACTAGATTGGGCTTGTTGAATATCTCAAATTATTTTTATGATGAGGAATATATGCATTGTATATATATCTGCAATATTCAGGAAGCTGAATGATGTTGTTTTTTTACAGTTGCATGTAATCAGGTTGAAAATTTTTTCATATGACAGAAGAGAATTTTCAAGACCTGTATTGGGATTATGATGATATAAACATTTTTTTGGTTGGTTTGCTGAACATTTTTTCAGAATTTCGTTGTATCATAGCAACTAGTAGAAATTATGTATTCTATTTAGCAATGTATGTAATATGGCACCAAAGAGTTGTGTAATGCAATTTCATGGATTTTCTTCTGTTAATGAGAAATCCTTTAATCATAGCAACTGAGAGCAAATATTTTACCAATTTGTATGGTCTGACTTATTTAACTTAAAGGCTATGTGGGCCTTTTGTTTATAACGAGGCAAGAACAAAGATTTGAAGCTCATATTTTTAAAATTGACATTATATTATCATAACTTTCATATCATTTCTAATATAATTGAAATTATTAAAGTGTGGAAAGAAACTTTTTCAAAAATTTATATGTACAGAATTTAAGTGTTTATAATTGCCATACATTCTTGTTTTCTCTCAAATTAACATTCATCCTTAATTTTGTGTTGTATAGTAATGGATTGTATTAAAACTGTAATCCAATCTGATTAAAATCAGATCCTTTGATCTACTCACATAGATCGTTACACAAGGATCTTTAGAAACACCATTCAGGGTAATCTCCTGGTGACCTCTGAATTAATCAAATGTTCACTTCCAAGAATTTAGAGGTATCTTGGAATTCAGTTACAGAATTAAAAGCTCCAAGACACACGAATCAAAAATTGTGACCTAGTTTCCATAGACTTCCAAGAGAATGACTAGTCTTTTCAGTACAGTTATATAATAATAAGTACCTTTTTTTTTGCCCTGGCCTTTACGTTGTTGTTGGTACAAACGATAATATCTTCTCCACTGCTTCTTTCATTTTCCATAACGTCATTTAAATAAGATCTCTCTGATTGGTCAAAATATTAATGAGTATTTTTCTTACAAATTTCACCAAAAGATTACCCTGAATGGTTTTCTTCAGATCCTTGTGTAGCGATCTATGTGTGCAGATCAAAAGATCTGATTTTAATCAGATTGAACTGTAATCAAGTTAAGTGAGAATAAAATGTAGAAAACGAAAACTGAGGCACTAGTGTTGTCAGGAAGAATTCAAAGTTAAATTTCAAAAGTTAATATGCTTATCAAGTTAGTAAATCCAATGCATAGAATTAAATATTAACAAAAACAATAACAGAACTTGTACCATGTTAACAAATGCAGATATTTGATGTTATGTTATGAAGTCTTGAATAATGTTGTCACTGAATTATAGAATTTTTACAATTTTAAATCATTAAATGGATATATTAACTGAATGTATTAAATATGTTGTAATGAAATTCATTTTGTTTTACATTATGATTTTTTTTTACAATTGTAAATAGAATGACTATGTGAAACTGTGCTTATGCCCTTTTGATATACCTACTTTGCAATGTTTATGTTAATTTTGTTCAGTGTTTCAGAGTTATAAAATTAAAAAAAGACTTAATTCTTAATTGTTTCATACCATACTGCTCGTTCCAGAACATGTTTTGGGAGGGGAGGGGGGATTCTAGATATAACTTAACCAATAAGAATTGGACAAGTGCCCATTACCTGTTGGGTGGGATGTAGGTACCCAAGAGGAGTTGGACAGGTGTCTAACACCTATTGGGTTGTACTGTGATGAAAATATTTTATATAGCCAAGAAGAATTGGACAAGTGTCCATTACCTGTTGGTGGGATGTAGGTATCCAAGTGGAGTTGGACAAGTGTCTAACACCTATTGGGTTGTACTGTGATGAAAATATTTTATATAGCCAAGAAGAATTGGACAAGTGTCCATTACTGTTGGGTGGGATGCAGGTATCCAAGTGGAGTTGGACAGGTGTCTAACACCTATTGGGTTGTACTGTGATGAAGATATTTTAGATAGCCAAGAAGAATTGAACAAGTGTCCATTACCTGTTGGGTGGGATGGAGTTGGACAGGTGTCTAACACCTATTGGGTTGTACTGTGATGAAAATATTTTATTTATCCAAGAAGAATTGGACAAGTGTCCATTACCTGTTGGGTGGGATGTAGGTATCCAAGTGGAGTTGGACAGGTGTCTAACACCTATTGGGTTGTACTGTGATGAACATATTTTGATAGCCAAGAAGAATTGGACAAGTGTTTCATTACCTGTTGGGTGGGATGTAGGTACCCAAGTAGAGTTGGACAGGTGTCTAACACCTATTGGGTTGTACTGTGACGAAGATATTTTAGATAGCCAAGAAGAATTGGACAAGTGTCCATTACCTGTTGGGTGGGATGTAGGTACCCAAGTGGAGTTGGACAGGTGTCTAACACCTGTTGGGATGTACTCCCATTTAAATCCCACCCAATAGGTTATGCACACTTGTCCAATTCTACTTGGGTTTCTTGAATCTCTTTATCAGAATACATTCCAACAGGTTTTAGACATCTTGAATCTTAAAATCTATATCACAAAAATTGACAAAAATATGTGTTGCAAATCAAAGGTTTACAATGGTGTATAAATTTACCTACCAACAATTAAAATATCATAAATCTGGATGAATTAAGAATTATAAAAGAAGTTCCAATAAAGTTTGGACAAAAGCATTTATACCCAATAAGATTTGAACAGTTACTACCCAAATAATACTCTCTCGTGTGTACATTTTTTTTAGTACCCAATAGGCAGTATCCAATAGGACTTGGACTTGATGTACCCAATATATAACCTAATGTGTGTCCGTCCGTCTGCCTGTCTGTCTGTAAACAATTTTTCAAATTGCTACTCCTCCTACAGTTTTGGTCTGATTTTAATATAACTTCTCTCACAAGTAGACTACACTAAGATACATAAAATAGTTCATCAATTTTTGATTTCGATGAATGGTGTTGCCATGGATACTAAATATAGAATTCGCTGTGAAATTCCTTTAAAACGCTACTCCTTCTACAGTTTTGGTCTGATTTTAATACAACTTGGCACACAAGTAGACTACAATAGTGCATCAGTTTTGATTTTGATGACCAGTGTTGCCATTGTTACTAAAAATAGAATTGTCTGTGAAATTCCTTTAAAACGCTATTCCTTCTACAGTTTTTGACTGATTTCAATATTACTTCTCACACAAGTAGACTACACTAAGAAACATAAAATAGTGCATCGGTTTTTGATTTCGATGAAGGGTGTTGGCATGGTTACTAAAAATAGAATTTTCTATGAAATTCCTTTAAAACCCTACTCCTTCTACAGTTTTGGTCTGATTTCAATATTACTTTGCACACAAGTAGACTGCACCAAGATAAATAAAAAATAGCATTGGATATTGATTTCGATGAACATTGTTGCCATGGTTTCTAAAAATAGAATTTTCTGTGAAATTCCTTTAAAACGCTATTCCTCCTACAATTTTTGTCTGATTTCGATATAACTTGGCACACAAGTAGACTACACTTAGATACATAAAATAGTGCATCGGTTTTGATTTTGATAAACAGTATTGCCATTGTTACTAAAAATAGAATTGTCTGTGAAATTCCTTCAAAACGCTTTTCCTTCTACAGTTTTGGTCTGATGGCAATGGATTCTTTTCTCATCCTTTGTTATAAGTACAAACCAGTAGAGCTACAGTCTCAACAAAGACTTCTGGTTTTCTTTCCATTACTCTTTACTAATTGAAAGAAATACTTCGAAGGAGTTTCTCCTTCTTTAAACCATCTACATGTTGATCGTATTATTGCCGCGCTTCTGTCTTATCTATATAAATTTCTCTTATTTTTTGGAAAAGATCATTTTGATACTTTTAATTTGTTGTAGGATTGTTTTTAATCTCTTAATTCTTTTTCTAATTTCTCCAGTTTTTGTTTTTAACGTTTAAATATTTTGACATCTCAAAACACAGTGTTTTTATCTTATATTTAGTTAAGGTATACCTTTACTCAAGATGACCAAAAATTCCACTGATAAGAATGAAATACTACCCATTGCACATTGTACACCTATGATTCTTGTATTAAATTTCAATTTCAAATAATTAGGTCAATGACATACTTTTCATGCTAGTGACCCCTGAGTATTTCTCGGGAAATACCTCAATTTTTCACACTATGACCATTTTTTTCTTTACACACAAAATATAACAAGCAACTAAACTCTTTAAATAATAAGATATTATAGCAATGGAACAGCGTTGCTTCATTAGTCAGCCCGCGGACTGACTAGTTATGATACGAAGAACTTCAAATGCGCTTCCGCGTTTTAGAATTCTGGGCAGTAGTTCTGCAATAAATCACTCTCGCTAATTTCATTTCAGTTAAATCAGTATAGATAAACCAAGAAATCCCTATTTAACACCATGGTAATCTGTAAATTTAAATTCAACACAAACAGGAAGGCCATATATGCTTATCTTTTTATAGAAGCTTCGTAAACAGTTCCAAACATTAAAAAAAATCTGGCTCGCAGAAATTTGACTGGATCTCATCGGATCTACGCAGCGAAGCATACAGTTGTATGAATTTATTCCACGAAGTGTTTGACGAGTCAATTTAAGGTCTTTTGTAAAGTATATTGAAGGTATTTTACTTATGTATTAAAATCAAATCTACAGCAAAAAAATTGGTTTATTACAGATTTTGAAGTTATTCAGTTTTACAGGTTTTACTTTCGTTTTCATTAAATCATTTTGATCCCGATGCAAATTAGAAAACTGATTTTTTAAAGATAGGCCACAGAGGTTTCGTTAATTATTTCTATAAAATGTAGATTTGAAGCACGATCACAACGGTATAAGTGTTTCCCAATAACTCCACTGAATAACAGAGATAACGCTAAAAATAGGTTTCTGCACACCTTTATGCCATAGCTAAAATTAGCAAAATACCGGAAATTACGTCACATGTGTGTCTCGGGTGCATGGCTGCTGTCGCTGTAGAACGTGGAAATGCCGAAGAGAAAATCAGGAAAATTCTGTGTTGCAGCTGGTTGCACTTCCACCAACAGGGATAATGTGTCTCTTCATGAGTTTCCTAAAGAAAATCGCCAGGAAATTCGGAGAAAATGGATTGCATTTGTAAAAATAAAGAGGAAGGATTTTACTACCCCAACCCAGTTCTTTGTGTTGTGCGAAAAACACTTTGATCCCAAGTGCTACCCTATGGAATATTCTCTCAAAAAGTCAATGGGAATAGAGGTGAAGAAAAAAATCTACTAGAGGCTATTCCAACAATTCAGACAGTTGATAATGACAAGAGAAATGAGACAAGTACATCTCCAGAGCGTCCGTCGCAACCTAAGAAGATGAGACATGCGTATATAAAAAGGGAATGCATAAGGGTAAGATGTTTCTAAATAATCGATTTAGCACGTTTTTAATAACTTGACAGTTTACTTAATATCACACATATGTGTCATTGGTCATTTAATCTTTCCATAGGCGTCGGGGAAGGGGGAGCTAGGGTGGCTTAGCTCCCCACCCCTCCTCCACTTTTTTTTTTTTTGCAAACTTAGACATAATTAGGCATTGAAAATTAGCGTTAACCTTTTTTTGTATGTTTTGCACCCGTTCAATTAGCGCCCCTTTCATTTTGCTTCTGATGCTTAGTATGCTTTTGACCATTTTTCTTTAATATAAACTTAAGAAAAGCATTAAGTTTATTAAAGATTGCCTTTCAACTTTTAAATATTTTTTTTTAAAGATTGTTCAAACGGCCACATCTGCAACAGAGGTTTCTGATGCTGAAATGGACAGTGAAGTGGAAGATGAATGTTCAGTTCAATTATCCAATACAGAGGTAGGTAACTCTTTCCACTTGTGTTTCTTAATGCAATTAAAACTTGGTAACATAAATAATATACATATATAATATATTAGAACAAGAAATAATTCAAATTATATTTTATATATAATATATAGAGCACAACCCGCAGTGTTGGATTTCAGTTTAGTGGAAAGTCAGTGCCCAAAAGATCTAAAAGATGTCAGACAAAACTTAAGACAATGGATAAAGGTAAACATATGAATTTTAAAGTAATGCTTAATTTAAAAAAAAAAAAATAAAAAAAAAATAACATGCCATAAATTCCGTTATAAAAATACCCAAACTGAGAATGTTGTTTTACGTTTTAGCAATTCAAGTGAATGTTCAAACAGGTCAACACACTACCACGAGTATAGGCATCCAATGCAACAGAAATTTAGAGGACCTAGAAGACCTAAGAAAAGTAAAAAAAAAAAAAAAGAAATGAATGGGAAAGAATTACATTTGAGGAATGTCCTGAAACAACCCCACACACAGAAAATTTAAACAGCAATTGTGCAGACCCTGACTACGAACCAAATTATTCATCAGATGATTCTCGGTCAGACATTTCCTCAACAAACAAAAGGTAAAAACCATAAGATTAAGCCTGTAATAGTGGTGTTTTTTATTTGGCTACATAAGTACTGTGTATGTGTATAAAAATGTGCATACTAGTATTTAAAATTTAGAACAATCACTGGGTATGGAGTAGTTGGCGTTATCATGAATTAGCGCTTAATCTCATTCTGTGCCATGTATTGTATAGACTATGCCTACATATATAAATTAATTCTTAGCAGTATTCATGAGTTTGTGCATCTTTGACTGCACCAAAGCCGCTAAAATATAAATTCCACTTATTCATGTACACATACTGTAAGGATTCGACACTAACAGTTGCCCGCTGGCCCTTGACATCTGTTGGGCTACTAAACACATTTTTAAACTTGCCCTGCAGAGCTACTGTAAATTTTACCTAACACTCACTCAAAGCAAGAAAAATTATAATTTCTGCACAATATACCTGATAATTGTTAAATTCAATTTCAAACATGTTTTATCATGATCATGATTATTATTTTTGTGAGTCAAAATGTAAATTTTAAATGCGATTTAAAATACCCTAAATGATTATAAATGTGGAATGTTTTGAATAGAAAAATGTTAAAAGTACAATCATAGAGTGACATATAATTTGTACCCAAAATACAGCAAGAATGCAGGATTTGGCATCTCTATTTTCAAAATTTCCCACCAGCAGGAGGGGGAAAGCCCCTCTAGCACCTACCCCCCTCGTCGCTCCACAACTTGGCCAGCAGCCTTTGGCTACTGGACAATTTTAAAATGCATAAACAGGGCTAGTAAAAATTAGAAATAGCTATCCCTGCTGACAACCATGGTTTAAAAGGCAGTGTCTATCCCTCACAGAATTTTTTTTTGTTTCAGTGACTATGAAAAAGCTGTTTGGAAGGAGAGAAAGTTCTTAGTATTTGAGTCACAGCTGCTTCAGTTGTTCGAATCTTGTCCATCCTGTGCTTCTTTATGCCTATTTCATATTAAGAAGACCATAGGTTCATTAGTAAAGGTAGAACAAATCTGTGGTACCTGTGGGTTTGAACGCATCTGGGACAGCCTGCCTATGACTGGATCTGTTCCTTCAGGAAACCTTCTCTTATCTGCAGCAATCCTGTTTACAGGTAATATTTTTTAAATATTTTTCCATTTAAGTTCACATTGTTCACCTAAGAAAATCTTATTAGTTACAATTAATATATGTTTGTTGGAATTACTCTTACAATAAAGAAGATAGGGGAACAAGGCGTGCAGAATGCCTATAGCTTAGGTATCAATTTACGCTAAGTGTGCGGTCACAAATTCTTGGCAAAATTTTGTACCATTGAACTTAATACTAATATAAAGCATATAAAGAGTCTTAGAATGTCCATGTAATTTTCTATCAGTGGACTGAACAGAATTAGAGATTCCGCGGAATTATGACCATTTGGGAAAAAATATGACAATAGTATATTAAATAAAGTACATTTTAAAGTTAGATGAAATATCAAATAAAATTTTGATATATTTGAAATAGAATGTTTTACTACATGTCTGTCGCACTATAGGCACTTCGTCCGCCTTATCCCTCATCTTCTTTATAAAGTTATTTTAGTAAAAATTGAAATATAATTCATTTCTATTCTGAACAGGTTTGCTTCCTTCAAAAGCCCTGAGGTTCATGGAACACATAAATATTCAAACCATTACACCAAATACGTTTTAATAACATCAGAAGCACTACCTACATCCATCTATTTGCTCTGATAATTATTTCAAGAAGATGACTGAGAGTGGAAAAGACCTGACTATTGGTGGAGATGGACGAGCAGACACACCGGGACATTCTGCAAAATTTGGAAGTTATGCAATTCTAGATTTAGAACTGTCACTTGTAATAAATATACAATAGTACAGGTAAGTTAATTGCTCTATAATTTACCTTTTAGGTACATGTAAATAAAAAAAAATGGTAAAGAAAGTTTACATTGTATTACTTTATATTTATTCTCTCTGCAGAGCAACGAGGTTAAAAGCAGTTACCACATGGAGAAGGAGGGCTTTATAAGAAGCATCAATTTCATAAAAGAAAAGGGATAAAAAATAGCAGAAATTGTGACGGACAGACATGTGCAGATTGTTAAGTATGTGCGAGAGGAAATGCCAGAGACTATACACCACTTTGATGTTTGGCATGTTGCAAAAGGTACATGATACATGAATATAATTCCAGTTTTGATCAAATTAGGAAAAGTTCTTTTGAATTTTGTGGATATTCTATTCTTATTCTAGGTTTGAAAAAAAGTTAACTGCACTATCTAAAGAAAAAGACTGTGAAAGGCTACAGCTGTGGATTCGCAGTATTTGTAATCATCTTTACTGGACCGCAGCATCCACTCCAGATGGAAATGGGCGAATGATGCTTGAGAAATGGCAGTCTGTTGCAAATCATGTTCAAAATATACATGAACACGATGGAGATTTATATGACAGTTGCCTACATGGACCATTAGAGGGTATAGAAAGACACAAAAAGTGGCTTCAGCCTGGTGAGCTACATGTATATTTATTTTATGAAAAATATATATAATTAAAATTAAGTAAACTTTAAAGCGTGTTTGAAACTAGCTGTAAAATTAGCTGATTTGAGAGAGTTTTATGAAATATCTCAATTTTATTTTAAAAAATCAAGCTTCACAATCAATCATATGCTTTTAGGTACAATAGTTGCTGAAAGACTGTCAGACATTGTCATGTCAACGCAGATGAAAAAGGATGTCCAAAAGCTATCTCCTGGACAACAAACTGCTTCTTTAGAGGGATTCCACTCTGTGATTAATCACTTTGCTCCCAAAATGATTGGGTTTTCCTATCACGGGATGCTATCAAGGAATAAATTATTTCATAAGAGAAAAAATTTCAAATTACATTCAATTTTTCAATTGCATGCTCAATTATAAAATTTTATTACAGAATTCTTCTGGCTGCACTCCATTACAATGAGAATGCAGTGCGAGAACATGCGACGACAAAAGACGGAAAAAAAACGATTTGACATCATTTTTCCCAAATATAAGAAGGGAGAATACACAGTTCGAGAAGTGAAAGTGGAGTGTACTTACGGTTAGTCCCATATTTTTCTTTACTTTTCAACACATTTTTTTTTTTAAATTATGAATCACAATAGTTAATAAAAAAAAAATATCTTAATTTGTTCACAGAGTATATTGATCGTCTTATGAACTTGGTGGTTACCCTTGCAGAGGAGTATGCAATGAATTCTACTACAGTGATTAATGATCAACCAGTCCCCCTTCCACTCTGCAGTTCATTTGAAAGACCCGAGAAAGCTCAAACCATACAAGAAAAACTCTCAAGATATACAAACAGAGCACATGAAAATGAATGCGAGTCTTCTGAATGTAGTTAAAATGTTTTAGGCTGTTAATATTGTCAATTGGATTTGTATTTTCAAGAATGATGAATCAAGACAAGTAAATGTTGTAAATATTGTTTTAATTAGCCTGTTTAATTCCTTTGTAATGTCCTGATTCACTTAGAAAGGTGTTTCTGATTTGATTCACTGCACATGATGGTAAGGGCACCCTTATTTTCCTTCCAAGGTATCCCCATTCCCATCTTGCAAGTTGGCGATATGCCGTGTATCTGTACTTCCTAAAATACATGTCCAATTTAATAATGAAAATAACAATAAAATACAACAATAAAAAAGATGTGTTTGTGAATCACTGATGCCCCGTATGACAACATAGAGAAGAAAAAAACTTTACTTAAATGCAAATTTAATAAATTCGTACTCAAAGTACTATTCTCAATGGAAACACAATTGTGAAATATGAAAGTAGGAAAAGGTTGAAGTTTTTTCATAAATGCGGAAATCTCCTAGGTCAAGTTCAAAAGGTCAAGGTAATTGGTATCCAATGAAAGGTCTTGCCACAAAGAATATCTATGTGTAGTATAGAAGCCCTTGCCCTCACCGTTCAAAAGTTATGACCAAGGTTAAAATTTTTTAAAAGGTCAAACTCCTTCGTCAAGGTCAAAATGCAAACTGAAAGTTGTTGGTTTCCAATGAAAGGTCTCTCCACAGAGAATTACATATATGACGTATATAAGCCCTAGCCTGTATTTACTGTTCACAAGATTTGGCCAAAGTTAAAGTTTGGAATTTTTGTGTAATTATGAAAGTCATAGCTCCACTAAATCAAAAGTTAGGGACAAGATTAAGTTTTTGAGGACAAATAGATAGACAGACGACCTTGAATTCAAATTTCTAAATACTAGTATTACGGTTAAACCGATTTCAGCTTTTTGACGTTGTTTTAGCTTTATCCAAACAATGGTGTCATACAATATTTCATCTATTTTAACAAATTGATCAAGTGAGTTCTTTACCCTGTGTGCGATTTCCGACACGTTTTTTTTCTGCTATGCATGAACACAATAAACACTGAGGGATATAATGGATTGCTCTGTTTTCGAACATTCAAGACGTATGCAGAAATTGTAATCAAATAGGCAAGATTTGAAGTTTTTGTAACTAGTTTATTTTCCAGTCCGCCATTTGCATTCCCTGATTGGCATTTGATATAACCACATTTGACCCATATTCGTCGTCATTAACGCTGGTATCACAAGGTGCTACTAATTTTCCATCTTCGAGTAATTTGTCTCTTACAAAATGTTCTCTCATTATTTTCTTTGGCCTCTTTGTACTGTGGAAGAAGTTTACTTAGATCGCAATACTCCCAAATGGTAGTCACTCCCCTATCCAGTAACCTGTATCCTATAACTAATTATTATAGCTGAGTATACGAACGATGTTTTTATCATGGAAGATTTTGAATTTAACAAGAATTGGAAGGGGTCTTGTTTCACTGGGTTTCCAAACTCGGTGGACGCTTTCACGCTGTATCTTTCCATCCTCTCCAACGCCTAAATTGTTTTTACAAAAATTTTGGATGAGTAATGGAATGTTTTCGAATTTAGTTTCCTTGATGTTAAAGAAAAGTAGATTATCCTTCATTGCACAGCATTTAATATTTAAAAGTTCTCCATCTTGCAATTTGCATTGTCGCATGCTAGTTATTCTTTTTGGTCTTTAATTCCTCAAATTCATTTTGTAGATTTGTAATTATCTCTGTTTGGTTTGTTGCATTTTTTTTTCTAATGATTTTTTTAGAAGAACAAGAGGTACTGTGAGCAATGAGCTCACTAAATGATACATGTACCCCCGTCTCCCATATGGTTATAATGACAAAGTTCATGTTTTGCTGTGACCGGGAAACTCAAAATATGTGTTGGGTAAAGAAGTAAAATAGGAGGTCAAAATGTCAATATGTAGTTAATATTCGGTGAAAGTTTCATTACATTACACTCAGTGGTATAAGAGGAGATGCGGATAAGAGATGGGTACCCCAAAGCGAAACAGACAGACGGGCGGACGGACAGACATACCGATTACAGATTATAGCATTTCGTGTATTAAATACTGCGAGGTCGATTGATTTAGTTTCTGCATTCTTCTATTAATGTAACTGACTTGTGTCCCCATTACCTGGGCCCATAGTGGAGCTTGAATTATTGAATGCCATAGCTACCTTATGTCTTATTTCATGAGAAGAAGGTGCTTTAATATATTATGCTATGGTAACTAAATCCCCCCCCCCCCCGCTTGAAAAGTGGGAGGGTATAAAGTAAACGGTATGTACGTCCGTCTAGCTGTACGTCCGTATGTCCTTTACGCTTTGAAGTACCCACCTCTTATCCGCAACCACTGAGTGAAATTTTATGAAATTTTTACAGAATCTTTATTACATATTTCCATTGTGCACCTCCTATTTTACTTTTTGATCCGACACAAATTTTGTGTTTCCAGGCAAGAGCAAAACATGGACTTTGCGGTGGTATGATTTAGTGAGCTCATTGCTCACAGTACCTCTTGTTTTATATGAAGATGATGGTATATTGTATTATGCTGTGGTAATTTGAAATGACGATGCTGCTTTATTATTATCGGTCGCAGCAGCGGCTGATGTATTTGTGATTGTAATCGAAAATGCACTTGGGGAAATGAGACGTTATTTTTTTTATTTGTTCACTGAAAATATTTTTTAAATGAAAACAAGTAAAAAGCATGAGAAAAATTTTATAATAACGTGCTTTTAATTTTTGTATTAATTGTTGTTATGTTTCAATTTCATTATCATTTCTCATCAGATAATTGATAATTTATGGTTAAATTAAAAGTGTTTATAATAGATACTGTCGTACAGGTAGGAGAATAATGGTCTAATGGACTTGATTCCTGATTATTCAACCTTTTAGGAGATAAATCTAAATCCGTGGTTAATGAACTGATCGTCTTCTTTTGTAATCAAAATTATAAGGCTTAATTTTAATTTTCGGCTCGTTATACATGTAAGCACAGTGACACTTTACCGTTCACAATGTTATATATAGAACACAACGGACTGGTCACATACACAAGCCAAATCAATGGTGCATCAATCCGTGAAAAAAGGTAACTTCTCAAAATTCTCAGAGTTCATCGAACCTTTTATGAGTAACATCAATTTGTTCAATTGAAAACAAAGTCTTAATGTTATGATTTAATTAACTCACAGAACTATTGGGATTCTCGGCAGAAAGACAATTTCAATATTATTTCTTCCTCTCCGAACACTTGACGAGGACATCCACTTCCGGTGATGCAAGGTCGTCCTTTCATCCATCCTATTACTTAATATCCATTTTCCTTTCAGCTACGATTATAAATAATATTTGATAGCTCTCTTTAGATTTAGGACGACAATGGAGGATACATTACAAAAAAAACAATCAAGGAAATAGTTTTCACGCGAATGATAATCAAAATCATATAGTACTCGATTACCCTTTTCAGATTATTGGATCGGTAGATAGCTATTGTAAAGATGACCAAAAAAAATCCACAGGAAATTTCATGATCGATGCTCAATCTTCAAAATCTATTACAATCTATAATCCGGAAGACGGAAAACATGCTTTACTGGAGATTTAAATCGTTTAAAATATTTCTGGGGATAAATAACTTTATTCCCGTCTCTTGACATTGTCTATTTCACAACTATGATCGGTTTAGAACACCTGTATTCAATAGTACAACTGACAAAGTTGCTATAGGAGTCATACTTTCGCTTTAGCGCATTGAAAACGTGGACGAAAAATCACAAACATTTTCTTCAGTAATTGAAATAATCTACAATTGGAATGATGCCCTTCTACATTCGAGTATAACTGAATATCAGATAAATGTTCTGCGTGTTCCTGCCGAGAAAATATGGGTCTCAATGATAATCAGTGACAATGAGTTAGAAAGCAAACGAATTTTGGCTTTTAAATCCGTCAAAACCAAGTATGCTCTTGTTTATCGTGATGGGATTGTGTTACTTGTGAAAGTATATAGTGAAAAGTACCATTCAGGACGAAATAACTTTATCGAAATACCTCTTCGATGAACATACGTGTTCATATAAATTTTATACTCCGGGAAATTTAAAGGTAGAAATATTGGACAATCGCTCAGTTTTTATAACATTGAAATTACAGAATAATGGGGAATGGAGTCTCGTATCTAATAAAAAAGACGTTCAGAAATTCCCATTGTTTTATTGTCTATCATGAACAAAGTTTGCTTTGTTATTCCTGTGAAGCAGGTGAAAAATTCGGAATGTCTATGGCTATATTCTTGACATTTGCTGTGTATGCCACTCTTCTGCGTGAAAAGATGCCGTCTTCTGCCGATGACATACACGCATTCAGTGTTTACGTCATAACTGAAATTATTCTCAGTGCTGTAACTGTCATGGGGGAAGCCATTGTTATTTCTATTCATCACGGGAACCCCGAAAATGCACCGGAAGAAAAGGTCGATAGAACGAATATTCACTTTCCGAATGACAAGGAATAAACAGAAAAACATTTATTTTCCAAATTAAGTTGACACAATAATAGAGAATGTTGATGCTTCAAAGCTTGAAAAAAGTATTGCTCATATGCAACATAGCATCAATGTTGTATCACTATGTGTTCTAGGCGCTGCAATTCTTGAAGAATCAAAACTTAGGGAGTGATTTTGGACGCATAAATAAAACAAGAAATCTGTGAGCAAATGCTTACTAGTAATACCCCCACTCTGATGTGAATAAACACTATCATGTTAAAATACACATGTTACATTACGGGCAGATATACAGTTGAAGTTGAAATCAGATTCACATCAAAACTAATCCCACCATATGGCATGGCTCAACAAAGAAAATTTCAAGCATTTGCTATGAATACTTGATGAGAAAACCGCTAAAAAATTTCTTATGTTTGAAACGGACAGACGTACAGACAAACAGGAAATTGACATCGGATTTATACAAACATATATTCCACGGGATGGTATACCCCCCTCTCCCTCGGAGCGGGGGTATAACAATCACGTAATACCTTTAATCAACAAGTTTCTGAAAATGTGTGTATATCAAATGATTAACGGATTCTCACAACAAGCTTACTCTGGACAATTTTCGTTTAGCTGTTTTTTATTTATATTTTTATTATATGTCACTTCCAAGAGACATTCAAAAGGCGTTTCCTCTTTTTTTACATTGTATTAACTATTTGTGTCCTTAAGAATAAAATAATAAAGCTTAATATATATGATGATTTCTATACCAAAAACCCTATATTTTTTTTTTATTGTTTTCGTATTACATATACAGTGTAATGTACCGGTATTATCTTTTAAGAAATCAACACATAAAAGACATCTTTATTGTTGTTATTTTCCTCCTAATGTGTGTATTAGTAAAAGTCTACTTTAATATTGATCTGACTAAAGCATTATTTAGTATATTGAATGAATATTATGAAATGTTGACCTGGGCTAAAATCCAATTTTCGCAATATCCAACTCTAAATTTATTTGAAATAAATCATGATAATTTGGGTTTTTTCATCACACCTAATTGAGTTATATTGTTGAAATACTTCTACCAAAGTAACAACTACATTACAAGATAGGCATATGTAGTATAATATAAAAAGTATTTTGAAGGTGTTAAAGAAATCTTATGACAACAATTCTGCTGGGTTTTACTTTCTCGAAACACGGTGCAAAGGAAGGGGTTTCTTATACAGGCACATTGATAAAAAAGACACTTGTTTTCTTGCCTTTAATATCATTTTCGCTTTTAATCATTTATTTTATAAGGCTAAGACAGTTTTACAAATAAAAGTTTAAAAATAAAATCTTGAAGGGAGAGATCATGTCAAAACCGGAAGTACAATAGAAAAAGCAACTACCCGTGGATAAAGCATAGGTTTATCCTACAGATAGTTTCACCCACACGTAAGAGATAAATATACATGTAAATATGGTAATTCAAATTCATTTTACTTGTTTTGAATATTAAAAATATTCAAAACAACCATATAATTAGTTGTATTACAACTTGTAGAATTAAATCCACGTTCCTCTTAAATTCATTTTACATAATGAACCTTGCAAACAAAGACATAACTAGTACCAGCTTTGTCACCAGTCAATCAAGGATATAGTGTAACGGGAATCCCGGCAATAATAAGTAGAAGAATATGCTGGTTTCATAATTTATATTAATATTAACAATTATATTGGCTCGGTTTTTGGAACCAAGTCCATCTAACATACTGTATGGGTCTTCAAATAATTCAATAATCCACCAGATCAACCTTTGTACATGTCTAAAATCCAGGGATCTTTCAAACTGAGAAATAATCACTGACAATGTAAAACTCTTGACCAATGGAATGTAAGTATACAACCAATGAATGAATGTCTGTGTGAAATGTTTAGGTGCATCAAGAGGGATGAGTTATTAATACTAAATATTAGTATTAGTAATAGAAATATTATAGATTTTAATTTATTTAACTTTCTTTTACGCTTCGCGGTTTATAAAGCGTAAACTGCCCCAAGTTATGTTATGTCAGATAACATATGTTGAAATTAGCTTCATTCCTTAATTAAAATTTTCATTTGAACAGTACATATGCAAACAATTGTATTTTAGTGAAAGCCTGATAATTCAAAAGTAGAAAAATATTATACTGTAGAAACACAAATTTTCGTGGGGATCAAATTTAGTGGATTTGTCATCAAAGTAGTTTCGTGGGCATTAAATTTCGTTGTTTTGAAAGTAGCTCTATTCAATATTTAGTCGTGTAAAATTTCGCTTGGGATTTAATTTCGTTGATTATTGTTAACAACGAAATAAACGAAATTTAATCCCCCACGAATATTTGTGCTTTTACAGTAATTACACTAGTGTTCTTATTGCGTGCTCAGTGATGTGTGCAGTTGGTACAAGTAAATCAACAGATAAAAACGTAAACATTAGCAACAGAAAATCAGAGTGTGCCTGTTTAAGAACACGAATAAATGTTTTGAAGATATCTATATTTTTATAATACCAAAAGTATGCATGCCAGTTCAGTGCATGAAAATGAAAACATTTCCGGAAAATAATTCGACAATTAATTCAAAATTGTAAACAAATTAAAATCAATGCAAATATCCACCTTACCAATAGATTTGAGGTAACATAAAAACTTATTATAATTTCAAACCACACAAAAATATAAGCTAAAAAGTAAGTCGTTTTCCTTTCCTTTGAAATCAGTTTGATATCATGTGTTTCCTTTTTTATGTACATCGGATTTATTTCAAGTCTAACAATTTGCACACGAAACGTGAAACAATTCACTAAACGTTGGCTTCAATATTGATTTTTGTCTATAGATTATACACTGGCCAAGAGCTATTTTAATTATGTTTAAAAAACGTCTCCGACACTTCCATATACTAGCAGTTCAGCCTAAAACTCGGGAGATTAGTTATGCATCATTTATATGGCATGGTTTTAGCCTTTTAAAGTAGTTTTTATAGATAATTATTTTGGTGATTTACATCAGTAGCTATGAAACATGATTTTTAAAAGCACTTCTCAGATTGAAAAGCAATGCTTTATATTTAAGAGCCTTCAAAACCATTTCCAAAACAGTTTCATTTTTTAAAATCAGTTGAAAAATAAAAAAGTTATGATATTTTTTATGTTGTCATCTTTTCCTATCTTGAAACAAAAAGTGTTACCATTTTTTTAAAAATTCAAAAGGACAAAATCTACTAAGCTGCAGTTCTTCATTAAATGCAGATTACTTTAAAATATGTATGTAAACAAAAAAATATGTATTCAAATTGTTTTGTGGTGTATATGATATATTTATAATATGAAATTCAAATATTACATGGTTGCCTGAAATTTTAAGCTCGAAATGTAATCATGTTTTCAACCTCTTTTTCATTCTTTGCAAGATAGAAACTTGTTAACATGATTAAATTTTACTGTAATTGCATGATTCATTTATATTCTGACATGTTCAGGAAGATAAATGACTCGATTCTAAATCCAATAATTTTTTATTAACCTACTTTTATACATTACAGATGTTGTTTCTCTAAGTAAAATGTGATGTACAAAGTTCTGCTTGATTGTACTGTAATTTCTAAGTTCAATTTAAAGTATTGGTTTATTTCAACTTATATGAAGTAAATCAAATTGATCTGTATTC
>PRKT01000172.1:346541-365306 GCA_003671525.1 Saccostrea glomerata | reverse complement strand
AAAAATAGCTCACATGTTTTAGATACTTTTTGGGTATAAAATAAAAGTAGAGTGTCTAAAGTTTACAATGATATGCAGCAAGGTGCATTTCATGCAAAAATTATGCCTAGAAATATGAATTGAAAAGAGCATTCCTTTGGTTTGTTTACACTTTTTTTGCCAAGCGAGAGCTATCCTGAGGACATGACGTCAGAAGATTATTAATAACCAGGGAATTCCACATTCAACACCCCTATTTCTGGATGTGAATATTTATCTGACACATTGCTCTATCATGTGGTCAAAGATATTTTGGAAATGAAGATTTTTAAAAAAGTTACAAAGAAAATAAAACACATGTTTTTACTATATAAGTCTATATGTAAGCTAATTGTGGTCCGGGTCCAAATGAGGCACATACCATATGTTCTAAATGAATAAAAAAGGCTCATTATGCACATATTTATATGAAATATGATAGATTTTTTTCTCTCCAAGGAATAATTTCTGCAAGTCACTAAGTTTTTAGAGTTTCCTTTATTTTATAGATATTCAATGAAATTATTTGAAGTATTAAATTTTGTTAAATTTTATGATACTAAAAGGTTATATGGATGAAAAAACTGCATGCATGTATGACAATAGGGCTTAAATTTTTACTGTCTCTTAATTTTTCAGTGACATTAAAACAGGAATTGTCATCACCAATAGACAAATTTCACATTCCTAAGAGTTTTCTCCAATTGTTGGCGTATCGCTCATTTTTCCCACTTTGTCCTTTATAAGTTACTTGTTAATGTTTTCAATCTTCAAAAATATTGGACAATTACGATCTGTATCTGTATTGCCAGAGTATGGGGGCAACATGAAAATCATAATGAATATGTTCATACAGATTTTATTTCTAAGATATTGTCCCTCAAAGTTGATATGGTTAAAGAGGGAAAACAGCGTCTTAAGCCGGTTGACCCCAGATCGACCCTGCGAAGGGGAATAACTTTTGTAAATGTGAAAGTCCTTTATGGTATATCATATAGATCTAAAACTGACTGAATTTTGATCAGCCAATTCATGAACATGATGAATGGATGTAAATAATGCTGGTCAATATATGTAAAAAAAAAAATTAAATTACTTGTTTATATATACATTTGTGGTATCTCTCCCATTGAAGTTTATAAACTTGTTATTTATTTCTTAAATAAACTGAGCGGACATGCAATACAGGTATAAAATTACTCATAAGATACATGTATACTTAAACCATGATAAAATCATATGTGTCCAATGCAGCATATGATAAATCATTAACATACAAGTACATGTGTATATACTGTAATACATATATATTGCATTATTTTTAGGTCCTGTTCTGTGGATGCCCTAAGACAGTGTCTATCCATCACTCCATCTGAAATCACTTGTTCTGTGCATATTTCTCTCTCAAACTTAAACTACAGAGAGCCTGTGGATAGAGGATGAAGAGTGACCTTGGACTTATTTTCTACGTCAAAGGTCAGTATCAAAATCTACTGTTTATCTTTGTTTAAAATCGTAGTCCAGAGTATATTTCTCCCCTGGTGTAATCTAGCTTTTGTGCAATGGGGTGGAGGGTCTGCAATGATCTTCAACTCATTTCTAGGTTGAATATCAAAATAAAAAAAAATCTCTCCCTAATATTTTTGTTATTATAAAGGGTATGTTTTCTCTCAAACTAATCAAACTTAAAGCAGGGTTCTTAGTATGAGATAATGTAGTAATATATTCTCAATGACATAATAAGGCTGAAAACATTATTTATATTATGTTATTTTTTTTTTTCGCTTATCATAAAGCATTAAATACGAAAGAGATACATTAAATGCTGAAATCATATGTATCATGGTCATGGAAAGTAATTATTGATATTGGTATATTAAAGGACATCGACTGATCTTTCAGATTTCTAAGTTATATTCAAGCATTATAATTCTGACATCATATAATAATTTTGTATGAATATTGCAGATCATAGGTGATGAGAAGAAAACCAGGAAACTGATGTTGAAAGAAGTACTTAATGACCCTTGTGAATGGACTTAAATGTGAAAGACTGTTCCATTGTTTATCTAAGATATATGAATTTATTTAATATTTTGATATCATTGAAAAATACAGTTACAGTTTTTAGCTCACCTCAACGAAGTTGGGGGAGCTTATGTAATACCCTTGGCGTCGGCGTCCCAGGTTAAGGTTAAGTTTTTTGGAGCAGTTTTCTTTTTAAGTACTTCTATGTCCTATATTGATTAGACATGCATGGAAGATGGTTCTAGTGTGTTTCATTGTACCAATCAAAGTTTCAGATGCTGCAATTTCAGCAAAGGAATGACCAGGTTAATGTTTTTGGAGCAGGTTAACATTTTTGGTGCAGTTTTTGGTGTAGGTTTCATTTCCAAGTAACTATAATCCTTATGTTGACCAAACTTGCATGGATGATACATCTAAGGATGCATGCTACCGGGCTTGCTTCGGATACTGAATCGGACCTACATTTTCCGGTTGAGTGAACAGGTTAAAGTTTTTGGTGCAGGTTTCATTTCCAAGTAACTATGAGCCCTATGTTGACCAAACTTGCATGTATGATACATCTAAGGATGCACACTACCGGGCTTGCTTCGGATGCTGAATCTGACCTACATTTTCCGGTTGAGTGAACAGGTTAAAGTTTTCATCAAGAGTTGAAAATTCTCAAATTTGCTTCAGATGCTGGATTTTGTCTACATTTTCATGAAGAAGAACTAGTTTAAAATTTTTTATGTAGGTCTATTTCAAAGTATCAGATCAAAATTGCTTAAATATTTTCATTTTTGGAATGTACACTTTTTGTTGGTTAATTATGTGACTTTGCCTTACTTAAAGACAACATTCGTTGAGGTGAGCTCTTTAATCTCTGATTACCTATGTTTGTACATCAAATGAATCATTAAACATATAAAATGGTAATGCTTATTTCTTTTACATGTAATAAATTTTTTTGATAGATTTTTAAAAGAATACGCATTATTTCACATTGCTTCCTTTAGAAAAGTTAGGGAATCTTGAAGTTTCCCAGTAATTTCCACCAGGAATGGGACTCCAGATAATTCCACCAAGTTTCTGCCACACAGAAAGTGCCACACAAGTTCCATATAGTTTCCTGAGTCAAGATAACTTCAGGAATCATAAGGTTTCACAAGCTTCCATGTAGTTTCCCATAAAAGAAAACCTTAAGATTCCATCAAGTTTCCATTCCACGGAAACCACTACGCTCATATTCCATATGGTTTCCTGAGTCGAGGAAACTTTAGGAATCATGAGGTTTCTCGAGCTTCCATGTAGTTTCCCGTGTAAGGAAACCTAAAGATTCCATCAAGTTTCCATTCCACGGAAACCACTACGCTCCGATTCCATATGGTTTCCTGAGTCAAGGAAACTTAAGAATCGTGAGGTTTCCCGAGCTTCCATGTAGTTTCCCGTAAAAGGAAACCTAAAGATTCCACCAAGTTTCCATTCCACGGAAACCCCCTACGCTCCGATTCCATTAAGTTTCCTGATTCTGGAAACCACTGGAATCTTCAGGTTTCCCATTATGGGAAACTACATGGATGTTCGGGAAACTTCAGGTTTACAGAGGTTTCCGTGGTTCGGGATACCTTATGGAATCGGAGCGTAGGGGGTTTCCGTGTCACGGAAACTTAGCGGAATAACCTAGCATCCGCTACGGAAACCACTGGGAAACATGATGTAAACTTGAAGTTTCCATGTGGTTTCCATAAAGTTTCCCATGATGGGAAACCACTTTTTTCACCCAGTGATATAATAAATTAAAATTTTCAGAATCTCCTATGACTTACACAATCACATGATAACTTTAATTTTTTATTATGACTCACATTGCCAAAATCTTGAAGTTCCCCAACATTGTCTGGTAGATGATACTTGTTGAAAAGTGAAAATGATTGAAGAATTGGAGAGAGGTGGAATCCATCCTCCAACTCTTGGATGAGCTTATGAACCATTGGAATTGTCAGTTCCTCCACCACTCTCTCTTGTGTGTACACCTGTCTGTCCCTGATTATAATTCATAAGTTTTTAAATATGTAATAAAAATTAATAGTTTCTATTACCAAATATTTAATATTATAGTGAATCTCTGAACTGTTATATATAATAATTATTACAGACCCTAAACCGTGCTACTACACCACTTGAACGGTACGGTTCGGTACGCTTTGCGCACGGAACGGTACGCTTTGTGAATGGAACGGTTCGTTTTGTGAACGGTACATTTCGCTTCTTGCACGAAACGGTTCGTTTTGTGAACGGTACGCTTTGGGAAACGGTATGTAAATGAAGTGGGCGGAGCCTATTAGCTTTAATTCTTGATTGGCTGCTAAAAATTAATTCATTTTAAATGACTTATGAAGTACTTAATGCACGTATATAATTATATTTCCGCTATTAACAAACTAATTTCTCTTTTTCAATTTAAATATAAATTTACACTACAGCGGAAATGGAGGAAAAATAAAAAAAAAATGAAAGGAAGAATTAAAAAACTTCATCCCACCGATGTCTTTGGCATTATGTATAGATATGTATAAATATATATAGAACTCGTAAATATTTCCGTACTTATTTTTTTTTTACGTATGCTGAACCTACATTTTAAAAAAGAAAAAAAAATAAATGAAATATTTTTTCACTTTAAAATAAAGTTGTAACATAATTAAAAGGAATTAATATATACCGGGTATATACTTGTTCTATATATATAACGCTACGCACATATATAAATCAGTTTTTATTGATTGATCTATAGAAATAGATATGACTATACCTGCTTCTTTTTTATCCCTAGTAATTAGATATTTACATTGTCTTTTTTTTTATTGTAGATCTATCGTTTAAACGTTTGCTTCAGAGGAGAAATATCAGTAAACAAAATAAATACGAAAACTTCCGAGCGCTTTCTCGTAAAAGAAAACATTTTTTTCACAGACAAGTATTTATGTTTTCAATAATCTTTTCAGTGTATTAAGTAATTATTTTAATAAGATTTTCTTTCTTCCATTAAGTTATTCTATTCTTGTAAAGTCTGTAAAAACGATGTCGTGAATGAGAGAGAGAGAGAGAGAGAGAGAGAGAGAGAGATAGATGCAACCCCTTCATACATTATCTGTAAAAAAAATAATAATTTGTATTTATTCTCATTCTTCGTTTTATTAACATCGCCAAAGTCACAAATAATCAGTCTATGATGCTATTTAATCAACCCATTTACAACTATTGTGCAATGAATAATATGTTCCCTGTACATGCATGCTGCACGCATGAAATCCTCGTGCATCACCTGTCAATCAAAATGACACGACGCTAGGTGACCCTGAAAGTCTGTTTACGCAGGAAGAATTTCTCCTGTGATTTGAAACATTCTTATGGTCAGTTCATAGTTCACACCTGTTTAAAAAAATATTGGGTCACAGCCGGAGGGACTGGGCGTCGTGTGTTTAACACACCTCAAATTATTTAGTTCTGACCACATCAAGTGTATTTAATCACTCAACTGACATCCAGCAAACTCATCTTCCAGGTTTCACAACAACACTGATTACAAATTTACCTCCTAAATTATCCTTTTCAGACAAAAAAAAAATAAGCATGTATCCCTAAATTATAATTTTTTTTTTTACAAAAGCACAATTCAAAGTCACATAAATTCGCATTAGCATCGCCTTCTAGGGGGGGGGGGGTAACAAACATAATATGGCTTGAAAGAAGATTGATATTTTTTTTAATTCATTTTATTTAGTAAATTATCTTTTTTCAGACACTAATAAGGATGTTTTCTGCAGATTATTATTTTTATTTATTTACAACAACGTACCATTTTACAGACTTCTAAAGAATTTTTAAACAGCTAATTCGTATTGCTATCTAGAAAGGTGATGGGGGTACAGTGTAACAGACCTTTAAATATTTTTTTCTGCAAACTTTTTCCTTTTCATTTTTCATTAGATGTATTTCAGAATGAAGTAATATTTATACTGCATTTCGCACATTTCATTTTCAAGAAATTCGTCTGGCGATTTTTGTGTGCAGCGTGCGTAAAAATTGATCGGTTTTATTAGTAAGATTATCATCTCTGTCTGTTCAGTAGAAATCTTCATGTTTACCGCTTGTAATATTTTAATTTATATTTTACGTGATTACAGATTTTCAGCGTAAGTATAACTGCACCAATGATTCGCCTATAGTAAAAATCTTAACAGAATTAATGTGAGAGTCTAATACGGTTCTTTTTTAAATTTTACTCTAGAAAGTTTATATATGTTTTTTTTTTTTTTAAATTTTCTTTCAAAATAATTCATTAGTAAAATCACGCATCTGATATGTACTATATATGAATGCATACTTACGACAAAAACGATATCGATCTTGTATCCGATTTAATAATTTAAATGAGCAAAATTAAATCAAAAGTAGAGACAACCAGGGAATTAATTCATGAAAGCGTGTTCTATTTTAGTGATATTACAGTCTATTGAACCTATTTTTATGTCAAATACAATTATAGGATTATGAAACATGAATGTACATGTACACATTAAAGGAGGGTTTTCCCCCGGGCACGAGCACGATTATACTGAATTTTTGGGTATCTTATAATATTACTTTAAATATCTGTATAGTTAAATTACGAATATTTAAATCCCAGTAATATTTCAAAAGGAAATTGATTTAATTTGCTAATATAAAGAAAATGAAAGACTTCAAAGACGCCGAAATTGTTCGAGGTCCACTGTCCCCCGTACGTGTTTTGCGGGAAAAATTCGTGGCCTGTACTGTACCTTTGACCACAAACACAACCAGTTGATCTAATTCATAGCAAATAAGGAATCGTCTCACACTCTGTCTAGTTGTTCTGAAGTTGTAGTTTGCTTCGAGTAGTTTCCTTATTTTTACAGTTGAAGGCCAAGACGCATGATACTTGATAATGGTGTTTTGAACAGGCAGACACAACCTCCGTCCTCCTTTCACAGGCTCCGTAGCGAGAAATAAACCAGAATTACTTATTTGGTCATTACACGATTCAAAAATCATTGGGGGCGTGGTTTGCATAATTAACCAAAGAACGGTACGTTTCGTTTCTTGCACGGAACGGTACGCTTTATGGACGGAACGGTACGCTTTGTGCACGGAACGGTTCGCTTTGTGCACGGAACGGTACGCTTTGTGAACGGAACGGTTCCGCGGGTATGTTAAGGCAGCACATGGACCAAAATTCGGCGAATTAAGACTTTTTTATACACTGTAATTAGGTTACACTAATAAATCGGAAAAGTCAAGCATAAAACTTTTGTTATAATTATGCATTCTATATACTTCAATGGGACTTATACTACATGAAGCACTTTACCACGACGTCACCAATGACGTCTATAAATAGAAAATATGCCTTAATGAAAAAGTGAAAAGTTCACACTACCCCGGGGATAATTAATTTCAATTTGTAATAATAATTATGTAAAAACATTTCTGTACCATGAAAAGTGCTGCTAGAATCCTACAGTCCTATCACAGAAAAAAATATTCAACACTTTCTGACGAAACCTTCCCAAAAGAAGATGGGCGGATAAGGCGGGCAGAATGCCTATAGCATCAGATATTAAGAAATCACATTTGATATGTAAATTGAGTAATATATAAATTTACATCTCATTATTGAAATTTATGAAATTATGAGAAAAAAAAACATTTTATGAGAAAAAATAAATCTCTTTAAAAATTTCATTCATAAAAATATTCCATGGTATTCGTGGGATTCGAACCCCGGCAATAAAATACCGTAGTATTAGACTGTTTTGAGACCAACGCGCTAACCACTATGCTACATGGCTCTTGTGAATCAGTGGCATTTAAATCATGTTTGTGATATGACAGTTGACTTAATGGACTTGAAGTATTTCTCGGAAAGATGCGAATGTTTTTTCATAAAAGTGTATTTTTAAGGTATAGTGGGTCTTCCCTCCATTTTTTTGTAAACCAAAAATATATAAATTATCGCAAACTTTTAGGATTATCTTTCAAAAAAATGGAGCAAAGACCCACTCACATTGAAAAATGTTGTTAAAGTATGAAAAACATGATCGTTTTTGTTCTTTTAAGTCAGTGTATGCTTTTTCATAGGCAAATATTTTCAGTTTTTGTGAGATTTTTGTAAATAATAGAGATTTTACATTAAGTATACTTTAATATTAGATGAGATATGACATAAAATTTGGATATAATTGAGATTAAATTTTTCCCCTACTTATCTTTCGCGCTATAGGCATTCTGCCCGCCTTATACGCCCATCTTCTTTTTACATTTTGTTCATAACATCGAAAAAAATGCATTAATTCCCGTAAACCATACGATTCTAGCAGCACTTTTCAAAAACAATAGAATAAGAACTTTAAATAGAAACAAAAATTAAGTTTCAAAGTGTGCGGCGTAGTGTTGAACTTTTGCATCTTATTTGTTACGAACGACAGAGGAAAGGCTGATCGGCAAGTAAACACCCTCCTTGCTTTAATTTTACGAAGAAATTGTTGAAGTATATTACCATACCTTATTCATAAGCTTTATTCCTACATGAATCACACATGATATTCATTCTAAATGCTTTTAAACTCCCGATTTCTTGTGTTTGTTTACATGAATTCTCGTTACGTTTCACTTTCACTCTGCTACTGCATGATCAACAGTTATGACGTCACGGGTTTGGTATTTAACCCCTGTGATAACTACAGAGACCCAGAAACGACAAAATTCTATTTGTGTAATGCCTCTGCATATTTTGATTAATTCTTACGACCTCAAATCAATCTAGGATATCGATTATAAGAAATTGTTATCTCTAAACTTCACGTCATATTGCTTACTATGACGTCATATCATATAAGCAAGTAGAATATTTGATAGTAACCTTAACCTACCTGCGTCGCTTCTTGCACGGAACGGTACGCTTTGTGGACGGTACGGTACGCTTTCTGCACGGAACGGTACGGTTCGTTTCTGAGGTGTAGTAGCCTGTTTTAGTGTTGTACCTTAATCTCCTTGTAAAAACAGTTCTCTCATCAATTTCTTCAAATATTTCATTCATTCTTCCGAGGTAAATGCTGTCATCATGATTGGTAAGAGTTCCCCGATATCTTTCAATAAGGTTGTGAAGTGAATCAGTGAGGTCCTGAATTGGATAAATCAATAAATATCAATTAATCACAATCTGAATCACTGTGCAGACAAGTAGGTGTTATTTTAATTTGAATAAACAAATCAATTGACTCTGACATATAATTTGTAGCATTGCAAGTAAAAGATTTTTACCTTCAGCTTTATTGTCACCATACTGAAATCTACAGATCCTTGAAGATACTTGCAAAAGATGGAAACTGGTTGCAGCATGTCACATAAAACAAGAATAGCTGCAACAGTATTCTTGTTTGTAATGGAGTCGCGGGCACCAACTATTTCAGGCTCCCTTTTTCGATCCAACAGTTCATCAAGTCTGTCAATTATCTGAAAATATTAAAGATAATGTACAATTAAATCTGAATAAAAAGTTAAACTAAAGATTTTACTTGTGTATCTGACTTTTATATAATGTTATTACAGTAAAATACGTTTAGTACGAACACGGATATAGCGAATTCACGGATATAACGAAGTTCTTCTGGGTCCCCGGCAAAATTCTTAACAAATCTTTGTAAAATTCTACGGTTATAACGAACTCTGATATAACGAATTTACGGATACAGCGAACTCATTTTGAGTCCCGTTGAGATTAAATATAATGAATTTTACATCTTTTATAACGAACTTTCAAAGATCTCAAAATTTGATCAATTAAACTGACTTTGTTTTCTTTCAGCATTTGTATATAAAACTCAATTCATAATAAAACCTTAGTTATCGAAGGTAGGTTTTGTAATATTTGCTTCCCTAACATATTTGATAGTAACACTTGAAGGAAAACATGCATATTGCGAATTCGCTATATATGGTTAAACGAATTCGTTATACGGATATAACGAATTACGGATATAGCGAATTAAATTCACAGGTCCCCAGGACTTCGCTATAACCAAGTTTTACTGTAATTCTTTATTATGAAACTTAATGTGTGGATTTAGTACTTACCAGAACAACTCTTTGGATGACTCTTTTGCATGCATCTCCATGTGATAACCATCTTGTAGCATCAGCTCGTCTTAAGACCAACTCTTTCTCTGCATAACAAGCTTGTACATCTTTAAAAACAGCAAACTTTTGAGGTGAATTGTCAAACAGCTTATAGATGGCCAGAAGAGCTAGATCTACATCCTCTAGTACAGGAAAATATTTCATCAAGTGTTTGACACACAGTGCTAGACGATGGCTTCTACAATTGATGTACAAACTGTGAGGCACCACATGTCTAAATCGGCGCTGGAGACAAACAAAAATTTTAGCATATTTTTAACCTTTAGACTCAATGCAATGAAAGAATAAAATCAACAAATTAAAAATTTATTTTTTAACTGATGAAATAATATTTGAATTATCATTAATAATTAAATCATATTTTCTTGAAGAGCTTTCCATGCTTGTTTTCCAAGAGTACTATTTAGTTTAACACCTACCTGTATTTTCACCACTCATGGTGTTACATCCATCAAATCTATTTCTTTAGAAATCAAAAAGCTCTCAATTTCACTCATAAGAGTTGCTGCATCAGTTTTCTTCACATTGATCATCCCTATAAAATGATCTTTTATGGTTTTATCTGTATCTAGACATCTTATCAGTATTGCAAACTGGGTTCTGTACTTCTGTTGGCCTCATCTGTGGACTCATCTGCTAGTAAACCTATATAAGGTGAATTTCTTATTGTTGTCAGGAGTGATTTCTCAAGACAAGCGTTAATAGCAAGAGCAATGTCTTTGACAGAAGTTGAAGAGGTGTAAGTCACTGATGGGTGATTTGGCACAAAGTTCAAAACACTTGGGCATTTCTGATCGTGTAAGAAATTAAGAATATCTCCTATGCTGTCTATTGCCCACTGTTTTTTAATTACAAAAAAGGCAGAATTAATGAGCGTAGACATATATGTTCTGTTCATCGCCTTACATTCGGGTCTTCGTAGTAGTTGTTGAAGGACAGTCGGTTGTACTTCTGGTGTTTTCATCTTCAAACATTTACGAAGAGAATCTGCATGCAAATTTGAAGATTCGTGTGTTCGTAATTTTCTACTTGGATGGCTTCCAAGGGTTGTTCCAAGAATAAAGGGAGATGTTGACAAGGGATCCCCCCCCCCCCACACATTTCACAATACTTACAACAATATCCATTCTTGGATGCACTAGAGAAAACACATTCATAATGTCTTTCATAGTTTGTTGTAAGTATGCTGGAAAGTCGGCAAGATTTGGTTTTTAATTCCTCCTCCGATTGTTGAGTACTACATGTAGGAATTACTTTAGTTTGTTGTTTGTGAGTGTCACTGCTTTGTGTCACATCAGAACATGAAATAGTAACTGAAATGTTTTGTTCCACACTAGAATCAAAATTTGATACTCTGAGCGGACCAGTAGCTTCACTTAATTCGACTGTAACATCTTGACAGGCTGAAGGTGAGCTGACCTCTACTTCTAGGACTGAACTAACAGTAGGGCCAGAATGACTAACTTCAGTGACTGCAATAAGTTTATTAAAAGCAAATAAATCTAAATTTCAGACCTTAAATAATCTTTTAACAATTTTCAATTCATCTTTCTGTATTGTTGTAATCATTATATTATAGTTATAAAAGGAAAGGGAAATGATAAATGCTGAATGTTAATCAGTATGAGTGTCTGTCTCTTATGTTGTTAAGTTTAATTCCGTATAAACATATAAACCTACATGTATTCTCATTCTGGCACAGCTTCCGAAATAGCGTGTCAAATTTCCGGCTGGAGTGGTCTTTCTTTATTTTTTTTTCTGTAGTATTTACTATTGTGAGACATCGGGGGTCCTAGATTGGTCCTCTACAATACAAAATCGCCTCCATGCTGTCTACTTTCGAATTATAACAGGAAGTGGAAATTTTAGATAACTCGTACAACGTTTAAACTTTCAAACCAAGTACGTAGCGATATCTGAGTTTCTTTTTTTTTCAACAATTGAATTGGGAATTGTTAGTCTCAAAATTGGGAAAAAACAACGTTTTTTGGCATTGGGAATGGTGCCGTTTATCGGTACCAGTTATGTAAGGGGGAAAACGCTGCTTTATCGTGCCAGCGCCCACTGTGACATGGGAACTACGTTTTTAAGGTCATATCCGACAGACCCGTGACTTTCACTTCTAGTGCCGAGTGCTTGGCGAAGAAACAGTCACTACCTATGTTTACGTCTTAGGTATGACGCGGCGCCGTGAACGAGAATCGAACCCGGGCCTCTCGATCACGAAGCGAACGCTCTATCACTAAGCTAGGTACCGTGACCGGTCGAATATATATATGGTAATAGGGTCTGTATGTCTCGTTAACTTTCACTTTCGTTTTCTAACTTCCGGGTACCTGAGCGTTCTTGGAGACAATAAATTACCGCTTGGCATTTAGTTTTAAGCCTCGCGGTGGACTAGCAGAGCCTGTCATGTCGTTTTTCCCGATTATTGAAAAGATGAGGATATCATGGATTGATTGATACAGGTAAACAGCGTTTAACTGCTTTATTGTTTTAATAAATGACGTACATACAAGCCATTAGGAATGGGTCACGATTAGCAGTACGGTTGGCGACCATTTTAAAGCATAAAGGAAAATTTAAATAGTTTTAAAGCTGAAATAATGTGTTTCCAAACTAAAAGGTTCCCCAAAGATTGATTCCTTAAATTCATTTAATTTATTTAGCACACGGGGCAGGTACATAGAATTGGGGGGGGGGGAGGCTTAACCAACAAAATAAAGGTAAACATCAATTTTCAATGCCTATATTATGTATATATTTGCAATAAAAAGGGGGCTAAAACCTATGTATTATACTTGAATTACAGTAGAAATAAAATAGATTAACTTGTTATGTACTCTATCCAGAAATAAAAATGCCAAATATTACTTCTTTCATGTAAACAGGGATGTATACACTATATATTCAATTTCAATATAACTTGTAGTTGTATAGCCTTACGACTCCCAACCCGAATACTCTTACAATTATGAGACAGACTTTTTTTCCTTTCTTAAAATAGGAATAAGAAATAGGAATATTTTTAATGAAGGCATTTGTCAGAGATATCAATCTAACGTTGTCTCCAAAAAGGCAATAACTGGGTCCATAGGACATTTATCCTTCAACGATAGAATATTTTATCTACATTTTTCATATTTTACAGGGATCGAGCAGATACAGAAAAAGGGACAACACTTCGACTGAATGTGTCATCCATATACCGGTATAGATCTGTTCTGTTCATGAGGCATACATACTGTAAATGTATTACATTTGGCGTGTACAATATTTGGTGGAAATTCAATTTTCAACAAGTTAGCATACTATTAGATTTGATTTAGCGCAATCTGAATGTGCTAGTTATTAAATTCATATACAAGACATTTAGTGATGTACTTGGATAGGCGGGCTATGTTTTCCGCTGAATAAAATATATGGCTAAATGTAACATGTTTACATTATGTATAGTATATCTCATAATTCTTATACTCATGAAGAGTGTGACAACTTTCAAGTAGTTAATGATGGAATTTATTCTCTTTTGTATTGGGTAAATTTTGGGCTGCACTTTATTTTTTCTTCATTATCAAACCTACTTGTTCATTTATTTATCAAATTCACGAAAGCTCACTTACAATGGTAAATAAAGTTGAATGAACCATAATACTAGTAATATCAAATTGATTGATAAAAACGTTTGTTAACAATAACTTTTCCTTCGGTGTACCTAACATTACATCCCCATGATTCAAAATGCACGTTGACAGGTACATGTAACTTCTCCATAAAAATAGCTAACTGTGCAGAGTGTTTGCACACTTGTTTCAACGAATAACAATTTCTTTAAAATACTTCAGTATAACAAGACAAATATTGCATGTTTATTTGGATATACTATACATGAACTTGAGAAAAAAAAATAAGGAAATTGACATTGCATATTTGCTAGTAACTTGTGTTATTAGTTATATATATATATATATATATATATATATATATATATATATATATATATATATATATATATATATATATATATATATATATATATATATATATTTAGAATGTACACAGGCATAATATATCACTGTTAATATTTGAGAAAGTATTCATTTTTTGTGAAGATGCTCACTTCGACTTTAATACATTTGCCAGGTTCTTGTGAAAAGTGTTTTATTTGGCACCATTCAGCTACAAATACCCAATGTACTCTTTGCCGGTGGAATTGTGACCTCAATCAACTGCTCATGACACTGCTAAATGGCAGATAATTTTCTTCTGAGACAAGCAAAATGTTTCAAACATTTTACACCTGCAGGTTAGTACTTATAACATTTTTTTTGAAGGAAATAAAAGCTAAAAAGATCTGAAAATACAAGCCAGATGTAGTACAAAAGTGTTGATACAAGTCATTTAAAATTTTCATTTCTTTGCAGGTAGTGATGAGTTCAACAGAAGTTTTTTCAGGATCTCGTCCGACATCATAGGTACAACTGGTCACTGTGATTTCTTAAATAAGAGGACATATTGTAAATGCGGTTACATATGTGCACGTGGCTCCAAATGACTGTCTTCCTTCGCTTTATACGTAAACCTGGATTGGTCTCTGATGCAGTAATAAAGAGCCATGTCAGGTTTTAATTCCCATCTTCCCACTGTCACAAAGTGCTGAAATAAAATGATTTTGATTTAAATATATATTTTTTGTTTTTATAAAATGTAACAAAACATTTTACAGAAATTAAAATACTGTACAAGTGGAAATTTTAGCGATATCATGATGCAAACTTAGTGATTTGTCCTTAAAATTTGGTATTTTCTATTTAGGAAGAAGTAATTGTAGCGATTTTTAAAAGCTTACTAACTTCATAATATTTGTATATAATTTTGCCAAACTTCTGTAAAATGTCATTCGAATTATTGTACAGTTGTTCCAGTATGCATTTCTGATAATTTAAGTTTAATGAGTTATAAATCTGGTAAATATCCATTTACTGGATATTTAATACAAATCTTAACCTTCTTCATTAAATTTCATCAATATTTTTTCAAGAAAAACAGATTAAAAATTGTCCTTTTTAATATACCAAAAAATGTTTAAGGCCTTTTCATAAAAAAAATTGATTTAAAAAATATTTGTTATACACACTGGATTTTCATATCTAGAGTGCCCCTACTAAGGCCAACAATAACAAAATAATTTGTTTTTGATGTACTCAGACTGACCCATTAAAAACTGCCCTACCATTAGTAATCATTTTTTTCAGCACTTCAATTTTTTTGAAAACTTCAACAGATTTCTGAGTCTGTTGTTTTTAATATGACAGTTATCAATGTTTTTCAAACCTGTAAGGCTGAAAAACAAGAGGCCCATGGGCCACATCGCTCACCTGAGAAGCCTTGACCATTCTGTTCTTTACCAGATTTCCCCCATGTAATACATAATGCATCCCCACCCTACACCAGTGATCATAATTTAGACATTTTGAAATCTAAACTACCCCATGATCCTTCCATGTGCACATAAGTTTCAGCTTTTCTGGCCCAGTGGATCTTGAAGAAGAAGATTTTCAAAGATTTCTCCTATATATGTCTTTGTAAAATTTGGATTCCCCATCCTGGCCCCGCCCTACCCCCAGGGGTCATGATTTGAACAATTTAGAATCTACACTATACCAGGATGCTTCCACATAAGTTTCAGCTTTTCTGGCCCAGTGGTTCTTGAGAAGATTTTCAAAGATTTTTCCTATATATTTCTATGTAAAACTTGGATTCCCCATTGTGGCTCCGCCCTACCCCCGGGGGTTATGATTTGAGCAATATAGAATCTACACTATACCAGGATGCTTCCACATAAGTATCAGCTTTTCTGGCCCAGTGTTTCTGGAGAAGAAGATTTTCAAAGATTTTTCCTATATATGTCTATGTAAAACTTGGATTCCCCATTGTGGCCCCGCCCTTTCCCCGGGGGTCATGATTTGAACAATTTGGAATCTACACTACCCTAGAATGCTTCCACATAAGTTTCAGCTTTTCTGGCCCAGTGGTTCTTGAAAATAAGATTTTCAATGAATTTTCCTATATATTTCTATGTAAAACTTTGATTCCCCTTTGTGGCCCCACCCTTCATTCGGGGGTCATGATTTGAACAATTTAGAATCTACACTACCCTAAAATGCTTCCACATAAGTTTCAGCTTTCCTGGCCCAGTGGTTCTGGAGAAGAAGATTTTTAATGACCCCACTCTATTTTTCGTCTTTTCTTGATTATCTCCCCTTGTGATGGGACTTGGCCCTTTATTTTAACAATTTAAATTTCCCTTCAGCCAAGGATGCTTTGTACCAAGTTTAGTCAAAATTGGTCCAGTGGTTCTTGAGAAGAAGTCGAAAATGTGAAAAGTTTACAGACGGACGGACAGCTAGACGGACGGACGACGGACAAAATGTGATCAGAAAAGCTCACTTGAGCCTTCGGCTCAGGTGAGCTAAAAAAAACTACCAACTAATCTGGATAGTCTGGATACAAACACATATTTAATGATGGCCAATGTTGACAAGTTTAACTTTATTAGTCATTTTATAAAAAAAAATCAATACATGTATATATAATACTATTATTCATTTAAACTGTATACACGGGTTTCACCCCATTTTAATACTGAGGTGATTACATTGCACACTGTAGGACATGGAGACGTGGATACTTCATATGATACCGTTTAAACTATATGTCACAGGTACTGGCATGAAAAATATCCCTCACTGCTTAATTTTACAATGGCCCCCGTGTATAGGACAAAATTTACATCTCTCCACCATAAAGTGGGTGCGTCTCCATACGAGTGAAAAATTCTTGAGAGGGAAGTTAAACAACAATCAATCAATTAATAGTGAGGTGAGATGACAGTATAGATGAATCATAGTCGAATCATGGGTAATTGTCTAAAAGAATACCCTGGGGTGGGCGAGGGTAATGCATTACTGGACATCCATGACATTTTTGTAATATTTTGATATACTTTGTCTTATGAAAATAAGTTCTATATATATGAACTTATTCTGTTGCATCAATTTCATACTTGTATTTGATTTACATTTTTAGGGAGGCTGATCATTCAAGTTAATTTAGTCTTATGTGCTTGACTGGATCTTTCAGCAACAGCATCTTTCATCTGCGTTACTGCCTGGTTCTATTGTACGTCTGCTATAAAATAAGTTTTAATGTATATAATTGTATGAGATCGATAAATAAATTGAATATACAGAAAGTATAAACACCATACTGTCTGAAGTGAGAAATACATGTATGGTCATTGTATTGAAATGATTTGAATTTTGTTAAATGTTGAATGCAGCGAAATACTTCAAATAGCAAAATATAATTATATGAACATCTTACCTTTGGGAAATAGATCTAAAATAGGTGATCCAGTGACACACAATAGGTAGAACTTTATTTAAAAAAATATATTTACCGATGCAAAAGTGATGCAGCCACAATACGACGTTTGTACCCATCGTACACTGACAAAACTTCTCCTCTATAATCAGCTGATAATAACATTATCGTCCTCGAATTCGAGAAAAATCTGTTAACAAATTAAGGGGAAAGATGATTAGAAAGATGAAAGATGAATCTATTTCATTCGTGTATAAAGTAAAACACTTCATTTTCTCTCAAAATAAACAAGAAACAGTTGACATTTTCTGATTGTTTACCTGTACTTTGATCGAATTTTTCCGGGTGGACACTCGCACCCAAGCTTTTATGACACGCAATTCATCCATCGTAAGTCGGAGAACCCTTCTGCTCTGTAAAACTACTTAACTTTTCCTCGAAAGCTTTGTATAAACCAGAAACATGCTTAACTCAATACACAGCTCCATGTGTCAGGTACCCGGAAGTGAGAATTATCGTTGAATCTCGCGAGTCACGTGACGAGACTTACAGACCCTATTTATCTTCATTTTGGTTGTATGGAAATATTCAAAACAGACAGATTGTTTTGAAGAATTTCTTTCTTTTGAGAAAGAACCGTTCACGGTAGCTCAGTCGGTAGAGCGCTCGCTACGTGATCAGGAGGTCATGAGTTCTTATAATTATCTCGGCCGCGACTGACCCGGTCGATAAAATGGGTAGCAACTGTTCCTTCCCCATGCGCTCGGCACTTTGAAGTGAAAGTTGCGGGTCCTTCGGATAAGATCTTAAAAACCGAGGCCCCGTGACAGCGGCAGGCTTTGGCACGATAAAGATCCCTCATTGCTCAATGGCCCTAAGTGCCGAGTAAAGATCAAAATATGAAGCCCTTCACCGGCATACGGTGACGTCCCCATATGAGGGAAAAATTCTCGAGAGGGACGTTAAACAATATACAATCAATCAATCCTTTGAGAGAGGGAAGTATGCGTATAATTTGGAATGCCACTTAGAGAATAAAATCAAAGTTCCTCTAAAAATCCATTTGACATAATGAGTCTCATTGACGTCGGAAGCAAATTGAAAGTAGGGGGGGGGGGGCTAAGTGTAAAAAAA
>PRKT01000172.1:289104-346103 GCA_003671525.1 Saccostrea glomerata | reverse complement strand
CCCCCCCCCCCCCCCGGTTCCGACGCCTATGAGTCTTACAAACAAAGACAATGCTGTTACCCTCTTTGTCACCTGTCAATCAAGGAGATAATTTTCAAGTGAATGATAAAACAAATTTATATTTAGTATTTGATTAACCTTTCCAGACCAACGGTTCGGTAGATAGCTACTTTAAAGATGACCAAAAAAAAAATCCCGAAGTAAATTTCAATGACTATGCTTAATTCTCAAAATCTATATATATTACAATAAATTTTCTGGAAACATTTCTTTGAGATTAAAAGCCTTTAAATATATTACACCAATATCTGAGAATAAATCGCATTAAAGTTTTTATTTAAACAAGTAAATATGCAGAAATTGCAATTAACGAGGCCCGATCTAGATGAAAATTACGAAAACGGAATGATAAAAATGTTTAATTCTTGGAAATATACTTGTATGTTTTATGTTTAGAAAAATTAAAATGAAATTTTGTTACCTTGCCTTTATTGTAGTGAAATGGGGGCACTGTCAAGATATGGACCATTTTTTGTGTTTTTATACACAATTACATACTAAAACTCTTCAATAAACAAAGAAATTTACAAATTAAAAGAAAAACATGATGAAATTCTTTGTTTTTAAAATATATCATGCAATTTTCATTCTTCCTATAAAAAATGAGAAGAAAATTGAAGGTAGCCTTTATTGCAGTGAAAAGGGGGCATGTCAAAACACAAAATTTGGATTAATTCTGTCCAACCAGGTATTTAATAGGTCGCAATTGGTTTATATAACACCAACAAACGATTGCAATACTGTATAAGTTTCTTAAAAATAAATAATTCTTACATTATGAAATAATTATCTCGCCATGCTTTATTTTTCTCTTAACACACGACGTTGTTCTAAATGGAAAAAAGGGGTAGAGGGAGGGGGGGGGGGTGTAAAGGCGACAAAATTGCGATTTTTACTAATATCATGTAATACATGTATATAGAAGACTAAAATATTTCGAGGTTTTAATTTAAATGATTTATAGATTTTTTATTTTATTTTATTTTTTAAAACTGAAGATAATCCATGCATATTAAAGTCCGCAATAAATAGTGTGTATAAACACTTCAACGTGTTCAAAGAGAAAGAATAAAATCGTTTACTTTTAGTTGAAGTGTTTGTTTGTTTACACTCACAAATTGAAATAAAACAGGATAAAATTAATGAATCAGTACCAAAAAATTGATCCCTCAAAATTAATTAGGTTCCAAAGTTGTTTATTAATTATATATTTAACAAAATAAAAGAAATGCCAGCTTTCAATGCATAATCTATAGAACTACCAGGTAGGCAAGATCAGCGAAACATTTTAGCGCAATTTGATGTCATTTTAATTGTGACGTTATTGTGTTCAATTGTGACGGCAGTCAGGGGTATTGTGACGTGCCTGAGTCGACGCTGCGCTAAAACGTATGCGCAGATCAAGTAGATCGGGCCTCGTTAAGATAAAGCCTTCAAATTCAAAAGAAGCACAAAATTATAATACTAGTGTTCTTATTTTCTACTCAGTGATGTGTGAAGTTGGAACGTATATATATTAAACTTAGGTGTCATATCTAATACTCTTATTACTCAATTGAAGTGTTTTCAATGTAGTGAATAGGTTAATTTTAATAAATTCACAATTGTTTGAAATTTTCGATTGTTTATTTTTCCCCCTCCCTCGTAGGTTTTGAACTTTAGATGTGACGTTAAACGTAGAATTAATTTTGAACAGCCTAAGCTGATCAAAATAAAGAAATCTGATTAAGCCTTGTTATATAGATTTACCAATGACTGTGCAGACCCTCTCTGGTGTCATCCGTATTTCCGCATTGAGGACGTGAAATCGCCTCTTCCACCAACCAAATGCACGTTCAATGGTCACCCTGGTCTTCGAATGGGCCGAGTTGAAGCGTTCCTGGGGCTGTGTCGACGGTCTCAGATACGGGGTCATGAGATAAGGTTTACATGCGTAACCGCTGCCACCAAGAACAATCCAATCCTTAATCGAGTGAAACTTCTCTTCTATTGTCTGACTTATTCCTGACATACGGAATATGTGGCTGTCATAGGTACTTCCGGGCCATCTAACTACTATATTGGTAAATCGGCCTGAAAAAGCATGCTCTTCTTTTAAGGGAAAGAAGGAAAAAATGGCAGAAAATTAGCTGAAAAAATACATGTCGTGTAATTTTTTTTTCCATATTTTGTAGATCTCTAATATAGTATGTCCTACATACCTTAAAGCATATATATCAATACTGAATAGGTTTCTAGACTTATTTTTGAGATATTGAGTGACAAATACTATTCCCCACAGTGTCTAAGTGGAGTTTTAATTCTCAATGTTTCTGGGCCCATTAATCGGTCCATAATGGATTTTTTTAGTATAGATAAAAAATGTGTCAGCTTACATGTGTTTACATGTGTTTTTAAAAATATTTCAGAGTATGAATACACAGGTCCTTTGGGACAGGACCCCCCCCCTCCCGTCTTCCGTACCCTAAGGATTCGTTGACTTTTTTTAAATAAAATGTTTTTCTATGATATATTTTCAAAGTATTACAACTGAAAAATCCAAAATTAAGCTAAAACTAGCCCTTTATTAAAATTCACCCTCACTGATACTTTAACAGAACAAGGCTGGCAACTTCAACATACGATTTTCGATCCCTCGGTAGGAAATTCTAAAAAGAAATTATGTTGAAAGCTACAATCGTCAATCTTCCATCTTTTCACTGCAATCGTTAATCTTCCTTCTTTTCACTGCTGCCACTATCTCTGCTGCCGTCACTGGTGTCACTACTATCGCTGCTGTTACTGCTTTCACTGCTGTCGCTATCTCTCCTTTTCCTTTTCCCTACTTGATCCTTTTTTCTGGGGGCCTGCCGCTTCACTCCGCCTCTCTGGTTTTCTTTTTCCCCCGTGGCTGCATCCACTCTCTTAACTTGGATACTTCCATCTCCAAAGCTTCTGTCCCGGGAAACCTTCCCTGTTTCTGTCTCCACTTTCTTCGATGGGCCACTTCCACCTTCAGTGCCAATGCCTCGGGAAAATCTCCCTGTTTCATTCTTCACTTTCTCCGATGGGCCACTTTCACCTCCAGCGCCGATGCGGTAGAGAGCAGCATTCGCTCCTTCCTGGATGGGTTCAGGCATAAACCCCGCCACGTCTGCCACATGGGGTGCGGTATCTCTTAGAAGAAAAGGATCAAGATATTTGAAGTGATCCTCCAGCAAGTCCTCGAAGGCGAGGCTTACTGGGGTGAAGGGTGCCTTTGGAGGACTAACGACCCTAGGAGTCTCCGGCGCAGGGATCGCAACTTAGGAAGTTGGCACAGCAGTCACTGATGAATCTGGGGTTTTACTGGCATTTACTCCCATCCAGTTTTGTCTGGATTTCTCCTGCTCAGCCTGATGAAGTGCACCCCCTCTACCAAGTGCACAGGGTTCGGGTTTGCTAGAAGGAAATTCTCCAGAGGCTTCCCACTCTTTGCTTAAGCCTTTACTGCCTCTACATGTTTCACATACCCCTTGACGTGGGCGGCTAGCTTATCTTTTTCCGCTGTTAAAAAGTGGCAAAGCGAGCAATAATAGGGAACCTGATCTAATGGTACATGGTACTTATACAAATGGGCTATTACTTGCTGACTCTCTCCTATATACTTAGGCATTGGGTCCTCACAGTCTAGACATTGGTATATCCTCTTCCCTTTTTCTAGAATGAATTTACACAGAACAAATTTAAAAATATTTTTAAGGATGATCCGCAGTTGCTCACGCGGTTGCTTGCGCAGAGAATTTGAATCTAGCAAAGTCAGGGTCGACAAGCATTCGGTTGCGCCTAGAGGCAGAGTGAATCGAGATGACAGAAGATTCCATTAATGTTTTCCACTGAGACTTGTTGGGGAAGAATCCACTTTCGAGATAATCAGTTAACACGTGGTATAAGTTGTATTTCAAGATTATTGGAATTATGTCCTGAATAAACCCATAATGTTTAGTACTGACGTTGAACAGGTAGGAGAACAGACGGATGATGAATATACGCTTAGTGAGGTAAGTTGTGTTGAGTTCACAGAGACGACCAAAGAATTGCAACTTCTTAATGTCAATCTCTGCTGTAATTGGAAGGAGACCTAGAAGGCTTTCACACATGTCTGATCTTGTATGATGGAGCAGTCCCATAACATGTTTAACAACGAAATGTTGGAATGCGTTGAGTGTTCCTATATCTTTTGTCCGATATCATAATTCGCTTCCTTAGAGAACTGATGGTAAGACAACTTTTTTGTACATTTTGGCCACTGTTATGGGGTTGAGCTGTTCGGAAACTTTAAGTGCGACATATGCTTGCCGTCATTTCCTGAAAGAATTTGATGTTCTTTCGCCAGGATCAAAGTTGGAGCTTTAAAGAATTCCAAGATGATTGCACGAGTTGAAAAATTCAATGGGTTCATTGCCGGGACACAAGCTTAAAGTGTCAGCGCTTTTGGTGGAAGTGGAAAACATTGGATTTTGCGGTGTTAAATGTATATCGCCAGCGTGTTGAGTATAGGAATATGTTGTCCAGAACTTTTTGAAGCTCAAGTGGTGTGAAAGCAATGACACAGATGTCATCTGTTAGGGTTGGGTTTGAGTTTTAAACATCGAAGACTCCTATGTTTTTACTAAGATTTTGAATTTCTGATAGTAATACGAGATAAAGGAAAGTCGAAAGTACGCCTCCCTGTCGAACGCCTGTTTAACGAAGTTAAAAAACTTTAAACGCACAGGGGAGGAGAGCAATTGGTCAATAACTATCGGGAGATTTTCTAGTTTTGTTGTTGCCTTTATAGATGGGAACAATCAGGTCTTTTTTCCAACAGGATGGAACATATCCGTCTTACAGAATTGCATTGAAAAGTTGAGCAATGCATCTAGCTACTTGTATACCGCCATGAATTAGATGTTCGTTTTGAGTGAGATCAAGACCAGGGGCTTTTCTTCGTTTGAGATCTGTATTTCCTTAACGGTCGCGGGACCTCCTGGAAAATTATAATTTGTTGATCTCGATATGCGTCCAAGTTCACTTTAACAGTTTTCAATTGAAGTGAGAAATTCTAAACAATAATTTGCATTTTTTGGCATTATAAATGTCTGATAAATGATTTGCAAATGCGAGAGATACGCCATGAGGGTCGTTAAACCGTTCGTCACTGTATTCAATAAAAGGGTAAGTGCGAGAAGAACGTGGTTTCAGTCGTCTGACTAACTTCCAGAAAAGCGAACATCGCACTCTGATGATTCATTTATATACTTAAAACCACTTGACATGTAACGATTATGTTCGTCGTTGAGTTCGTTCCGAAAGTTTCGTTTCGCATGTTTGTATTTTTTGTAAGAGTCGTGCGTCATTCCTCGAATGCGACCTTCATTTATTAAGGTCAGACGAGACGTTTCTCAATATCTGTTTTGTATATCTTTGTAATATATGAAAAATATTCAATATTTTAATTATATTCTGCTTTCTAAACCAGTTTCTATACGTCTTTTAAAAATCCAGACACTTGAACATATGAAATTGGAAAATTATTTTTCTTCCTTAAAGGATTATATAAGAAAAACTGCCCCTGGTATCTTGCAGAAATGCCTGGTAAGGTACCTCAATTTTTTGTGAGTAAACATGTTTAAGTAGCAATACTTCAATGACAAACTCTTAGAAAATTTTATCCGTTATTAAGGAACGTCTCGTCTGTCCTTAAATCCTTCGCACTTGGCGCTCTCTGTCGTGTAGCTCTTTTACTTTGGGAGTACACTCTAGCCTCAAGAAGGGTTTGTACTCTGCCGTGGGAATAGTAAGCGATGATGCAGAATGTAGCACAGAGTTTAACTCTGTGCAGAACTTGTCCAGATCATCTATAGTTTTCAAACTTATGTTTTGGAAGTTTGCATGATTATGGATATATTTTTCGTATTCCTTACTAATCCATACCAATTTACAATTAAATGATTTCAGAGATAACAAATAATTACTAATTTCGTCTAAAACCCCTAAAAATGTGATATTTACCCAAAGATAAAAAATAACAGACTTTTTTATTTACGGAAGGATCTCCCCTTTTATACTCTAGTGCAAATTCGTATACAAAACTCTTACGAATTCGTATAGATCCATACGAAATATACGGAAAATCTTATACGGAAAATAGTTTCATTTAAATAATTAGATCAATAATAAATATTTCACCATAAAATAACTTGACTTTCATTCATTCAACAATTATTAATTAATCATTTACCTTATAACTGTTCATTTTCAGTTCTTTTGGAAACTCCAAGGGCGTATAAATATACACCGCGGATCAAGAGTAAAATAAACCGGAAGTATACCATACTGCAAAGCGCCCTCTGCGCAAAATTTTTCACAAATGTGTTCGTGCACATTATTACTGTTTGCCCCGAAATATCTCTGTTTCGCGACGCCTGGTGGGAAACTGTGATTCAGGACTACGACTTCTCACTAGGCGACGGACTCTCAGGACTCCCTGGAAATTTATTATACATGTTTCTGCTTGGTGCCAGATGTCTAACACCCTTACTTTCGGACTGTGACGCACCAGAACTCCACATTCTCAACTTTCCTTTTATAAGAGATAAGGCTGCGGTGTATCACAAAAAGACAGTAACGTACACGTAAGCCCTATGCACCAACTTTTTTTGCAACCATACAAGTCGATTTCTTCATTTTCAAATTTAATTGCGCACTCATGTAAATAATAAGCACTGATGTGAAGTTATCTTTGTTTTTTTTTTCAAAACGTATTTGTTTTTTCAAAACGTTCATGAATCTCCAATGGGAGGAAATAAAGAAAGAATGAATGAATGATTTCCCTGGCACGAGCAATTGGTATTTTATAATAATAATAGATTTTATTTAATGCATAACACATCCACGCATATTGGCCAAGCATTATTACAATTCATCATTGAGGGCACATAATTGGTGAATAAACATATTATTATGAATAAAATGGAGAAAAATCATGAGTTATTTATACAATTTATATACAAGGACATATGTACCCCCTCCCCCATATATGGTAGAGGCACCGCAAGTTTCCAGGCACCTATGTGCCTTGATAAGCGAAGGGGAATAACTCGAATTTAGAATCAATCAAGAAAATTGGTCGTGACAGTTCACCTGTTTATAATCAAACAAACAGAAAAAACATTAGAAATCCACTTCAGGTATAGAAATATGTATAATTATTATAAATTATTCCTGATTTATTATTCTTGGGTTAGCTATGGGTAAATAATGTCAGGTGACGTTATAGGTGACGTAATCAAGCAAAGCAAAACAAGGTAACGGGGGTTTATTGTGATTTTGTGATCTATTTTCGTATGGACAATACATTGTATGACAAAGTAAGTTTTTTTAACCAGTTATGTACCTGTAATTCCGTTGATAGTGCCTGTGACCTTCTAGTTCTGTGACCGATTATAGGATCAAGAATATCTACGATTTGTTTAATCGAGTCTTTTCCAAAGCGATATTGTGATGATCAGAGATAACTCTTGCATGTAAATAGGAACTCTCCAGTAGAGGGAAGATACGTTTAGTGGTTAGCCAATCGGAATTAAGTATGATAATTAAGTAGGGTATAAAAGTGCTGTCTTCTCAGGGGAGTAACACATTCTGTCGGCATTCGCAGTTAGTCAGAAGCTGCTGAGGAAAACTTACGGATAAGGATTAGACGTGACTGAACAAGTCTTTCCTTCCCTATCTTACATTTAGTTTAGCTTTAAATACTAGTAAATAAAGTAAAACTTAGTTAATTATAAATAAGTAAGCCAGCAGTGAGACATAGTTGAGACACATAGAGCTAGATTAAGATTTTTATTATTACCCCGTCCCATAGTTTATTTTTGTTGTATATAATTCTCTTTGTTAGGTTCTCAGAAGTTATCTGAGCTTTTCCACGAATCACTTTTGAGCAAGTAGCTCGGTCTAAATTGAGAGTTAATATTTTTGTATATATATATATATTTTTTTGTAGTAATTTTGTAACATCCGCTCAGTTACAAGTCACAATATCGCCTACGGATGTCCTCGTCAGTCATGTTTTCTACAGAGAAACGTTCTCAAAACACTCTATCAGCCCTCCTTCTTCCAAACTAGCCAAACATTACGTTGGCCGGCCGCCATAGTTAATGAACGTTGAAATATTGAAACGACAGAATTTAATGACACATTAAAAATTATCAATTTAATGAAGCTTTCATCATTCATTAAATATTGATACAATCGGATCCTGATATAATTTTTTAAAATATCCGGTAAATATTTATTACGAAGTTTTAATACGGTGATGTCTCCATATGAGGGAAAAATTCTCGAGAGGACGTTAAACAATATATAATCAATATACAATCAATCAATCTTCTGTTTTTGTTTTCACCTAATATCTAAAGAAAAATAAATGCCTAGTAACCGGCTGTTAAATAACTTTGAATTTCTCGGGATTGAAATTCCGAGATCGGAGATATCAAGGAAATCAAGGAAATCAATACTACATGTATGTAAATCTACGTCGAATGTACGGTTGAATTTTTGGAAACAATATTTTATCAATATTCCCAATAACGTCACTGTTTACCTGTACACTGTGCATGTATCAATAGCCGCATAAACAACAATGATCGATCCATTATTATGTTCCCCAAACGAAGTTGGAGAACATATTGTTTTTACTCGGTTTCTTATTATTATTATTATTATTCCTGGGAAAATTTTGTCCACGAGTGATCTTGTAAACTACACATCCGACTAAGGTAAAAAGGTATTAGGGTCAGTAGACATGTTAATATGTAGAATTGCCGAACGAAGGTCATTTTGCGCGCACGTGCAACACGTGAAATGACCAATATAATGGATACTGCTGTAACTTTTCTTTTTTTTTATGAATTTTTTTGAAACTCATGATGTAAGGATACATTAGTAGTATAGACAAGATGGCATGGTCAAAATAGTAAGATCTCACGCGCATGCACGTGCGCTTCGCTCTGATTGGCTGAAATTAAAGTCTCAATATCTTTTTTATTTCTTGTCATAATCTTTTGAAATTTTGAACATAGTCCTACATTATAAAGATCTACAGCATGATATATAAAAATTTCCATGAAAGCATGCGCATGCGCGCGTGCTGCAATCTGATTGGCTGAACTTTAAATGGCTATATCTCCTTTGTTTTTCGACGAAATGCTTTGAAATTTAAAACATAGCCATGCATTAGGATATCCTAAAATATGATATAGAAAAAAAATCATGAAATCACGCGCATGCACGTGTTCTGCAATCTGATTGGCTGAAACTTTATATGGCTATATCTCCTTTGTTTTTCGACGAAATGCTTTGAAATTCAAAACATAGTCATACATTAGGATATCCTTCAATACGATAAAGATAAAAATTTATGAAATCACGTGCATGCATATGTGCTGTAATCTGATTGGCTGAAACTTCAAATGGCTACAACTCCCTTGTTTTTTAACCAAACAGGATGGGATTAAGAACATAGATAAATATAAGGGACTACTACAAGAAGGTGTAGTCATTATGCACGTGCGTGCAAGTGAAATGAGTAAAATTAAAAATTGCTCGAATGAGTATATTTTTTTTTATTTTTGGATTAAATGCTTTGATATTAAGTATATTAAAATTTTAGATTGTATAGACAAGATAATATGGTCGTGACGCTCATGAACACGCGTGCAATGCCTATTTTTAAATATATTTGGTATTTTTCTGGGAAGACCTTGATTAAGTCTAAATTCCATAAAGTATTTCTTATTTAATAGAGAATACAGGGAATATGGCACCAAAAGGGAGTTGGGGAGCGTTTGGGGAATATCTGTAACGGTCCGTTACAATTAGCACTAGTTACTGTATTGGAATATGCAAGGGACGGGATTTACTGGCGGCGAGATAAAAGCGGAGTCCGCTGCACGCATCAGTGCGTAAAGCGGTCCCAGAAAGCGAACGTCGGGTTCGCTCTAGCTGACCCGGAGCGAACCTGGAGCGCACCTAAAGCAAACCCAGAGCGGTCTCAAATGTTCTGAAAGCGAATCCGAAGCGAACCTGGGTTCGCTCTGGTGTTGGGTTGTGTCTGGTCGGTACTGTAGGTCTGAGATTTATGAACAGTACTGCAAATATTCATGTAAATTGAATATCTTTTGAGTTAATTAAATTAATAGTCTGATTTTAAATTTTAGAAAAGACTAACTGTTTAAAAAAGTTTGTTTATTAGAGACGGAGAAGTCCTTTCACCGTATCTAAATATGTTTGCCATTCAGTATAATTAAGAGAACCCCCCCCCCCCCCCCCCCCCGAAATAAAATTCTTAGTGAGTATTTTCAGTATATTTTAATTAATATTTAATGTGTTTTGTGACACAAGAAAATCTATCATAAAACAAACATCCAACAATGCTTGGAATATTAAGGAATAATAATAAGAATTTTTGTTTGATGCAACAGATATCAGAGACCACCAGCCTTCTTCTCAACAAGTCAAGATGTCTCAGACCTACTCCAAACTTACGAATTACCACCAGCTGATCCCCTCCGTGACATTACAAATATTGTGCAGAACCTAATAACAGAGCTTCCCCACCATATTGATGATGCTGACACAAAGAAAGATTATGAACAGTTCTCAGTTACCACCATCGGAGATAAAAAAAATCAGCTGAAAGTATCAGACGCCCGTCTTTTTGCTGTCAAGTTGTCAATGTTCTCACACTCAAAATTCTCGGAGAATAAAATCAATAAGGATATTTATGAACTCTGTGCCAAGAAAATTCTAAGATTGTATAATCTCTGCTTCAAATTCAGCATTCTTTCAAAGACAGTTATCAGCATACCTAAGAAGATGACTACTAGAAAATACGGCTCACATTTCCACAGCCTAACAGTGCATACCCCGGAAACTTACAGATTAATTTGCCTGCGCTCCCTGATTCCAGAACAAGAGGAAAGATCATTTGGAGACCTACGAAACATCTCTCCAAACACAGCCAACAGAGAATGCGGTAAGATCATAGATAATGCAGTGCTGAGATACAATGCACAACAACTGGATGAAAACAAAAAAGATTATGTTAAACATCAAGACTCAATCATCAGTCACCAAGCCAAACATCTTCCAAACACAGGGAACACCCGAAAATCCTATTTCGTGTTTGTGTGTGGGGGATTTAATGATTGAATTTCTTTCTCCATCTTTTTTTTCAAACGCTATATACTGATTACCCTTCTTTTGAGTATTTGCCTGTTGATAAGGGGGGGGGGGGGGGGGGGGGGGGGGGGTAACCAACGCCCCAATGTTCAATGCATGCCTATTTTAATGATCCCCCCCGGATTCAATGTGTATGTAATATAGAGTTCTGTTCTTACTAATCTCATACTTAGAATATAATTATTTTATATTTGAATGAACATGCATAGTGAAGGAGAATATAACATTTGCAATCAATGTAGCAAGCTTATTACAAGTTTAAAATCACTACAAATTGGCGTCCGGCATTACACGATCAGTCGCTCAATACAGCTGTGAGCACCATCTATGTCCTCTCGGCACTCAGGGTCATTGAGCAGTGAGGGATCTTTTTCGTGCCAGTACGTACTGTGACACGAGACCTCGGTTTATACGGTCTTATCCGAAGGACCGTTCTCTCCCACAGCTAGATTTGAACCCACGACGTAAGGATCGACTCCTTACTTCGCGACTCGAGCAGACGCTCTAACAAGTGCGGCTCGCGGGCTATGTAAGAGCATCAACAAAACGTGGGATAATCTGCATAGCGGGCAATTTGTATAGTAAAGAATACGTATGCAGTTTATTGCACAAAAACTAAGGAACTCGTACACGTAATATTGGAGAATTTTTAGCCAGGCTTATTGCTCTAAGAGCAATTGCCAGCTTATGTGGTCCTGTTCAAGGCAGGAAGTCAACCCCATAGTCGCCATTTTAAAATTACGTGCAAAAATATAGTTCTTGCTCTCAACCGCTTTTGAGATAATACAAACGCTAAATTAAGCAACAAAAATAAAACGAAGTTTTATCTATATAAATAAAACTTAGTAGTAACTAAAGCAAAGCTCGTTGCAAAGCAACGAGTAGGTCTTCCGTCCCGTTTGACCGGAAGTACCTTTTATTTTTAAAAAAAAAAAAGAGAAATGACGTCTCTAATCATTTATATCTTCCAAATCTATGTTATCTTATGATAAATATGTGCACCAGTTACCACGTGTACAACACTACTTGACACAACCAAAATACTGGAAAAATACTGGAAAAATTATAACAAAGGTGGACAGAAAAAAGACTTTCTTATGCAGCTTTCTTTGCAACAATGGGATCCTCTCTCAAAAAACTTCGTCATACAATAAATGATTGCTCCCCATGTGAAAACACAAAACTGATAAATTATTCAGTACTACACAAGTCTGTCACGGAATCATCTGAAAACATTATGCAAATGTCCAATGAACTTACAAATAAAATTTAACGTTCTTGCATCGGGAAAATCGTACAATTAAGTTGATAGGGACAGATTGTCCACATTTTTAAGCCACCCATTCAGCAAGGGAGAGGACAGAAATGTTCGTGTATCAAAAAAAAATCAAAGAAGGCTTACAAAAGGCATAAAAAACAAGTGGGAAACACGGACAACTACACATTTGACAGAGATGGGTTTCTGAAATATATACAGAATCTTTCATTGGGATCATGAGTCATCTGGCGGTACCTAGCCTTAAAATTTCACGTCAGAAACAAAAATGGCCTTGTTCCAAAACATTACGGACAAGTTTTACAAACATTTGCTAGTTAAAATGGTGTAAACATAGATCAGTTCAATCAATATCAGCGTGTAAGTGTCAGAGACTTTGTACGAAGGGTAAGAAGATCAAGGTAGAAAATTTACAAGTTCATTTCGATACCAACGCCAAAACCAGCCAGAAAATTAAGAGAAGTAGTAAAACAAAAATTAGAAAACAAAGATCTCTATATTGGAGAACAGATTGCCCCCAAAGCTTTCAAGGCTAACAATATTGATTCATCTGGTATCCTCACCAATGTCGATTACACTGTATATGGGAGAATGATTCAACTGAAAAAGATCACATAACAGATGGCAGAAATTCACAAGGATTATCAGAGAAAAACAGACACTGATGAAAGCAAGACGAGGCACCTCAAGATCTGGCATGATCACTCGGATATTCTTAATCATAGTTACATCACTATCATGGTTAGCACACTCTACGACTCGGCCTCCTTCATCACAGACGACGAATACAAGAGGAAGTACCCAGAGTGTCCACCAGCTGATGTTCAAGCAATGGTTGAAAAGCCATTCCTCTATTTGCTTGGGCAGTCCTCTAGCAGTGATGTTGACCAGCTGTCCTACATGCCAGGAAGGATTAATGACCTTGAGAGCCTAAGATACCAGTGTGGCGATGTCAAGTACATTTTTAAATTCTTCAGTGGAGACGGCCCCGCCCGCCAATTTGAAGCTGGTCACCAGAAAGGAGGAATTTCAGCTGCATGTGTGGCATTCGTTCAAAGGACCACATGAATCCAGAGTGCGCTTTCACCACTAAAGCTCCTACACTTCTGGAAATAGTCGAGTTTTTCAGAAAAGGAGTGTTATGGAAACAGTTTTCCTTAACCAGACCATCACCATTTGCCAATTCGAAAAAAAAGATTAGTCCTTGTAGGAGGACTCAATGCTAGAGGGCATGACGCAGTAAACAGGAGTAAAGGTGAACAACAGAAAGAGCTAGTAAGCACACTTACAAGTATTCAGAGACCACCAGCCTTCTTCTCAACAAGTTAAGATGTCTCAGACCTACTCCAAACTTACGAATTACCACCAGCTGATCCCCTCCGTGACATTACAAACATTGTGCAGAACCTAATAACAGAGCTTCCCCACCATATTGATGATGCTGACACAAAGAAATATTATGAACAGTTCTCAGTTACCACCATCGGAGATAAAAAATCAGCTGAAAGGATCAGACGCCCGTCTTTTTGCTGTCAAGTTGGCAATGTTCTCACACTCAAAATTCTCGGAGAATAAAATCAATAAGGATATTTATGAACTCTGTGCCTGTTTAGTAGAGATAATATCCATCTGCTATAGCCCCCATCAACAAAGAACAACCAAGAAAATTCTAAGATTGTATAATCTCTGCTTCAAATTCAGCATTCTTTCAAAGACAGTTATCAGCATACCTAAGAAGATGACTACTAGAAAATACGGCTCACATTTCCACAGCCTAACAGTGCATACCCCGGAAACTTACAGATTAATTTGCCTGCGCTCCCTGATTCCAGAACAAGAGGAAAGATCATTTGGAGACCTACGAAACATCTCTCCAAACACAGCCAACAGAGAATGCGGTAAGATCATAGATAATGCAGTGCTGAGATACAATGCACAACAATTGGATGAAAACAAAAAAGATTATGTTAAACATCAAGACTCAATCATCAGTCACCAAGCCAAACATCTTCCAAACACAGGGAACACCTTATTTGATATGGAATTTCTACAAAAAAGACCAACCTTATTTCAAACCCACTGTCAAAGGATTTCCGATTTCTTGAGTTGTGGCGAAGGCACTTGGTGGTCTATCTGCAGTGATGGCACAATATTTCATGATGGTCCAGGTGAGCAAGACTTTCAAAGTTATCCATCTCTTAGTAACTTTCGTTCCATGACAGGAAAAGATCAAGAAAGAGTATTAGAGAGGGACTGGCTCAAGTGCATTGACCAATATGAAGACTCTGCTCTCAGACTGCCACTCTGCAAGATTAGAATTTTTGAAGGGGGAAAACTTTGCAGTATTGTGAAAAATAATGGTATGTCAAAAATTTTTAAACAAAATTATCATGAATCCTAAAAATGAATTTTTCAATATCTCAAAATTCAAAAAAAATAATGTTTTAAAAAACATGAACCAGAATAATTGATTAAAACTTGTCCTTTTCCTGAAATGCATCAGTAGTTCTTGATATTATTAAATATATGAATACACATTTAGCAAATCCTCCTTTCTTCAGATTTCATGAAGGCTGTGGAAGGGTACAGCAGAGCATCTGTCATGGAGGCTTCACACAAACCCTTGGAGATGATAAGTTCTACAGCAAACAAGGCCAGCAACAGGGGTATACCTACAAACAATTATTATTCATGAAGTTTTGTCTTGTACAACTACATGTGAATATCATCCTTCAAAAGGCTAGAAAATAATGCAATATTTCTAAAATATTTATTTAGAATTTTTTATTGTCTAAACCTTATTAAGATGATAAATGTTGAAAATACTGAGTTATTCATGGTCATTATTTTGCACTGTACTGAACATAAGTATTGAACAAAGTTCACAAAATCTCTCTTAAGAACCCCTGTTCAAGTACAGTATAAAGGCATAGGTAGATGGTCATGCAGACAGACTTTCTGATTCCACTTTAGCTCGAGCCATTGCCTGTCAAGATATTATCATTATATATTGAAATCATATCTGTTAAAGGATCACAATGTACCAGATTGACACATGGTGATGATGGTAATGGTCTTGGTGATGACAGACGTGATGGTGATGGAATTGATGGTGGTGATGGTCAAGGTGGTGGCGATGGTCAAATTGTTGAGGGGGAAGATGGTATTGGTGTAAAGACAGGTACTTCTACAAATTTACAAATTTTCAATCAAAACCAGAGCATAGGCATAAGAATCAAAATATAAATATTTTTCATTTTTCATCTGATAAGAATATAGATAATTTTTACTTATATACATACATAATATTTCAAAATAGTTTCCTTAGATAAAGATAAAAAGAGAGGCTCGGGAAAATCCGAAGGCTCCTACAGGTCTCAAGATGAAAATGGAAATGTACAAATCAGAGTTATTCAATTTAAGAACATTTGAACATTCACTACAAGACTAAAAAGTTAGTGCCTACCCAAGTCATTTTGGCCTTCTAATTTTCATTAACAAACATTATTTTAAGGATGACCTAATCTTACTTAACACAGAATCTGTAAAGTCACAGTTTACCCTTATGACAAATGATTATGGTGATGATCATGGTGATGATGAGCATGGTGATGATCATGGTGATGATGAGCATAGTGATGATCATGGTGATAATGAGCATGGTGATGATGAGCATGGTGATGATCATGGTGATGATGAGCATAGTGATGATCATGGTGATGATGAGCATAGTGATGATCATGGTGATAATGAGTTTGGTGATGATGAGCATGGTGATGATCATGGTGATGATGAGCATAGTGATGATCATGGTGATAATGATCATGGTGATGATGAGCATGGTGATGATCATGGTGATGATGAGCATAGTGATGATCATGGTGATGATGAGCATAGTGATGATCATGGTGATAATGAGCATGGTGATGATGAGCTTAGTGATGATCATGGTGATGATGAGCATAGTGATGATCATGGTGATAATGAGCATGGTGATGATGAGCATAGTGATGATCATGGAGGTGATGATGGTAATGAAAAAGGTATTCAAGTGCATGGCGACGATGGTGGTGATGATAATGATGACAATGGACAAGAAACAGGTATTTCTACAAATTTGTAACTTTACAATCAGAACCATAACATGACTAGCTTGCCAAAATATATTTTAATTATCATGTTATAATCATGATATGTCTAATTTCATCTGGTCAGACAAACATACATATTTTGATTCCAGTTAAGCTTTCAGATTTTTTCTAGTCAGATTTTTATCATTTTTTATAATTACATCTATTACAGAAGAAAAAAATTACCCAAATTACAAGGGATTGCAATAATGAGCATGGTGGTCATGGTAGTCAGGGGCATGGTGGTCGACGTGATGATGCTGGTCAGGGGCATGGTGGTGGACGTGATGATGCTAGGCAGGGGCATGGTGGTGGACGTGGTGATGGTAGTCAGGGGCATGGTGTCAATCAATGAGTGTTATTCTTAAACTTTCTTCAAATGAGGTTCACAGGAAAAGACTCGGAAAAATTGAAGTCCTCAACATGCCACAATACAAGAAGACAGTGGACACTCATTATGTATTTGCAAAAAACATAATAATAAATCAGAAATCTTAAAGCAAAAAGAGAAGCATTTGATTGTAGGAAAACATATATGAACCTTGTGGACAATTATCACTATGTTCCTTATAAAAATATAAAGATTTCCTGTTAAAATAAATCAAAATTTGAAGATTCAATGCTTAATCATAACCGTGGTTAGCTGTAGTTGTACTTTCCAATAAAAAAAATCTAATAAAATTTACCAAGATGAGATGGGCAGAAAAGGCATTGGGAAATCAAATGGTGTCCCTGTATCACACGACGATGATTTTGAAGAAGACAAAGGTACTTCTTCAACTGAAAATTTTACCGGTACTAGTTTTTTACTTTCTCTCCATTTGGGAATAATATAGAGTTTTTTCTTGTCTATACTTTTTTTTATTTCATTTTACAGTTTATCTGGATAGAGAACAAAAAGATGTTGAGAAGTAAGGGGATTTCTACAAGTCACATGAAGGTGGAAAGGTCACAGGTATTAAATTAAAAAATCTAAATAGATGACCAAAAAATTCTTAAAGGAGTTACATTACAGGGTTGTCACGGTTCCAAAATTTTTCGGTTCGGGTTGGTTCTAAATTATTTAGGATTGGATTCGGGTTTGTCTAAAGACTCCTATGCTTTCAATTTTTTTTTAAGTTGTCTTTTACCTAGTAAACAATGTTGGTGCACAAGGAATAGTATCCGGGTCACAGTCCAAAAATAGTGGTGGACAAGGCACAGGTACAGCTGAAACACACAATATACAAATACAAGAATTGTTAATGTAAACAACAGGAAAATCATCTTCACAGACATGCATTTTTTATTGATGGTTGGCATGTTTCCTCTTTAAATACACATCAGTAAAACTCTATGATATCTTCTGGAATTTGTAGATGGAAAATTACCTTCAGGGAGTTGTGTTGAAAAAGGGCAGTCATTGCAACACAGGCGACCACGAGAATTTGCATCAGTTGCAAGCGTAGGCAAATAAATGTTTTAAATTAATTTTTGCTTTGATTGTTTGTTGTTTAACGTCCTTCTCAAGACTTTAACATTCTTATGAAGACACCATCACTTGCAACAGATTTTCTTTTTTCATCTAATTTAAGGAGACAATAGAATGATTTCAATTTGCTCTCAACAATTTCTGGGCCAATCACTGCTTCATAAGGACATGATTATTTTGAAAATTTAATAAAATTACATATATACATAATTATATTTATGTTTGTCAGGATGCAAGTTCATTGAATTGTGACCTGTAATACATTAAAATTGACTCCCTAAACACTATACATTTTTTGACTGAATTGGTAAAAGGGCAAAATCGGTTTTATTAATCCAAGAACCAAAGTGTTTCCTGAGGCCATTAGGCAAAAGGAACAGTATGTATACAGGTCAAGTTATATCATTGAGGGAGTAAGCAAGATTCCAATTCCCGAAGGCCAGGACTAAGCAAATAGCTGAGGTGCAGCAAAAGTAAAAAAAATAGAGGATAAGGAATGACTGGGAATAAACTTCCGATAAAATTCACTGGGATGAGTCCATCAACTAATTAGACCGACACAAAAGTAAAATCTAGAGGATTACGGATAATTAAGCCTAGCTTCCGAAGCAGGGATTAGCTCATTTCGCTTACGCACAGGGACTAGTCCATTCATAGAGTTTTCTAACATTTATAATTAGGATGAAATCAGTATCGGTATAAATTAATTTAGTTTAAGGATTGACAATAATATGCTTCTTGAATTATTGGTGTGTGAATAGAGACTTGCACGTATGCATATTTTTCTTGTAGCGCTAGCACGTTTCATGAAATATACCTATGTGGCAAGTCTGTGTGTTTCACACACCAAAATCACACAAAACTTAAAAACATTCCTTAAAAAAACTATGTAACATGTAAAAAGTCATGCTTGTTCAAGTTTCTAAATTAATGATTAATACAGCGTTATACTTGCGCACAATTTGTTCATACTTGTGCAATGCACAGACTCCTGTGGGATATTTCATTTTGCAACAATAAACGCAAATGTTGTATAGATTCGAAAAAAAGAATTTTCCTGGGCAGATTCCCATATGGGGCCCCTGTATTTCAAACTTGAGCGTTCTGAGTGTATCTAATTAGTATCACAGAATATGAAATGCCTAATCTTTTGTACGTATTGTACAGTATTTCCTAGCAGACTATAGTTGTTAGTATATATAAATTGAATACTTTTTAAAAAGAAGAAACATCATAAAGAATGTTAACCACGTGGTCTGAAAGAAGTCAACGAATGTTGTTAAAATATCGCATTTAATGACGGTAAAACAGTCTAAATAAACGTGTAAACTTACAGTCATACTCTTCCCAGCAATTAGTCGGCATCTACCATCATGCCATGCAGCAATTTTGTTGTAAATTCCATCAAAACACTGGAACAGAAAGACTTTTCCCACGCATCTCCCAGCAACGGCTGACATCGTGTCGAGACGGCGAAGGCGCCGAGACGACGTAGATCAGCTCCAAACGACATAGGGTAATTTCATAGAAAATTCGTTTATAGAGCTGATCTAGCGACCTAAACGAAACAAACAAATGAAATGTATCAGACACTATACGAAACAAATCTTTAAAGTATCGATAAATAAAAAAATAAAACTAAAACACGTGATAAAATGTTCTCATGAATAATTATGAAAATGGGCGGAGCTAAGTCACGCGATATTCATGAGCTCTACCACGCGGAAGTCCTTAACCGAGCTGCGACGACGAATTTTTCCGTAACATGTATTTCCCAATCATGACTAGGAGCACACGGAAGATGTGACTGGTCGGCAGGGGATGCTCATTTCTCAATGGTACCTGATGCCACCTCTGATGTTTTGGAGGTCCGTGTTAGCTCTGCTCCTGTATTGTATTGTTTTGTGGACTTTAATATTGAATTCTGTTCCTTATCTCCATATACTCATTTGTTACACTGTATGAAGAGTAATCTTTTTATCAGGTCCCATTGGATTTATTTCATGTCTAGCTTGCAATTTGCAGATGAAACTTGAAACAACTACCTAAACATTGGCGTGAATATTTTATTTCGACGTATTTAACCCCTGAAAGATGTAAACTCGCTAAAAGCTGTTGTTAATCCGTTTTGTTATGAATTAGTTATATTACATGGTCTTTACTTTTGAAAGTAGTTTTAACAAATAATTATGTTGATAATATACATCGGCATTGACTATTTTATTCCAAAGCTGTGCAGAAATATGTGAACAGATTCGCGCAACATTTTATCTGTTTTCCAGCAAAAAGACAACTTCAAGACAAATCAAAGGGTATTAACCATCTACAATTTCCTTACGATGGATAGAAAGGCTATTTTAATATTATTATCGCATATTCTTGGAAGAATCTTTTACGCATATGGGCATAGGAATACGGAAAGCAACCTTCGAAATAATATTTTTAACAGCTACGATCGGTTTAGTACTCCTGTATTCAATAGTTCAACTGACAAAGTTAAAATTCGAGTTGTACTTTCGCTTTATAGCATCGAGAATGTGGACGAAAAATTGCAAACGTTTTCTTCAGTTATTGAAATAATCTACAATTGGAAGGACGCCTTTTTAAATTGGAATAAAACTGAATATCAGATAAACGTTCTGCGTGTTCCTGCTGAGAAAATATGGGTTCCAATGATTATCAGTGAAAATGAGTTAGAAAGCAAAAGAATCATGACCTTTGAATCCGTCAAAAGCAAAGATGCTCTTGTTTTTCATGATGGAATTGTTTTATTATATAATACTGTGAAAAGTACCATTCAATGTGAAATAACTTTATTGAAATTTCCCTTTGATGAACAAACTTGTTCATATAAGTTTTATACTCCAGCAAATTTAAAGAATGTAGAAATATCGAAAAATCGCACAGTTTTTATAACATCGAAAATACAGAAAAATGGGGAATGGAGTCTCGTATCTTCTGAAAAAGACATTCAGAAAGACGCCAAAGGAGGTAATATTATTTATTTCACGCTACAGATTCGCAGGCGTCCAACAATGGCTATTCTAACAACGTTAATTCCGATTGTTTTATTGTCTATCATGAACATATTTTGCTTTGTTATTCCCGTCGAAGCGGGCGAAAAAATCGGAATGTCTATGTCAATATTCTTGACCTTTGCTGTGTATGCAACCGTTCTGAGTGAAACGATGCCGTCATCTGCCGATAATGTGCCCGCATTTAGTGCTTACGTCATAACACAAATTATCCTCAGTGCTCTAACTGTCATGGGGGAAGCCATTGTTATCTCTATACATCACAAGAACCCAGAAAAAGTACCGGAAGAGAAGTTCGAGGAAACGAATGTTCACTCTCCGAATGACGAAGAAGAAACGGATAAAAATTCATTTACCGAATCAAATTGTCCAAAGGTTGACAAAAAAAGAAAGAATGTTGATGCATCAACGCTGGAAAATATATTAATGGTATGCAACATATGCATCAATGTTGTTTCACTATGTGTTCTAGGCGCTACAATTCTTTATAAATAAAGACTGAGGGAATGTTTTGGACACTACATGTAAAGAAAACAGTTGTGTAAGACCTTCATTTAACTGGTTTCTGGAGATGTATACATAAAATGATTTGCTCGTCTTCACAACAATTCCATGATTAACATTTTTCGATTCGTTATATTTTTTATTAATATTTTTATAATATGTCACTTCCAAGAGACTTTCACGAGGCGTTTGTACGAGGGGTGATCAAAAAGCTTGCAAACTAATTGAATAACTTCCATGAAAGAAACAATATTTGGTTTCAATGTTCATTATATTTTAAATTAATCCTCTCCGATTTTAATGCACAGCAACCACTGTTTTGCGCATGCGCGAACCACGTGATATTGGCGGTCACGTGACCCCCTCCGTAGCGTTGTGTCACGAAAGTTGAAAAATTTTACTGAGTCTTATATTTCTTTTTATGTGAGTTAATTTTTATGACAAGAACAGTTCATTTGTCAGAAATGGTCAAATCTCGGCAACAGAATGGGTGAATATGAATATCATTTCCAAAAATAAGCATGGCGACCTTTAAAACACAAATCTTGTGTCTCGGGAGAGATTTTTATTCAAGGTGGATAGAGAACAGTAGCCTTCTTTTTATCATATCTAATATGTATAAAATCAAAGTAAACGATATCCTAGGTATTTAATAATTATATTATTGTTCAAATATTCAACTATTTTTCAAAGTGAAAATTGGAGGTTTTTGATAGCAGATTACTCAATTAAATACACATATCTTTTCAAAATTGCTTTCATTGGGCAAAATGACAAGTGTCATTTTTAACCATCTGCCTTCCTTCACTAAAACGATCAATCCAATCATTAATTGAATTTATAGGAACTCATTTATCTTAGTAAACTGTGTACAAATTAATATATGATACTGCAGAGGGATATCTAAGATATACAATAAATTGTACAATCGTTTGTAGAACGAGTTCGACTGAGACAACCATTTTTCGTCACAGGTGACCCACATAGTGACGTTATTTTCAAATTGTGACGCCACAAACACAGAAAAAAAACTTCATTCAGCATATGCTGTTTATAGACCTTGTGTATGGTAATGTGTGTACCGAATTTCAATCTAATCTGAATTATGGTTTTGTAGATATAGAGATAGGTTGCGAACTTTTTGATCACCCCTCGTATTAAAAACAAGATGTGTTTGTGAAACATTGATGCCCCCGTATGGCAACATATAGTAAAGGTTAAGCTTTCTCTAATGCTGATCAAATATGTTGGTACCTCAAGTAAGGCCTTTTAAGAAGAAATACAAAATAAATAATAATAAAAATTTAAAAAAACCTAGCACCACCTGTTCAAGGGTTATGACCAAGGTTAACATTTTTAATGGAAGGACAAACTCTGGGTCAAGGTCAAAGGGTCAAAGTTGTTAGATTCTAAAGAATGGCTTGTCTCAAAGATAACATATGTTCAGTGTGAAAGCGCTGGCCCTTACTGTTCAAAAGTTATGGCCAAGGTTAAAGTTTGTAAAAAGGTCAAACTCCAAGGTCAAGGTCAAAGTTGTCGATATCCAATGAAAGGTCTTCTCACAAGTATTACATATTTTAAGTATAAAAGCCTTAGCCCTTACCGTTCAAAAGTTATGACCAAGGTTAAAATTTTTTCGTAAGTACGGAAATCTCTAAGATCAAGGTCAAAATTCTTGGTTTCAAATGAAAGGTCTTGCCAAAAAGAAGTGATCTTTGAAAAATTAAATTCCTAGTATCTACTGTTTGAAAATTGGGGCCAAAGTAAAAGTTTGCAATTTTTGTGTAAAAGTTGGAGTAACTCCAAGGTCAAGGTCAAAAGGTCAAGGTTTTTGGTATCAAATGAGAGGACTTGTCACAAGGATTAAATATAAGATGTATGAAAGTCCTAGTACTAACCCTCTAAAAATTATGGTCAAGGTTATATTTTTTAAGTAGGTCAAACTCCAAGGTCAATGTCAAAGGGTCAAGGTTCTTGGTATCCAATGAAGCGACTTCTCACAAGGATTAAATATGTGAAGTATAAAAGCCATAGCACTATCTGTTCAAAATTTATAACCAAGGTTAAGGTTTTTTTATAAGTACAGAAATATCTAAGGTCAAGGTCAGAAGGTCAATGTTGTTGGTATCAACTGAAAGGTCTTTATTCAGAAAAGACACATTTAAAGTATAGATGCCTTGGTATTAACTGTTCAAAAGATATCTCCAAAGTAAAAGTTCAAAATGTTTGTGTAAAAGTAGGTCAAACTCAAAGGTCAAAAGGTCAAATTTGGTGGTACCCAAAGAAAGGTCTTGTCACAAGAAATACACATGTGAAATATGAATGCCATAGCTCCACTAAATCAAAATTATGGGCAAGGTTAAATTTTTTGCGGACAAACAGAAAGACAGAGAGACAGCTAGACGGACACGACAAAAACTTTATACCCCCGAAACTTCGTTTACGGGGGCATAAAAATACGACGTTACTTTTTTTCTTCGCATTTATTATTTATGAGCTTAAAAATTAAAAAAAAATATGTTTGAAATTTTAAAAAGTATATGAGGATATAAAAGATTGCTCTACAAAAAATGTAATTGGTTTCACATCACAGTATACATGTATTAACTTTTAGAAATCAATACATATCATATCTTTTGATTGGTGTTATTGTCCTATTAATCTGTGTATATGTAGAAGTCTACTTTAATATTGATATAACTACATAGATTATTTAGTGTATTTGATTTAATAGTTAAAATATTTCTACCAAATTTGGACATAATATGACGTTAACTAATAATCCACGAAATTTTCGAACAAGTTTGGCTGCCGCATTTTTGTAGGTATGTAGATTCGGGTTTTTTTTAAAATATATTAAAAAACAAACGGTATTTAAGCTCAAAAGTCCATTAAACAATACAAAATAGGAGCAACGCAAAGACGGACTTCAAAGCATCAGAGGTGGGTTCAGGTGCTATGGAGGAATGAGCATTCCCTGACGATCGATCAAAACCGTTGTGTGCTCCTTTTTTATGATCGGGAAATAGCGTAAAAATTCATCGATTCAATGTGTAAATAATGGTCCAAAAATCTCAAGCAGCATTTGACTCAATGATAAAAACCGTATAAGCAAAATTTTTGGCGAGTATTTAATTTTAGTATTATTAGCGAGAGTTCAGAGATTGCTAATACTAAATATCGCTAAAAATAAATTGTGTTTAATTTCTAAAAGCTTCCTTAGTGAGCATTTTAAAATCGCTAAAACTACTTTAAGCTAAAAAAAAAAAAAAAACATATTCTAAGGACACATCGCTAAATTTGCGTCTCGCTAAAATTATCACTTATACGGTAGTATCTGCTGACATGGCCATTGCATTACATTTATGACATAATGCATCTTGAGTATTGTAGAAAACCGCAACTGATTGCAAGATGTTGGTAAAATGATCGTCTCTAAGTAAACGACTACAATGCTCTGAAGGACGCAGAAGCCTTTTAATAATACTTACTTATTCAGCATCTCGATCCAAATTATTATTTATGGTTTTAAATTTATGCGAATGTGTGAAACTTTTTTTCTACCATTCAGTGATTTTAACAGAATATACATAACAATCATATAATATTACATGTGATTATTTTGAAGTGCATGTAAGAGAATTCGAAACAGTGTTTTGAGGGTTTGATGCTTTAATATATGGTACCTGTACATATGAACCTAATGACGAGCAAGTTATAAATCATATATCAACTTCTCATTACGTCTGTCCAGTAGCAATGCGCAAGGGAGTTCCAGCTCAAAGACACAATGGGCGAAGCAATCAGATTTTGCGGATATTCATTTTTGTAGGATAAAGCTTTAGATTACTTGAAATTTGATCTTGAAGGAAACTGACTGAACCCTTTTTAAATTTCATTAGTATTAAACGAGGAAAGCAATCAGGTGTCTTCTCTTTCATATATCATGTTGCAACTAAAACAAGCACGTATTAAAATACAACCTAACCATGATGTTTGAAATTGTCTTTTTTTAATCCAATTTAGACTTATGATGGATATGGAGATAACGAACAGTATTCAATATCAAAGTCCATAAACAATACAAAAATAGGAGCAGAGCAAACACGGACCTCCGAACATCAGAGGTGGGATCAGGTGCCATTATGAAGAAAATGTATAACAGATCAAATAAACCAATCAATGTGAAGAATTTGCCGTGAATGATAAATCCATCAGTATTTAATTGCCCCTTCTAGACTAATGGGTCAGTAGATAGCAACTCCTTTTACACTTTTGGTCTGATTTCAATATTACTTGGCACACAAGTAGACTACACTAAATACATAAAGTATTGCATCGGATTTCGATTTCGATTAACGGTGTTGCCATGGTTACTAAAAAGAGAATTTTCTGTAAAATTCCTTTAAACGCTACTCCTTCTACAGTTTTTGTCTGATGGCAATATTACTAGGCACATGCACAAGTAGACTACACTAATATTTCAAAACATGAATTCAAACATTTACAGTGTATCGGTTGTAAACAATCACGCTCTATTTGTTCTGTTGCTAATGGTTACGTTTTCATTAGTTGCTTTCCTTGCACACATCACTGAGCAGGAAATAAGAACACAAGTGTATTTTATTTTTTCGTTTCTTTCTTTTTTTTTAGCAACCCGGTTCATCGAAATCAAAAACCGATGCACTATTTTATGTATTTCAAAAAATGACTTCAAACATTTACAGTGTATCGATGTTTGTAAACAATAACGCTCTGTTTGTTCTGTTGCTAATCACTCATTACTATTTTTATTCTGTTGTTTGATACAACAATTCAACTAGTAATCCTTGCTTTTAAGATTATTTCATCTTTGATAATTATCGAATTATATTCCAAACATAACTTTTGTCTTCTCCGCCGGAACATGGCTAAAATAATTGCCGAATCGGTGTTAAAGAATATACAATCAATCAATCAACCAAATATAACTTCAACTTCATGCTCGGAAATGGCATGAATATTATAAAATTGTCGTTAAACAGTGTTGCCATGGTTGCTAAAAATAGAATTTTCTTGAAATTCCTTTAAAATCCGTCTACAGTTTTTGTCTGATTTCAATATTACTTGACACACAAGTAGACTACACTAAGATACATTGAATATCGCATTGGATTTTGATTTCGATGAACAGTGTTGCCATGGTTACTAAAAATAGAGTTTTCTGTGAAATTCCTTTAAAACGCTACTTCTTCTACAGTTTTTGTCTGATGGCAATGACTTCTTTTCTCATCTTTTGATATAAGTACAAACCAGTATAGCTACAGTCTCGACAGAGACTTCTGGATTATTTACACAATAGATATATAGATCTAAAAAAATTGTTACTCTAAACCTGAAAATTCAAAAAAAAAAAGAAAGAAAGAAACGAAAAAATAAAATACACTTGTGTTCTTATTTCCTGCTCAGTGATGTGTGCAAGGAAAACAACAGATGAAAACGTAACCATTAGCAACAAAACAAACAGAGCGTGATTGTTTACAACCGATACACTGTAAATGTTTGAAGTCATGTTTTGAAATATCACGACAATTTTATAATATTTATGCCATTTCCGAGCACGAAACTGAAGCTATGTTTGGTTGATTGATTAATTGTATATTCTTAAACATCGATTTGGCAATTTTTAAGCCATGTTTCGGCTAAGAAGACTCAAGCTATGTTTACTTTGGAATATATATAAATCGATAATTATCTAACATGAAATTACCTTAAAAGAGGGATTACTAGTTGAATTGTTATATCAAACAACAGAATAATAATAGTAATGAGTGGTTAATATTTTATTTGGCTGAATGGGCCACGGCCGCTTAAATGAGGGAGTCACGGCATCAATATACTCACTCGTAATGGTATCCTTAGAAATGTGAATCCTTGGCACAGATGTCCACTGACTTGTCGATCCATACTTGAAAACAGTTGTGTTTCAATATCAGAGAATGATTTACAGGGAGAAAAGTTAATTTTGCTGGAAATGTACACATCAGTTGCCTAATATTATTACATTTATGACATAATACATGTGAGATTTGTAGAAGCCGAGACTGATTGCAATATGTTGGTAAAATGATCGTTTCTAAATAAACATAACAGAGGAATCACAATGCTCTGATAGATGCGGTACACTTTATTAAATACAATTTCAGACAGAGCGCAGGAACATCAGAAATGAAGGTATGTTTAATTTGTTCCAATACAGCATTATAATATTTCATATTCTTTGTCATTTCGGTACTATGTTACATGTAAGTAAGCTTTTCTTAATTAAACAGCGTGGAAACATTTCAAATTGTCAATGCTTAAAAAGAATATAATGTTTACAGCTGATAAGTGATGATTATAAATTTTACAAAGCAAAATCAGATTTAACAAGTATAGAATTTTTTTTTTGCCAAATAAAAAAAAATATTATTAAAATATTCCAAATAAATCATTGAAAAAAGTCAAAGCATTAAAAAAAAATCGTTGTCTAATATATAGATTTCGTACTGCAAAAATGTACCTAAACATGTTCTAACCTATAGTTAGGGTATATGTGTACATTGCTATGTCACAAACATTTATTTTTATTCAAATGTAAGAAATCATTCACAAAGTAAACACAGAGCATTCTATCTAGATAATTCTTGAATTTCTTTTAAAAAGTATTTCTTATAACCTAATGCAGTTTTTTTTTTTTACTAGATCATGCTCTACGTATGTACAATTTCTAAAACGAGGTAAATTATTGAAAAACAAGTTGATGAAACAAGAATATCAGCAGTCTCGTTTAAAGTCAAAATTTTGTTAAATTCTGTGGTCAAAACAATGTCCTTGTCAGCAAATACAATTTATCATTGAGTCAAATGCTGACTGTTGTTTTTCATATTGTTAGTCCATTATTTATTTACTGAATTGATAACGTGTTATCCGTTATTTCCTGGCACACAACAGGTGTGAACGGTCTGCAGGGGATGCTCACTCCTCAATGGCACCGGATCCTACCTCTGATGTTTTGGAGAACGGTGTTTGCTCTGCTCCTATTTTGTATTGTTTAATGGACATTTGAGCTAAAATGCTGTTCTCTATCTCCATAAATTTCATTTCTGCAAAAATGTTTTCAAAAATGTTCAATGCTAAAGGGTATATTTAAATTGCTACGTCACAAACAATCATTGCTGTTGTTTTAGGATAATAAGTTGATTTAGCCATCTGAGGAGTGCAATATTTACCGAGCTACATGTAGAACAGCTATTTTCGTTTTTTTATATGAATTTACCAAGCTACATGTAGAACAGCTATTTTCGTTTTTTTTATATGAATTTACCAAGCTACATGTAGAACAGCTATTTTCGTTTTTTTTATATGAATCAATGATTTGATTATACATTCATTATTCAGGCCACCTGAATTTGTAACATTTACTGAAGTTTTAGCTAAATGTAATGAGAGAAACGGAATACATGTAGAATTAATATTGCCAAAATTTTCAAAATAAAGTCAAGTTCTTTTATTGGAATGGATAGATTGTGGATGGGGGTACATGTATTATTAGAGAGAATCTGAAGGTTTATTTTATAATGGAGGGATAAGTCCTATTATTTGGGATCGGCATTTCAATTAATATTTAAGTCGGCTTTAAAACTAAGAATATACGTTCACAGTTCTTTGTTTTTAAAAAGGGCTCCCTTGCGAGCTCCAACCCGCCATCATCGCGTTATATATGTTCACCTGTGTGGAAATCAGTAGTCAGTGAAATAGCTTTCCAAAACTATTTAAATTAATTTGATTTTCCCAATCAATTTTGAAACCAATATAGAAAAAAAACCTTATATTCACCTCTAAAGTCACGTGCAGGTGAATATCTCATTGTATTTTCCTGCATTCATTTGTTGGATTTCGGCCAATAAGGGAGAGAGGAATATTCCATCATTTAATTAAAGTGTTTATTAAATTACAACAATAAATAGTTATTTTATTATAAAAGCTGTATTTGGCTTATAAACTAAATTGATTCATTAATTTTTTTAAGCGTTTTGTGCCATTTATCTATTTTTATATCCGAGGTCTTCGCTTTATGTTATCATTTGCATTGATAGTTCTTGCACAAATATGCTCATAGTACCTGAAAAAAAATGTTTCAACGATTCCAATATATAAAGTGTTGTATTTTTAATTATATAAAAAACTTTTTTTTTCATATGATGAACCCTTTTCAAGGTAGGTTAGACATCTATTTCTTTTCATGGTTTTGATTAATGTGAATTTAATGGCCAACATCGTACATGCACATGCATATTTTGTCAAGAATCGATCATTATATTTTAAGTTTCTATACATTTTTTGTCAAGAAATTACGTATATTGAATAAAGAAGTATATAGGGTAAGGGCCATTTAAGGCCCCCACTCAGAAAATGTTTATCTTTACTATGGAGAGGGATAAGACAGGGTTGTTACTAAAAATATATAATTTAATTTGATCAGGCGTTCCGTTGCCATGGAAACCGTCGTCAAAATCATACACCTTCAGACCTCTAAATCTGGCATCTAATTCCATCTATTCTCATTTAACCGATCTTTAATTTTTATACCAACTATATTGTCTTAAGTTAATGATAGTATGTATACTTTGGGATATGTCAAAGTGACTATTTTACTAAGAAAATATATTTTTAGATTTAATAGGTATTCCGTTACCATGAAAACTGTATTCAAACTTATTCCTTTATATCTGAAATTATAGCTTTATTGACTGTAATTTTGGTAGCATCTATTAAATTTTCCATAAATGTTTATATTTATATTTTGGATACCCTAAGATGATTTTTTACTCAGAAGCATATTAAATTGATAGGCGATTCCGTTGCCATGGCAACCATTTTGTACAAACTTATTCCCTTAGACCTGTTTTTGTTGTTATTTACCAAACAAAAGCAAGCCTTAATTTTTATACATTTTTTTCCGATTTTATTTTTTTTTGGGGGGTATATATATATATATATATATATATATATATATATATATATATATATATATATATATATATATATATATATATATATATATATATATATATATATATATTTAGGAAAAAAGAAAACAAGATTTGTTTGTGAAACACTATGCGCCAGCGGCAACAAAGTTCTAAAACGCTATTTTTAGCATATAGGTTACAGACAAGGTCTCAAGGTCTTTGACCTTGGTGTCATTTGAAAGCACTAAACTAGTGAAGTATACATACCAAATGTAAAGTTTATCTCCTATGGTTCAAAAGTTAGAGCGAAAGTTCAAAAAATCTATTTTTAGCATAGAGGTCACCGTCAAGGTCACAAGTTCATTGACTTTGGTGTCAGTCGAAAGTGTTTTTTTAGTGGAGTAAGCATTCTAAATATGAATTCTCTATCTCGAACGGTTCAAAAGTTATGGCGAAGGTTAAAGTTGACAACAGACAGACAAACAGAAAAACAGACAGACAAACAGACAGACATGACAAAAACAATATACGCCCCAAATAAATTCGGGCGCATAAATATTTAACAGTTTAACAAAAACTTGGTATTGAGGGCCGCGAACGTGGTTGTTAACAGGAATCAACTTGTCTCTCTTACAATAAGTCTGTCCGTTAATGCAGGCCTTTCCGATAATAACTTTGTAACTTAGAAAAATAAGAAGTTTATATTTTAGTACATGTATACATATGATTTATAATTTGATGAAATCACTAATTTAAAGTCTTGTCAAAAATTGTTATATCATAATCATTTATAAAATTCAAATCACTGGCAGATGAAAATATGAAAAATGCTATTAATTGAATTTTATCAATTATCATTTTACGGAGGAATTTATAAACAAAAAGTTACATCTGTATCATTCAGCATATTTGTAAGCTGTTGAAATATGAACATTAAAATTTTGCATAGCATGATCATATTTGAAGTGCAGAAATAAGTAGTGAAACAATATATAGACTTGTATTTTTTTTTTTATTTATGAATTTTTAATTTAATGATTCTATAGCCAAAGTGTCGCCCGTGTGGCGCAGTAGTTAGAGTATCTTTCTATAGAGTCGCGAAGTAAGAAGCCAATCCTTACGTCGCGGATGGTGCCTTATTCCCTGTAAGCTTCATTAAATAAGACGAACTCTATGCCTTTTAGACTATAACAATGTTTTCCCAGAAGTATATTTAGTATATTCAAATTTATGCATTGCATGCATGCACATTTGAATGCATGTGCGTAATGACCATATCATCTTGTCTACACTATTTATATACTAGAAATTACAGCGTTTTATCCAAAAGTATTAAAAAAATACGTTTTAATCTAGTGTATTTGTAATTTTACTCATTTCACGTGCACGCACGTGCATGTATGTGCATGTCGACCGTATCTTCTTGTAGGAGTCTGTTATGTTTGTCTATGTTCTAAATCCCATCCTGTTTGGTTGAAAAACAAGGAAGTTATAGTCATTTTAAGTTTAAGCCAATCAGATTGCAGCGCACGTGTATGCGCATGTTTTCACGACAACTGTTATAAATCATATTGTAGGACATCTTAATGCATGATTATGTTTAAAATTTTAAAGCATTTCGTCAAAAATTAAAAAGATATTGCGATTTTTGTTTCAGCGAATCACAGCAAAGCACACGTGTATGCACGTGCATGCATGTGCATGACGACCATACCTCCTTGTGGGAGTCCATTATGTTTGTCTATGTTCTAAATCCCATACTGTTTTGTTGAAAAACAAGGGAGTTATAGCCATTTAAAGTTTAAGCCAATCAGATTGCAGCGCACGTGCATGCACGTGCTTGCATGACAATTGTTATATATCATATTGTAGTACATCCTAAAGTATGCCTATATTTTAAATTTCATAGCATTTCGTCAAAAAATAGAAAAGATATTGAGATTTTTGTTTCAGCCAATCAGAGCGAAGCGCACGTGCATGCGCGTGAGTTCGTGCTAATTTGACAGTGTCACATTATCTACACTATTAATATATCCTTATTAAATGACTTTAAAAATATTTCATCAAAAAATGTTAAAGTTTTGGCTATATAAAGTATATCCGTCATTTCACTCATTTCACGCGCCCGCACATGCATGCGTATGCGCGCAAAATAACCTTCGTGTTGCACATCTACACTACACACCTATTAACCCTAAAAAGGTTTTAGCTCAGTTGGGTGAACAGTTTCTGAGAACACTCGCGGACAAAAAAAGTACCGGAGAACAAAGAAGAAAAAAAAGAATAATAATAATAATAATAACTAGTGCTAATTGTAACGGGGACCGTTACAGATGTTCCCCAAACGCTCGCCAACTCCCTTTTGGTGTCATATCCCCTGTAAGCTTCATTAAATGTTATGACCATATCATATTGTCAACAGAATCCATATATTTTAATATACTAAATATTAAAGTATTTAATTCAAAAGTATTAAAAAATACGCTCATTCAAGTGTATCTTTTATTTTACTCATTTCACGTGCATGCACTTGCATACATGAGCATGGTGACCATACCTTGTAGAAGTCCATTACATCTATCTATACTCTAAATCCCACCCCGTTTGGTTGAAGACCAAGGGAGTTTTAGCTGTTTAAAGTTTCAGCCAATCAGATTGAAGCACATGTACATGCATGTGCATGGTGACCATACCTTTTTGTAGAGGTCCATTATATCTATCTATGTTCCAAATCCCATCCTGTTTGGTTGAAAATCAAGGGAGATATATCTATTTACAATTTAAGCCAATCAGATTGCAGCGCACGTGCATGCACGTGTTTTCATGATAATTGCTATATATCATGTTGTAGGATATCGTAATGTTTGGCTATGTTCAAAATTTCAAGCATTCGCCTTAAGGAATCTACAGTACTGGTTACATCATCCTCGAGTCTCCTCACCATTCGCCTTAAGGAATCTACAGTACTGGTTACATCATCCTCGAGTCTTTTCACCATTCGCCTTAAGGAATCTACAGATTCTTGGATCCTCCCTTGTTGGGTGAGAAGTTCTGGAATTTGTAGCCTTGTCTCTCCATGACTGGCACAGCGACTGTTTTCTTTCGGATAAATGTACTGGGCACTTGTACATAATACGCCGGACATGAGAAACACTGCCCACACCGTTGCCATAGTTTAACTTCTTGTTTTCTTAATGGAGGCCTTCCTGGAATATAGCGTTTCTTGAACATATGTTATCCTGGCCTAGCAGAATCTAAAAACAGGAAGGGTGAAGCGATGAACAAGTTTATTTGGCGGGTTTCAGCAGTAATAAAAGTCTAACCTAAGATATACCACATTCCGGATTTACACAAATCCAAGAATTATCTCTCTTTGATCATTAATTCTGTAACAGACTAACAGCTTATACAAAAAAGGGGGAAACATCTAATACGTTTACAAATCATGGATTAAGTGCTTTAATCAGAGAGGGGGTGAGTAGTATAGAATGAGGCTTTTCATGCTACTTTGAGGCTCCAACGATGATCCAACCTGTGGCACTGCTGAGCAGGGGGGATTCACAGGTCTGTAGAACCATTTTGTATAGACAGGTTTACAATGGAGGTTATTATAATAATGTATACCACACTCATTTAACAAAAGTAAACGATTTCTGAATTGGGAATTTTTTTGCCCAGAAAACTCCAGGGTTCTAAAAAGGAACTGTTTGGCCTGCCCATGTCTTAAGGTCACCTGAGTCACTGAGGTGACCTATTGCTATCCGTTTTCGTCCGTCGTCGTGTGTTAACATTTAACATTTTCAGGTTCTCTGAAACCACTGAATCAATTCAACCAAATTTGGTATACAGAATCTTTGAATGAATGGGAACAGAAATTGTTAATTTTAGGCCAAAACCACTAAAATTAATGAAATCTTTAAAAATCTTCTTTATTCCTGGACATAAAGCAGTCAAACTGTTGGCATGATTGTAATGAACACTGAGTCCTCTACTTAAATTGTGAAATTCATGGCCCCAGGGTCAGGGGTTTTAGTGCTAGGGTTGGGGTTACATAGATTTTATAGTGAAATTGAATTCAGAAATCTTCTCCTCTGCTCCTGAGTATTAAATCAACTAAGTACATAGTTATGATGAGCAAGAGAGCCTTTTCCAAAATTGTGAATTTTATGGCCCCAGGGTCAGGGGTTCTGGTGTTAGGGCGGGGCTCTATTGATTATATAGTGAAAATTAATGGTATCTTTGAAAATCTTGTTCTCTGCTCCTTGGTTAATAATAAACTTACTAAGTACATAATTATGCTGAGTTAGAGTACCTTTTACAAAATTGTTAATTTTATGACCCCAGGGATAGGGGTTGTGGTGTTAGGGCTGGGCCCTATTGATTATATAGTGAAAATGCATTAATTCTTCAATATAATTATGATGAGCAAGAGTGCCTCTTCCAAAATTGTGAATTTTATGGCCCCTGGGTAATAAGTAAAGTAATATAGTATAAAGTTATTATGCCTCAACCAAATTTGTAAACTTCATGACCCCTGTGCCAGAGGTTTTGCCATTTGGTGGGAGGAGGTCTTTTTAATATATTGTAAAAATACATTAAATCTTTGGAAATCATTTCCTTTGCTCCTGGGTATAATGCTAATGATCCAAGTATATATATATTTATGATGATGAATGGTGCATCTAGTCTCCAATGTAACTCTGATCTACCATATCAAAGTAAGCAAGCAAAGTGTATACACTGTAGTTATGATAAGCAATGGTGCCTCTTTCAAAATTGTGAATTTCATGGCCTCTTGTTTAACGATAATATACAATCAATCAATCAATCTAAGAATTTCGTGGCCCTGAAAAGTGCCGTTTGTTTGGTTTTTTTTCGCTGTCTGAGCAGCAAAAGGTATACTGTAAACTCGAAACACTCATGAAAATGAGGTCAAGGTCATGACCTTCACCGGGAAAATGAGGTCAAGGTCATGACCCAATTCCAACAAGGCCATGACCTTGACCTAATTTCACTGATTGATCAAGGTCGTTAACTTCACCTGGGTAAGCGTTCAAGATCATGAACTTAACCTTATTCCACGTGAAGGTCGTGATCATGACATTATTTTGTTAGGCCTGGCCTTGACCGACAGATTATATTAGATTTTACACCCGAAAACCATGAATGTTATAATCACCCATTTACTTTAGATGAACTTCAAAAATCTTTAGATAAATCTCATGACACAGAAGTAGGACCGGATCAAATCCATTATCAAATAATTAAACACCTTCCTTTAAAAAGTAAAGAATGTCTTCTGCAAATTTTCAATACGATTTGGGAGCAGGGTCATTTTCCATCTTCCTGGACCCAAGCTACAATAATTCCCATCCCAAAGCCTGGTAAGGATCATACAGATCCAAATAATTACCGTCCTATTGCTTTAACAAGCTGTTTATGTAAAACCATGGAAAGGATGATTAATGAACGACTTATATGGTTTCTTGAAACTAATAATATTTTAACTAATATTCAATGTGGTTTAAGGAAAAACCGCAGTACTATTGACCAGTTGGTAAGACTGGAAACCTATATTCGAGATGCATGTTGTATCTGTGCTTTTTGATTTAGAAAAAGCATATGATACTACATGGAGACATGGCATTATAGAAGATCTCTACACTATGGGTCTTAAAGGACATTTACCGAATTTTATCAAGAATTTCTTGAATGATAGACATTTTAAAGTACGCTTAGGATTTACATATTCGGAAAGTTTTGAACGTTAATTTAACGCTAATTTGTAGTTATTTCCTTAAAAAATGCAAAAATTCGTGATTCGAAAGCATTGATTTCATTACAGGAAGTATCTATACATCCCGGTGAGGGCGCTGTAATCGCAAGAAGATAGTGATTGTGACGTCATAAGTCGGCAGTCCCTTCGATTTAGGTCTATGCAGATATTTACAACCGGTGTCTCTAATACAATCACAAACCAGAAGTCTCTGTCAAGACCGTAGTTCTACTGGTTTGTACTTATAATAAAGAAAGAGAAAAGTAGCAGTAAAGACTTAAAACTTAACAAAAGCAATAAATAGAATAATGATCCTTGATTAAGTCTCTTTTTGAGACAAGATTGCCATAAGACTAGAACTGTTGTAGTAGCTTTTAATAAAATTTTACGGAATTTTCAATTTAAATTACTATGGCAACATAAGTCATCAAAATCAAAAACACAAAACTGATATTATGTATCTCAGTGTAGTCTGCTTGTGTGCCAAGTTATATTAAAATCATACCAAAATTGTAGGAGGAGGAGTATTTCGAATGTATTTTAAAAAAAATTTTATTTTTAGTAACAGGCAACACCGTTCATCGAAATGAATAACAGATATACAGAATTATGTATCTTAGTGTAGTCTACTTATGTGCCAAGTTATATTGAAATCAGATTTAAAATGTGGGAGAAGTAGCATTTTGAATGTTTTTCAAAGAATTTCTATTTTTAGTAACCACGGCAACACCATTCATCGAAATCAAAAAGCGATATACAGAATTATGTATCTTAGCGTAATCTACTTGTGTGCCAAGTTATATTGAAATCGGACTTAAACTGTAGAAGTAGCATTTTGAATGGTTTTTCACCAAAATTTCTATTTTTAGTAACCACGGCAGCAGCGTTCGTCGAAATCAAAAACCGATACACGGAATTATGTATCTTAGTGTAGTCTACTTGTGTGCCAAGTTATATTGTAATTAGACTTAAACTGTAGGAGGAGTAGTATTTTGAATAATTTTCACGAAAATTTCTATTTTTAGTAATCACAGCAACACCGTTTGTTGAAATCAAAAACCGATACACAGAGTTATGTATCTTAGTGTAGTCTACTTGTGTGCCAAGTTATATTGAAATCAAACCAAAACTGTAGGAGGAGTAGCGTTTTGAAAAATTGTTTACAGACAGACGGACGGACGACGGACGCATTACTATCGCATAAGCTCTTCTGGTCTCTGACCAGTAGAGCTAAAAAAGAAGTTTCTGTCGAGACTGAAGCTCTACTGGTTTGTACTTATAGCAAAAGAAGAGGAAAGTACTTAGCAGTTGGGAATTGAAACTTTACACTAGCAAAAAAGAGAATAATGATCCTTGAATAAGTTTCTTTATGTTCTTAGTGTAGTCTACTTGATTGCCACATTATATTATATTCAGACTAAAACTGTATTTGAAGTAGCATTTTGAGAGTAACAGAAATTGCTATCTTTATTAACCAAGGTAATAATGTTCATTGAAGTCAAAAACGGATATAAAGAATTATGTACCTTAGTGTAGTCTACTTGTGTGCCAAGTAATATTGAAATCAGACCAAAACTGTAGGAGGAGTAGCATTTTGAAAGAATTTCACAGAAATTTCTATTTTTATTAACAACGCCTACACCATTCGTCGAAATCAAAAACCGATACACAGAATTATGTATCTTAGTGAAGTCTACTTGTGTGCCAAGTTATATTGAAATCAGATCAAAACTGTAAGAGTAGCAATTTTGAAAGAATTTCATAGAAATTTCTATTTTTAGTAACAACGCCTACACCATTCGTCGAAATCAAAAACCGATACACAGAATTATGTATCTTAGTGTAGTCTACTTGTGTGCCAAGTTATATTGAAATCAGATCAAAAATGTAGGAGGAGCATTTTGAAAGAATTTCACAGAAATTTCTATTTTTAGTAACAACGCTAAGACCGTTCGTCGAAATCAAAAATCGATACACAAATTATGTATCTTGGTGTAGTCTACTTGTGTCCCAAGTTATATTGAAATCAGACCAAAACTGTAGGAGGAGTAGTAGCATTTTGAAAGAATTTCACAGAAAGTTCTATTTTTAGAAACAACATCAAGACCGTTCGTCGAAATCAAAAACCGATACACAGAATTATGTACCTTAGTGTAGTCTACTTGTCTTTCAAGTTATATTGAAATCAGACCAAAAATGTAGGAGGAGTAGCATTTTGAAAGAATTTCACAGAAATTTCTATTTTTAGTAACAACGCCAACACCGTTCGTCAAAATCAAAATCCGATACACAGAATTATGTATCTAAGTGTAGTCTACTTATATGCCAAGTTAAATTGAAATCAGATCAAAACTGTAGGAGGAGTGGCATTTTGAAAAATTGTTTACAGACAGACAGACGGACGGACGCCGGACACATTACTATCGCATAAGCTCTTCTGGTCTCTGACCAGCAGAGCTAAAAAGAGTCCCATCCTAATGTAACATCACTAAAACATGTATATATTGCTGAACAAATACATTTTTTTCCCAAAAATGTAAAAAAAAAAAAAGTTGATAAAACTATTGTGATCATTTTTTTTTCTTTTTTAGACTCTTCTTTTTTTATATATATATATATATGAATGGTGCTATTTTAATGATGTTATATTGCAGATTTGTGAAGATAAGATACAAAAAATAATCTTAAAAAATGAAAAAGAAGACAGAAAAACTTGTGTATAACATTATATCTATTAAAAATACAAGTGAAAAAACATCACTTTTTTAAAACAAAAAAGTGGCTACTAACTCTTCTAAAAAAAAAAAAAGATGAATAAAAAATTCACCATTACATGAAAAGATGAAAAATTTTTATCTATTATCAACGGATGTTTCGGATGTTTTACCTAGATAAATAAAAAAAAATAAAATATCATACTTTACTTTATCCAGATTAATAAAAAAAATGACTATGGTGGCACACTTTTTTTCTCCTTGAAAAAAAAGGTGCTATGTTTACGCCCTTCATTTGCGTAACTTTAGTATTTATACAGAATATATATTGATTATACTGTTGTCTACATTCTAACATTATGGGAGGGTCTAGTAGAAAACCAGTGTGTTACGTAATAGCGAGCGCAGCGAGGCGGCGCGAAGCGCCGCTCGCGTAGCGAGCTCAATAGACTAACGTGTACGAACGGAGGAAATTCGGGTTGAAATCTGCACATTGTTCCAAGAAATTTTTATCTGACCGCGTGAAAAAATTCTAAAATCCCAGTAATCCTTTGCGGTGCATAGCAACCAGAAGGCTAAAACATAGCAACAACTTACTTGAAAAAAAAATTACAAGCAACGTTTTTATGCAATATCCTTGCCACAAAACTATCGTTTGCGTTTTAAGTCTACAAGACTTTTTATTTGACGTCATACTTTCGTCACTTAAACGGCTCGGGTATTTCCGATTTTGTCGGAAACTTCCGAAAAGTTCGGAATCTCGATCCCGATTTCTTTGGAAATAAAATAAAGCTGTGTAAAGGTTTGGATAGTCAATAACTGCGCTCGCCCCAACGGTCGCACCGTAGAACATATTAAAAGTAATATGTATATTAACATGTATGTTCCACATGGTCCTTCTTTTCGTAGGGTTCCAAATATATATAAAAAAGACATCGAGCCCGATCATATATCCTTATAAGGAGAAAAAAATCATCTATTTTATTTTTATGGCGTCGAGCTTGCTCGATCGTCATCTAGCGATCAGTCAGGTTTACGCGACCGAGTGTGTCAGTGGATGCATCCGCAATAGAAAATAGCAACAGCTGTAAACACGTTTCTTTTAAAAAGTTCACAATGAAAAATAGCTTGAATATAAAATTAAATCCATTGTACCCTCAATTAATTCTACTACGAAACAACGATATTATGTTTAATTTTTACGCAAGAAAAACGTTATGGTTGTTGCGGATGAATTTCTTCAGAGAGGGTGCGTCGGGTGATTCGGTGCGTCGAATGACATGAATCACATTTTGGCACCGATTACTGTAATACAAGCAATCTTAAAGACGGTAAAATAATTACAAAATAAACACGAATACTACAAGACTATAAAGTTTGAATTTCTTTATCTTAGCTTTACTTTCACTATCTTCAATCCAATTTTATCCAAACAACCGATGATATTGACCAGTAATGCTTGTATTACTGTATTTATCCATTTCCTCCATTTGTTTACCGCGCCCTAACGTAAGTCTATTGCACTTGTAACAGTAGAGTCATGGTTGTAGTTTAGATGCAATCACTATACAACAGAACAGTCGCCCGCGTGGCGCAGTGGTTAGAGCGTCTGCTCTAGAGTCGCGAAGTAAGGAGTCAATCCTTACGTCGCGGGTTCGAATCCCACTGTGGGACGTGGAGACCGGTCCTTCGGATGAGACCGTATAAACCGAGGCCCCGTGTCGCAGTAGGTGCTGGCACGAAAAAGATCCCTCACTGCTCAAAGGCCCTGAGTGCCGAGCATAGGACAAAATTTGTAGCCCTCCACCGGCAAGTGGTGGCGTCTCCATATGAGTGAAAAATTCTCGAGAGGGACGTTAAACAATATACAATCAATCAATCAATATACAACAGAACAACGCTCAGACAATGGCAATTGATTTGAAAATTTTATGAAACCCTTCATATGTCTTTGATTGACTGAAAAGAAATTAGATTGATATTGAGCATGAACATGACGATGTCTGGTCGATTCGAACCCTACCTCGTTCGGACTAGGACATAAGGTCCTCTACTGTATTTGTGTTAAGACTATTTTTTTTTAAATTTTATTATTTATGTTACCGGAGCCACTCACTTAATCTATCTGCAGATATTTGGAAATTTTTTCTTGTTCGACGCCATTGAAGCCTTTCAGGCTTTTGATTTAAAAGTAAAAATAATTATATAGTATTAATTACAGAGTAAATCAAAATATATAAATTTTCTCTCTTACTAACCACATATTTGTCCATTGAAATCCTTTATGGATATGCTGTACAGGTTTGTGTCGCCGGTCACCGTGACCTTATTCATCCTACAGTCAGTCACAAAAACTTCCCGAACTTTTTCTACATTTACTGTTAGATTCAAACAGACCGGATAAATGCACTGTTTCACGTCTCGATGCTGTTGAGTTACCGACGATGTAACACAAAGTGTAAGGATGAGAAATATAAACACGTCATCGTAAATCTGTATGTCCGATGGGTTTTGTTTTTTGTGAGTGTGTGAACCCTGTGATGTCCAGCATCACATGCACATTTTTTATTCGGATAAATTTGGATGATATAATTATGTAAATCAATATAAAATTATGTTACAAGTTTTTAAAGCTATAATTTTTAAAATGTTATGTATATCTTTTTTATGAAATTTTTTTTAAGTATAATTAATATGTGCTAGCAGAATATAATCCGTTTTGCTTCTGTATAGAATGCTACTGTACGTTTGACCATAGATACGTTCCCGCGTTCTGGTCACGCCTTGAAAGAGTTATCAAGGGGGGGGGGGGGGGGGGGGGGTGAAGGAACCAGACTAGTTTTAAGCAGTGTTTTTTGTGTGTATATTAAAAAAATACTTTTGGTCTTCATTATTAGGTGATTTACACAGGGTGTTGACATAGGCGGATCCAGCGCTGGGCGCGCGCCTTTTTTTCTTTATGTTCATCATCATAATTTTAATTTTAACTAGTGCTAATTGTAACGGGAACCGTTACAGATGTTCCCCAAACGCTCCCCAACTCCATTTTGGTGCCATATTCCCTGTAGGTTTCATTAAATAAGACAAACTCTGTGCACTTTTTACTTTAACAACGTTTTCCCAGAAGGATACAAATTATATTCAAATTGTAGCATTGCACCCGTGCGCATGTGAATGCATGTGCGTTATGACCATATCATCTTGTCTACATTATCTATATATTTTAATATACTATATATTAAAGCATTCAGTCCAAAAGTATTAAAAATTACTCCTTCAAGTGTAATTTTAAATCCACTTGTTCCAAATGCATGCACGTGCGTGCACGTGCATGATGACCATACCTTCTTGTAGGAGTCCCTTATATCTATCTATGTTCTAAATCTCATCCTGTTTGGTTGAAAAACAAGGGAGTTATAGCCATTTCAAGTTTCAGCCAATCAGATTGCAGCACACGTGCATGCGCGTGATTTCATGATTTTTTTTCTATATCATATTGTAGGATATCCTAATGCATGTATATGCTTTAAATTTCAAAGCATTTCGTCAAAAAAACAAGGGAGATATAGCCATTTAAAGTTTCAGCCAATCAGATTGCAGCACGCGCACATGCGCATGCTTTTATGAAAATTTTTATATATCAGGCTGTAGATCTTCATAATGTAGGACTATGTTCAATATTTCAAAGGATTATGGCAAAAAACAAGAAAGATATTTAGACTTTAGTTTCAGCCAATCAGAGCGAAGCGCACGTGCATGCGCGTGAGATCTTGCTATTTTGACCATGTCATCTTGTCTATACTACTAATGTATCCTTACATTATGAGTTTCAAAAAAATTCATCAAGAAATAGAAATGTTACGGCTTCATCAATAATATTGGTTATTTCACGTGTTGCACGTGCGCGCTCTTTCCAGCACATGTGCATGTACGTGCTATCAAGATAATTCTTATATATCATGCTGTAGACCTTTATAATGTATGAGCTTTACTATATAGCCGATGACATTCTACTATTAACTGTTTTTGTTGTGCTCAATACATATTTCTGTATTAACCGTATTAAGGTAGTTAAAGTCTCGCATGCTGCGAGAAATTTGGAAAAACAAGTGACCTTTGTAGTTATTTTCATATTGGTTATGAGTGCAGTTAACGCCTCGTTTTCAATTCTGTTGACTTTTCGTAACCGGAATTTCTTTAAACAGGATTCTCGCCTTAAAAAAGAAACTGTAGAAGATTATGAACTTTGGCGTGTACTAATGCATGTGAGTGAGCTGTTTAAAAATATAGCACATTCTGTGAACCCGTTTCTTTTCTTTTTCAGTTCACCATATGTGACCAAAATGTTTATGTTGTTTTTTAAATGTCGTCAGAAGAAATAAAATTACTACAACAAAGATATTCACATTTTCTTGGAGAATGTTTCCAACCTACCTACATGTACGTATACCTGTATCGGGAGAGGGCAATCAAACATTTTATTTATAGATAGTCTCATCTTCATATATTGTAAGATTTTCATCAGAAATTTCATTACACAAGTGATTACACTTAAACTCTAACAAATGCATTTTTTCTCTATTTACCCCCTTTTGGTAAAGCTTATGAAAGCAACGCTTAACTGCCACAAGACTGATTCTGAAATATTATTGTATTTAGCTGTACGCAAAGTGTTAATTTAAAAGAAAAAACTTTATTCAGAATAAAAATATTTGAGTAGAAAAATGCTCGACAAAATATTACTTTAAGGACAAATGATAAAAAATAACCATTAAGTTGATTTTTATTAAAGATTTATTTTAAAAAAATGTTTGAATCATCTGTTATTTAAACAAAACAAAACCACTGTCGTAGTGGTATGCATGGAGCGCTTTGATCGATTGTTAATATACCTGTGTCATCACTGGCGGAATGGACCGCACCACCTTAATCTGTAACACACAGTAACATCTGTGTACATTGTGTGTGCTCAAGGCGAAAGGAATATTCTGTGTTAAGGGGTTGCGATATATTTAACAACTTTGCAGAAATATTATAGTAGATCCCATTTACTTTGTAACATTTAAAAAAGATTCTAAAAAGTAAGCTTTGCAGTAAAAGACCCCCCTCTCTTTAATACATATCTCAAAATTAACAAAATGGTCATGTTTACATGTTTACATGTTTGTCATATCTATAGACCTATAAAAATGGTATTTTTGAACAAACCATTTTTTTAAACAAGAGGCACATGGGCCTTATAGGTCACCTGAGCAACAACTTTCCAATGATTAAATTTGGTTCAAGTTTAAGCTAGATTCTTTGGCCTTCACAATTTTGAAAGAGGCACCATTGCTCATCAAAACCGTATCTCATATTTCCCTTTCTAAGGAAGAGATTCTTCAAAATCGTATGTCAGTTTTAAATATTTTTAATATGCCACAGAGCCAAAATGCAACTGAACTACCTTAAATATATATTGGATTCCGAAACTTCATAATAATCCTTACAAAGATACATTGCGGGTTCTAGTAAATGTCCAACCAAGCCTCTTTCGATATTCCTCACTAAGATACTGTCAGTAGTGAAGAAAAAACTTCAAGAGTACTGTGCAACAATATATTAAATAAGATGTGGATACTCAAAAATTCCACCTTGATATGAAGCTGTTCTTCTAAAAGAGGTCAAAATAGCCTGAAAATGGCATCCCCCCAGCCCATTTAAACATATAAAGTCATACTGATATGTATCTTGATATAATCTATTTGTGTGCCAAGTTATATTGATTGAAATAAGACTAAAACTGTGGGAGAAGTAGCCTATTGAAAGTATTTCACAGAAATTTCTATTTTAATTAACCACGGCAATACCGTTTATTGAAATCAAATACCAGTAAACAGAGTTGTGTATCTTAGTGTAGTCTACTTGTAAGCTATGTTATATTGAAATCAGACCAAAACTGTAGGAGGAGTAGGAATTTGAAGGCATTTTACAGAAATTTGCATTTCTAGGCCTAGGAAAAAAATTGTGTGTTTCGGGTTACACTGATGAAAACATTAGGGTAGGTAGATAGGTAGGGATTTTTTTTAAAAAAATTTAAATTTGTTTTATTTCTACAAACACTGAAAAAAGATAATAAAAAAATCATGATTTATATTTAACTCCAACATATTTAAAAAACATCACACCGGAACTAAATTTTACAGAGATTCATATCATTTTAATTGTTCATTTTCTCTTCAGTTCAGCTATAGTGGGTAAATGTCACAAAACCTTTAAATAATAAAGAAATATGCGTCTCAGAATTATTTCACCATATGGAGATGTCAGACTTTATATCAGACAAATGGCAACATTTCTACAGAGTACTATTTAAACAACAGAGTTAAAACATTGACAAAATACCATGAAATCATTCTTTGATATCAATCAAACATTGTTTTCGTACTTTTGCAATTCAAATTTAAATAAATATCTGAATGTGGATTTCTGAAAACATGTACTAGTATTATAAACTTGTTAATATTTGCATACATTTCTTTCAAATATTAATAAATACATTATTTTATGTCTGACGTGTACGTATTATAAATTTTGCAACTATTTTGCTTTGACAATACCACTTTCTTTCAATAGACCTTTTTACTGTACAAGTTCTTATTCACAAAAATTCATAAAGGTGGCTCTTCATTGTTTCTCAATTCAGCATGAAATAACGGTTAATATGAAAGATAGCATGATGATAATGAGAAATGTGCAATAAAGATAGAAAAAAATATTTTAAAAAATCATTTATATTGCATGTAGTATTTAATGGCATACAAGGTCTTCAGCAGGATTCGAACTTGGCCTTGATGAGTGGAAGATGCACCTTAAAAATTATTTAGGTTCACTTTTTGGATTTTTTTGCCACATGGTCACATAGTGACAACGTGTTGGCCCATGTCCTTGCAGGTTTGACAAGGTGGTACATGTAAGACTGTTTTGAATTCCTTCTTTAGTTTATTGTCTGTCTCTGCATTAACAGCTCCCCGATAATAACAGATCCATCCTGCCAATTGAAGAGCTATGGTATGCAACCTCCATAGGGCTTCTTCAGTTGATGTTCATTCTTGTTAAGAGTTTACCATGCAAGGATTGCTCTGTTGGTGTCACTGGGCCTTCACAGGTGTACTCAAATTCTAACAACAGAAGATCAAGCTGTACCTTTTGTCTTTCGGTCTATTTACTTTTGCCATTAATCAATCTTGGTTTTTCAAACTCTGTACATGTAGTATATCTGGCTTTCTGCGCTGTAAATATGCTAACTGCATCTTGAAACGCTGGATTCTCTAGTATAAGGTTAGTTATTGGATCACTTCTGGTCTTTTTCTTCTGTTCCTTCTTTTTGCTGTTTGTTGGCTCACCCTCATCAAGTTTTTTCATCGTGGCGCAGTGGTTAGAGCGTCTGCTCTAGAGTTTCGAAGTAAGAAGTCAATCCTTACGTCGCGGTTTCGAATCCCACTGGGACGTGGAGACCTGTCCCTCGGATGAGGCCGTATAAACAGGTCCCGTGTCGCAGTACGTGCTGGCACAAAAAGATCCCTCCATGCTCAATGGCCCTAAGTGCCGAGTATAGGATAAAATTAGCAGCTCTCCAACGGCAAGGTAAGAAGGACGTTAAACAATATACAATCAATCAATCATCAATGTAGGTCTATCTAAAAATCTGTATATTACACTCTAGTGATAATATTTTACAATTTTTTCAGACACGGTCTCTTGCTTACAATTAATATGAACACTGCTTACCTATATATTTTGGATATATTAACCAAGTACTTTCACTTCATTAAAGAAGGTAAATTTGTGGATTTTTGTTGGATTCAAAGTCATATTGGCAACTCACGAAATGCGAAACCTGATAGTGCTGCAAAAAACGCACTTCAGTATGAAATTGTACACTTTAAAATTCTTTACACTGATCTAAAAACTTTCAAAAAAAACTTGTGTAAATTCACTTTGGCAAATATTTTAAAAAAATTTGCGATTCGAAGTAAACTTTATGCAATACAAAACAGTTAACAGTCATCTGATTTTGGCTTGAAACTCCAAGACGAAGTCATTATATCAAGGGTACGCATTGGACATTTGAATTTTACACACTCATGTTTGCTAAATGGGGAAAAACAACCCGAATGCATACCTTGTTTCGGTGCAAAAACTATTAACCAAATTCTTGTAAATTTTTCTGATTTTACGCCTGCTCGCAATATGCTTTATAGTGGTGTGCACTCAGTGCATGATCTTTTTAGAAATGTACGTTCTAGTGCAATTTTACAATATTTACAAAAAACTGATTTTTATCGTTAGATTTAGATATATATATTTTTAAATAGCATTATTTGTTAGCTCATCATTATAAATTTAACTGTTGACATATTTTCATATTTACAGTCCGTCGGATGGGACGTTAAATGGTGCTCCGTGTCGACCCCCTTGGCACGCAAAAGACAGTTTTACTGGTTTTCGAAAAAGAATAGGCTTACTTGAGGCTGCCAGAAAAACCCAAATTATCTTTTCAAACAAGTTCACCGCCGAAATATGGCTGTAATATTGCCGATCCGGCGTTAAACATAAACAATCAATCAACAATCTTCTGTTGTCTGTTCCATAGACACTATCAAAGCCTTAGTAGTGATTTTTATCTACATCCAGAACTGGATCAGGAAGCCAATTCCAATGTGACAGAGATGGAGAACAGCACTCGATGTCATTGCACTTTCTAACCTGAAAACTCTACTGTCTCAGTCTAAAGTGAATTTCTACCCACTTCTGGTATTCTTCTACTTATTCTACTACTTGTATTAAGATGCCCGCGAGACGCAGTGGTTAGAGCGTCTGCTCCAGAGTCGCGAAATAAGGAGTTTCTCCTTACGTCGCGGGTTCAAATCCCACTGTAAGTCGTGGAGACCGGTCCATCGGATAAGACCGTATAAACCGAGGTCCCGTGTCGCAGTTGGTGCTGGCACGAAAAAGATCCCTCACTGCTCAATGGCTCTGAGTGCCAAGTATAGGAAAAAAATTGTAACTTAACGCCGGTAATTGGTGGCGTCTCCATATGAGTGAAAAAATTCTCGAAAGGGACTTTAAACAACATACAATTAATCAATCAATGTACTGTATGATTTTTAACTAGTTTGGTCTTGTCCATATTTGGAAACAATATATGTGTCTAGACAAGCAAAATCATTGTCTTGCATTGGACTCGAGATCTGAAAGGGTTCATCCTTCAAAGCAAGTTTTCTAAATCCAATTTCCATTGTCCTACGCACCGGATCCAATGAAGTTTAATATTCTTCTTTGATTTCTTCCCCTTTGGATCCAATGCTATCCACTGATGTGCATGTTGACAGTGTTTGTTCAAATTTTTCTGACCTTTTCTCTCGACATAAGGCTCAGTTTCGAAGTCTTTAAGATATTTAAAGATATTCAATATAGACATGATGCTGTCATCTGGATTTATGCAGGACTGACCTGGAGCACCTCTTGTTTCGACTTATACTAAAAACGTATTACATTTGGCTGTGTATTCGTTTTAGCGCCTTTTGCGGAAAGAAACTTCCGCTAATTCAGGTACACCGCTAAATGACTCTCACATAATATGCATGAAAAAGAACACTAAGAAATGCGCTCATGAAAATCTACGCTAACCTTTTGAAAAATCAATGTCCGCCAAATATCATACACGCCAAATATCATACACGCCAAATAAAATACATTTACAGTAAATCTGAATCCAGTTCTTTGAAAAAAAAAAAGATAGCATCTAGCTTCACATGCTCAAGATTGGTTCTATGGTCTATCACACCATCACTAAATTTCAAAACCTTTGGTTTCTCTTTCAAATTCTGGACTTGTTTCAGCAGAACTGTTGCATGCCTCATTAGATTTGATGACTGAAACACTGAGTCGTTCACAACCACAGTAACTTTTCCTCTGTAGAAAGGTTTGTCAATGCTGCCTGGTACATCACACTGTATAAACACTGAAGGTGTTAAGCTGGCTTTGTGGTGCAAATCATGGTCAGTTGCAGCAAGAGTTGTGCTTGTTAATGCTAGCACTTTCTTTCCCCTTAACCCCAGTAGACAAAAGAACATAGGTTCTCCTATCTATACTTTGGCTATGTCATCACAAAAATGCCGTCTTTTCCCAGCTCTACAGCAAGGGTTTTTTCATATTTAAACAAAGCATTGCAGTAATGGTCATCCGGGTGAGCAATCTTCAACTGTCGTCTTTGAACCTTGTTTTGAACCGTAATTTTAGATGTGAAGTTCATTGCAGCATGGGAATAAGGATTTCTCGGGCAAAATTGTAATCGTAGATAAGAAACAGAGTAAAAACAATATGTTCCCCAACTTCGTTTGGGGAACATAATAAACCACCTTTTACATGTAAAAAATCGTCAGCTTCCGGGGGCTTCAACCCCTGGACCCCCACCATTGCTCTGTAATGGATTCACCGGGAGCTTCAAAGCAGCCCCCAGACCCCATGCCTTCAAATTTATCAAAGAGATATCAAATTCAAAATCCAGTTGATGACCTTGTAGTGTAAAGAAAAAGGCAGGTAGATAACAGGAGATATGAAGTACACGTGATCATAATAGCCACTTATATAAAACCTAGTTCGCAACCTTGCTAAAAAGGCGGGAATAAATAAAGTGTTATTCAATATGTATATAGTATAAAGGTTTTTTCATTAGAAAAAAAAATGATAAAATAAGGTTACATACTGTCCTTTTTTTAAGTGGTTAGGTAATTCCTTACTAGATTTTATATGGGCTTTCTTTATCCTTAAAAGATTTGTAAACTGTGTGTATATCTTATGTATAGTTTTATCTTTTTTTTTTGTTCGTTCTTGATTTGTTTTTTTTTAAGATTAAATGATCAATATTTTTTTTTGGATTTAAATATACAAGACATTTAAAAAATAGCGTTATGTATCAGTTTGAAATGTGTGTACATAGAGATAAACAAATTCAAAATCCAGCTCATGACATTGTAGTGTAAAGAAAAGGGCAGGTAGATAACAAGAGATATGAAGTACACGTGATCATAATAGCGCTCATTTTAAACCCAGTTTGCAATCTTGTATCGATAAAAGGCGGGAATAAATAAAGTGTTATTCAATAAGTATAGAGTATAAAGGTTTTAAATGGTTAGGTTATTCCTTACTAGATTTTATATGGGCTTTCTTTTTACTTAAAATATTTGTAAACTGTGTGTATATCTTATGTATGGTTTTACCTTTTTTTTTTTTGTTCTTGATTTGTTTTTAGGTCACCTGAGTAAAACTATTGCTATCTGTTTTCGTCCGTCGTCGTGCGTTAAGGAGGCTCATTACACCACTTTTTGATGACGTACTACACAAAAAAATAAACCTCCATTGTGTCAACCGGTTTGCTAAGGGGACGAGTTATATAGATACCTCTATAATATGACCCTGACCTTTAAAACGCTTTAAAAATAGATGAAACATGCGGTGTTGTAAACAGTGAAAACAAAGTAACGGATTCATTATGCATAAACCAAGAAGAATTGGTTTTAGGTAGAAACAAAAGAAAGCAACAGTCAAATCTTCGCCAAACAAGTAATGTCAATTTCATGGCCATGCATGCAGTGAACTCTTTCAATCACTGACATGTATGTATGGAGGAAATTCGAGTTAAAATCTACAACCTTGTTGAAATTAAAACTTTATTTAATTGCGCTATTTACTGTGTTGGTGTTAATTCATATATTTGTTTTATTGATTTAAATGTATACTCTGGCAATTTAAAGCTTTATTCTGAATTTTAGATGTAATGTCAAACGTTCCATAGTGTTTTGAGTCTTGGCTATTTAGGAAAGATAACTCTTGAAAGTGGACGTTTTATACCAAATATTCGTTTAATTGGATTTTTCATTTCGTTTAAACTTTTTTCATTCAATTTGACACATGTAATTCATTAAAATACATTCCTTGTCTCTTCAGAACACATTTTTAAAATGTTTTGTGCATAGATTAAAAACATAATGATATTAATTGTTTTCTAGGAGAAAATTATTTTTTCTAATAAAATTATTATTAGGTATTATGAGGTATTTTCACTGTGTGTACTTGTCTTAAGAAGATGCCCATCATTTGGCACTGAAAGTTCAATATTCTGTGAATAATAAACCTGAAATAAAACATTTCACTAAAATAAAACAAAAACTAAAAAAATCTATAAAAAATATTTATGATATCAATACCCCCATCTGGATATTTGACATCTACATTATAAGTGGTGCTGTATTGAAATCTAAAATAAACTGTGGATGTAATGAGCCACCTTAACATTTGAACATTTTCAGCTTCTTTTCTGCAACCACTGAACGAATTTTCACCAAATTTGGCATAAAGCATCTATGGGTAAAGGGAAACAAAAATTGTGAATTTAATGATCCCTGACCCCCCCCCCCCCCCTTGGGGCCTGACGGGTGGGGCCAAAACCACTAAAATTAATGCAATCTTTAAAAATCTTCTTCTTTACTCCTGGACATCAAGCAGTCAAACTGTTTGCATGATTGTAATCAGCAATGAGTCCTCTACCAGAATTGTGAATTTTATGGCCCCAGGGTCAGGGGTTCTAGTCCTAGGGTGGGGCTAAATAAGTAAGTAGTGAAAATGCATTATTTCTTTGAAAATCTTCTTCTCTGCTCCTGGGTATTAAAAAAACCAACTAAATACATAGTTATGATGAGCAAGAGCGCCTCTACCAAAACTGTGAATTTTATGGCCCCAGGGTCAGGGGTTCTGGTGTTAGGTCGAGGCTCTATTGATTATATAGTAAAAATAAATTAATTCTTTGAAAATCTTTTTCTCTGCTCCTAGGAATTAAATAAACTAACTAAGTGCATACACATGTAGTTATGATGAGCAAGAGTGCCTCTACCTAAGTTGTGAATTTTATGGCCCCAGGGTCAGTTACTCTGGTGTAATGGCGGGGCTCTATTAATTATATAGTGAGAATACCTGAATTCTTTGAAAATCTTTTTCTGCTCCAGGGTATTAAATAAACTAACTATGTGCATAGTTATGATGAGCAAGAGTGTCTCTACCAAAATTGTAAATTTTATAGCCACAGGGTCAGGGGTTCTTGTGTTAGGGCAGGGCTCTATTGATTATTTATTAAAATACATTAAATCTTTAAAAAACAATTTCTCTGTTCCAGGGTATAAGCAGATGAACTACCTATATAGTTATGATGGACAAGGGCTCAATCTTCTAGAATTGTGAATTTCAAGGCCCCAGGATCAGGGGCACCATAGAGGGGGGTGTTGTACTTGTATACTGAAAATGAATGAATGGTTTGAAATTTGCTCCTTGGTATTAATCAAATACCAAGGCCTAAGGATCAGGGGTTCATGTGTGGTAGGGGCACTACTGATAATAAATATTACTGATTAGTTGAAATAAATTTTTTGTTCCCTTACCTGCGTATGGGTATTAAGTAAACAAACTAAGCAACTGCTAAGTGTATTGTTATGATGATCAATGATGCCTCTTTCAAAATTGTGAATGCCATAGCATCTTGCTTAAAACATGAATGAAATTCAATCACTGGAAAGTTGTTGCATAATGCTCAGGTGACCTATAAGGCCCATTGGCCTCTTGTTCTGAATGCAGTGACTGGGGAACACCAGGGCCTGCAGAACTAAAAAATAACTGTTGTATTGGGGCACGTTAGGACACACTGATATATGATTTAATTGATATAAGTTTTATCTCAAAGTATGTTTTCTTGCAATAATTTTTGTCTTTAATTATGCTGCATTAAAGGTACTCACAGTCACTGGATTCTATTTTAGTTTTGCTTTAATATCAAGGGATAGTTCTTCATTTCTTGATTTCTAAATTGAAGGTGTAAAAAAAGTGTAAAGTATCAACTCTAGATTTCTCAAACAAAAAAATGTGATATTTTGAGAATATTATGACCATCCAATTGTAAATAAGATCATTTTGTATAAACTACAGGGGGAAATAAAATAAGGAATCGGTAATCGGTTAGTCTCAAGGAGCTCTGATAGATTAATCATGGTAAAATCTGTCCAAATAGGCCTTCTTATTTTCTGAAGATAATTTTTTTTCTTAGAAACCTTTAACAATTTTCATTGAATACCTAAAATATTTATGGTGTGACCTCGGGGGCCAGCGCAGTTATTCACTATCAAAAAACCTATGCATGTAACAGCTTTTACTTGCATTGTCTTCTCAGTTAATAAAAAAAAAAACAGGAAAAAGCAATAAAAATAAAATTACTACCCATGCATCAGGATCGAGATTCCTAACTTCTCGGCGGTTTCTGACAAACTTGGAAATACCTGAGCCATTTAAGTGATGAAAGTATGACGTCAGATAGACATAAGTGGCCAACAATAGTTTTATGGCGTGGAGATTGCATTAAATCGTTGTTTGTAATTTTTTGCAAGTTGTTGCAAGTAAGCTGTGTCTGCCACCATGTTGCTATGCACTCCAAAGGATTATTGAAAGTTTAGAATATGCTTCACAGGGGATCATGAATATTTCTTGGAACAATGTGCAGATTTCAACTTGAATTCCCTCCGTTTTTACATAATGTCTATTGAACTCGCTATGCAAGCGTTTCGCTCCGCTGCAATCGCAATGCGGTTGAAGTAAATCAGTAATTGAGTGTTTAGCAATTTGTTTACTTTTAGATATTTTTCAACACAAATTATCATTGGTTTGGAGGCCTTGGCGATGGGTGACAAAATGCCAAGGTAGTGAATTCGAATGCATACAGTGTTTAAAATTGTATGCTGATCAACAAAGCATTCTGTCATTTAATTAAGTGATTTTAAATGAAATGACGAAATTTTTTATTAGTTTGATAACTATTAGTACATGTATATTCTTATTAATTGATCACTTGTGAATAAAAATACTGTTCTTAACAATTTAGATCTGGAAATGTTATGTTCAGATTCTTGATTTCTGTGTTACTGAGGCTGGACTGTATACAAGTTAAGCTTAGCATTGAACATGTTACAAATATTTGGCCAAAGATAAACTTTCCTTAAATTTTTCAGAAATGGAAACTGATGTTGCTCAGCAGTGTATAAGAAAGAAAAAGAAAACCCTGGAAGATGGAAGGTAAATAAAAAATATTAGGAGCTTGTATGTAGATTTGATTTATATTTTCTTGTATTGAAAACTGTGTGGTACTGTATTTCAGTGATCACAACGACACAGTGGCAATGCAACAAGTCAACGAAAGTGAAGCGGTTATTAAGGTCCCCTCCACAGAACCTTTGCCTATGTTAGCCTATCCTGTATCTCAGTACATACCAACAGAGGTAAGAATTTGGAACAGTTGATGACTGGATACCTGAATCTTTTCATAAGTTTGGTTTAATAGGAGTAAAAGTTTTAATTGGAGATTTCTTTCACAGGAACTGCTTGAAAAACCTGATTTCAGTGTTACAACTAATGCTGTAATAGAGGAAGCTTGTCCTATGACTTCTACCATGGATTTTCCAGTCTCCCCAGTTTGCGAGAGTATGCATTAATTTGATATGTAAATAAAAAGGACAAGTTTTCAAGTTAAGCTTAGCATTGAACATGTTACAAATATTTGGCCAAAGATAAACTTTCCTTAAATTTTTCAGAAATGGAAACTTATGATGCACAGCAGTGTACAAAGAAGAAAAAGAAAATCCTGGAAGATGGAAGGTAAATAAAAAAATATTAGGAGCTTGTATGTAGATTTGATTTCTATTTTTCTTGTATTGAAAACTGTGTGGTACTGTATTTCAGTCATCACAACGACACAGTGTCAATGCAACAAGTCAACGAAAGTGAGGCAGTAATTAAGGTCCTCTCCACAGAACCTTTGCCTATGTTAGCCTATCCTGTATCTCAGTACATACCAACAGAGGTAAGAATTTGTAACAGTTGATGACTGGATACCTGAATCTTTTCATAAGTATGGTTTGATAGGAGTAAAAGTTCAGACGTGGCCTTCGTGAATATGTCTGAATCAGAACTGGAACTTCCGTATGACTTATCACTCGTTGGCTGTGAAGACTCCTCACTGGTTAATTGGAGATTCTTTCACAGGAACTGTCTGAAAAAGTTCCTTATTATGAATTTGAGTCCTCGGGTGAAGAATGGGTGCCCTCCCCAAAAGGTTAGACTAGTTTACATGCAATTTCCCTCTCATTTAAAGCACTAAAATAGCATTAATTAAATTTTTTGTTCTTTGTTCTAATCTCTTTAAGCTGTGGAACTTTGTTATATGGTAAGGCCATATAAGGGCTAAGTGGGGTGTTACAAATGCATAAATGAATTTACATCATTATTTCAATGTAGAATATAATTTCTTTCTTTTCTTATTTTAGAAAGACAAACACATTGTGTCAGTGACTCAAGCAGTGAAGATGATACAGGCTCTGACATATGACCACTCTTAACAAAGGTAAAGAGAGTGACTGACTTAAAAACCGATAAATAGTTTAAAAACAATTGAGTGCCAAAAAAATATTGAAAATTTTGGAAAATAGAAATACTGAGTCTTTAAGATCGTCCATAAAGACAGAAGATTCTGACCTCAATTATTATTTCTCTTTTTTTTGCAAAATGACATTGAATAGTAAATATGCATTTTTTTTATAACAAAACATTTGATTGCTACATTATTATATTCCTAACATGTATCACTTAATTTTACTGCTGAATTTAAGCTATCATGTGACATCCTGATCCGATTTACCGGATCACCTCAATCTAGTTTTCTGAATCCATATCCCCACTCTCTGAAATTGGTGATGTAGTACCCGAAAACATGACTATTTTTCTTGCACGTCAAAAAGTCTCTTGTTATTATGCTTTGGTTTATGGATATATATTATACAATTGATCTTTAGAGTTTTATTAGATCACCTGAGTAACTCGGGTGACCTATTGCTATCTGTTTTTGTCCGTCATCGTCCGTCGTGTTTTCACATTTGAACATTTTCAGCTTCTTCTCTGAAACCACTGAATCAATTTCAACCAAATTTGGTATACAGCATATTTGGGTGAAGGGAAACAAAAATTGTGAATTTTATTGTACCCGCCCCCTGGGGCCTGAGGGGTAGGGCAAAAACTGCCAAAATTATTGCAATCTTTAAAAATCTTCTAATTTTCTCCTGGACATTAAGCAGGCAAACTGTTGGCATGATTGTAATCAGCAATGAGTCCTCTACCAAAATTGTGAAATTCATGGCCCCTGGGTCAGGGGTTCAAGTGCTAGGGCGGGATTAATAGAATATATAGTGAAAATGCATAAATTCTTTGAAAATCTTCTTCTCTGCTAATGGGTATTAAATGAACTAACTAAACACATAGTTATGTTGAGCAAAAGTACCTCTTCCAAAATTGTGAATTTTATGCCCAAGGGTCAGGGGTTCTGGTGTTGGGTGGGGCTCTATTGATCATATAGTGAAAATGCATTAATTCTTTGAAAATCTTTCTCTCTGATTCTGGGTATGAAATGAACTAACTATACACATAGTTATGATTAGCAAGAGTGCCACTTCCAAAATTTTGAATTCTATGGTCCCAGGGTCACTCAGGGGTTATGGTGTTAGGGCGGGACTCTATTGATCAGATAGTGAAAATGCATTAATTCTTTGAAAACATTTCCTTTGCTCCTGGGTTTTATGCCAATGATCTAAATATATATATTTATGATGAAGAAAGGTGCATCTAGCAAAATGGTTATTTTTATGGCCCCTAGTCGGGGGGGGGGGGGGGGGG
>PRKT01000172.1:260553-288962 GCA_003671525.1 Saccostrea glomerata | reverse complement strand
AAACTGCTCTTTAGTAGTAATCAAACATTTTATAATAAAATTTGCAAGATTTTGAAATATGTGGCCCCAGGGTCAGTGGTTCCTTTGGGATGAGGTGCACAACTGGTTATAAAGTGGAAGTGCATTTTCTTTGTTACTCTGATCTACATCTGGGTATTAGGTAAATAGAGTAAGCATGCTAAGTTTATAATTATGATAAGCAATGGTGCCTCTTTCAAAATTGTGAATTGTGAATTTCAAGGCCTCTGGTTTAAAACACAAACCAATTTTAATTGTTTTGATTTTTTTTCGATTCTTTTTTTATTAAATAAAAAATGTAAATGTTTTTTGCTTAGTTTTTTCTTTTCATTCGTTAGTTAATCAAAAATTCTTACAAAAAAAAAAAATTTTTAGTGTTACCAAAAAAAAAATTATTCTGAGATTTAAGTTAACTACGACGGCGTATTCGTGCCATTTTGACAATGTAGAATTTTTTTTTAAATCGTTTGTACGATTTTTAAAAATCATTTGAACGATTATTTAAATCGTTTTGGGTTCTACTAAACAGAGTAAAATAGAAAAATTGTGTAATATAATACAATTAATTAAATTATTTTTAAACATTATTATAAAATAATATCGCAATATTTGTCCCAACTATTTGTTTTGTGTCGATATTTTGACAAGAAAACAATTAAAAAGGCCATGTATATTGAATATCTATGAGATGCATGTCCAGTTCAAATAAACACAAACACATAACACTCAGGATTCAATGCATTAAAGATTACTAACACCCCGATCTCCATTACTATTTGTTTCAGACCAAGTATTATTTCATCAAAATCTTAAGTATCAAAAATAAATTAATTGCATAGAGTATACTAAATATTTTCCACATTAACAATGCAACATTTCAAGTTACTTACTAGCGTAAACTGTTTATTTAGTAGGACCGGTCTTTAGTAAATGACACGATGGATTACAGAGAAAAATTAATTAAAAGGTATTTCAGGATGGGCTTTGCTTTCTCAGAAATTCAACAGATTCTTTATCACATTCATAGAATATTTGTTAGTGAAAGAACCTTGAAAAGGATAACATCTAAGTTACGGCTGTTTAGGCGCAAAAATAAGTCCGACATCGGGGATGTCGCCCTTTTCATAGAGGAAACTCTGGAGTCCTGTGGCCAATTACATGGATATAGGTGGATGTATTGGAAAGCCGTTATATCAGGTTTTACTGTATCACAAGAAGATATTCGGTATCTTCTTACCATCCAAGATCCAGAGGGGGTGTATTTAAGAAAGAGAAACAGGCTACGACGAAGAGTTTACTTTAACAACGGTTCAAACTACGTATGGCACGTAGATGGATACGACAAACTGAAACCCTTCGGGATAGCAATTCACGGATGTATCGACGGTTTTTCTCGTCACGTCTTATGGTTAGAGGCAGGAATAACAAATAACAACCCACAAGTTATTGCTCAATATTTCTTAGAAGCTGTCGAAACCGTTGGTGGATGTCCTGTTAAAATAAGGGCTGATAAAGGAACCGAAAATAGGTATATTGAACAGCTTCAAATATTTATGAGAAGAGACCACATGGATGTTTTCGCTGCCGAGAAAAGTTTCCTATATGGAAGTTCCAACCATAACCAGCGTATTGAGTGGTTTTGGGGACTATTGCGTAAACAGTGCATACAGTTTTGGATTGATGTATTCCACATGTTAAAATATGAATTGGATGCCTTTTCTGGTGACTTTTTGGATAAAGGGCTTGTGCAGTTTTGTTTTCTACAACTTATTCAGGTATGTTCTAGTATTCATGTAATAAGATACTTTTTCACACATGTATCAAAGCCAGTTAATGTTACTTCTGCAAAACACAACTGTATTCACTGGAAATTCAACAGAAGCATTATTTATGGAAAGGTATAAGTAGTAATTGTGCACATATGATCCTCAATTTTTGTGAACAATAAAATTTCAGGAGGACCTTGATAATATCCAGTCTGTATGGGATGTCCATCCATTGAGTACAAGAAGAATTCTGGTGGTGTTGTAGGTAAACCTTTCCTGCTTTACAATTCTCCAGAAATGTTTTGTGCAGACGACAAACTTTGTTCTGTAGATGCCGATGATTTCGATGTCTGCAAGGAGGAACTAGGAATTATTCAAAATACTCATTGTGATCCAAATTTGGAAGGACTTTGTCAGATTGTTATGGAGGAGAACAATTGGAGGATGCCATACTGTTCTGCAGAAGCAGTGCAATTGTACTTAAATCTAAGAAATTCCATACTCACTTCATTATAAAAACATTAATTCCAACAAGTCAATGCATTTTTTAAGCTACATGTATGAAATCAAAGGAGTGAACTAAAATTCAAATTCATAGTGATGGTAAGACTATGTTTTAGGAAAATATGTTTTAAAGTATGCTGTATGTAAGTTGTACAACTTGGATTTTTTTCTTGGTGATACGAGTAAAGCTCCTTTTAAATGTGTGAATGAATTATCATCAATTTGACCCCAACAATTGTGCTTGTTACATGTAAGTCCCCACTGGACACACACATCTTAACAGGCATATGAAATAACTGGAGATGTATACATCATTTCTTTTGGTCATTAAGGAATGAAGGTTGCTGCAACATCTTAAAGAAAAAAAATAGTCTTAGAGCAGTGTAGAGTAGTGGATATCATATTGACCTTGATCAGATGCTTTATGATGTCATGGTTGTTCTATGAAGTTTTCTGAAGATGTGACTTGACATCCATTATTGTCATTCATGTAAGTCAGACAAACATGACAAATGAACAACCAGACAGATGCCAGACAAAGTGAACTTTATCTTTCCAATGTGACACGTTTCAAATTAGCTTAAAAAGTGCAAACAATATAGTATAGATTAACAAACATAGAGTAAAAGTCTTCTAAAGGACTAATACCACTATGGCAACCTGTGTATAAGGTGACTTTCACATCAACTGTGAACTTGACCTTAGTCATACGTCCTTGGTCAAGATTATGATATATCCTTTGGTCATTGAGAACAACTGTATGAAGTAATAGCAAGATCAAACATACCAGTAAGATGATACCATTCAGACTTTAAACTGATGGACAGACAGACAGGGTGATTCCAATACATCCTCCGGTCAAGGGTAACCACAATCCAAAAAATAAATCATTTATTTTCATGTGAGGGTGTAAGGCTTATGACTCAAACGGGGTCGTCACATTGTGACCTTATTCACATATTCTTAGGTCAGGGTCATGTTAATCAAAAGTCAATATGCACCTTTGGGTTATAGTCAACAAAAATACTAATGTGTGATCACATTTAAGTACACTACAATCTTCCGTCCATAGTAGCGTGCAGAAAGAAAGATTATGTTCAGGATGTAACAGAGGGAGCAGATTTAAACAATATCATGACAATAATTGATTAAGCACTGTAGTTATGATTTCTCTTCAATGAGTACAAATACACGAAATGAACATGTTAAAAAACATTTATTACTCTGTTACCTTACAGTGAGATAAGGTGAAATAAATCCTTAAAGATATTTTGTTAAAAAAAGAAAAATCAGTAAAATCTCAATATTTTCATGTAGGTTGACTGTTAACCGATAGGAAGTGATAAACTTTCACAATCAAACTGACCTCAAAGACGCTCAAATAATTTGTTTTCTGAATAATTTTTTGAAATGATTTGTTTACAATATTCTGTTTATAAAATGAAAATCAGCAATTTTTTGTGTTTAAAACATTCTGTTTATAAAAAAAAACATTGTAAAATCACACTCTTTTCATGTACACCGATTTATGGAGATATATAGTTATAACCAACAAAAAGTAATACACTTGATAGATAACCTCTAACACACTCAAATACATCTTTCAATGCTTCTGTAAACAAAATGATTTGTTTAGCCTTTAGAAAATTATTCTTATATGAGATAGCTCTAAAAAGTTGTTCAAATAGGCCTATGTTGCCTACATAGCACCAAAAGTGAACTAATATTCTGTTTCAATACTATCCAAATTTAACCTACAAGAAATCTGTCCAACCCTTGTTGGTTATGGGGAATATGCATATTAGTTTAAAACATTACAATTAAATTTTGACAGTTGCTGGGCTTTATGAAAATCCATTTTGTAATTATGAGAACAAGATGTATTTGTAAAACACTGATGTTTCTAGTTGGTAGTAAAGTTAAAGAATAAACAAAAATAAAACTAAAAACTCATGGATGTTCCCCAAACTGCAATGTGCAGTACTTCTACATGACTTTGACCTTTGAGATATGACCTTAGTGGCCTTTTCTTAAAGAAACATAAATCAAACCTATCCTCAATTTTCATGATGATTCTAAAGAGGAAAGAATATGACAAAAATGAACCTTTATTGATATGTTTGGTTTCATTTTTCAAGTGACCCTGATATGACCTTGTGATGGACTGTAGTTAGAATTAGTCCATTAGTGTTTGATCTAAAAGGTAGAGTATCATGAAACATTCATGTGAAGTATGATCATTTTTTTGTTTAAAAATTGTCAAAATATAAGCCAGTTATATTAACTATTTTAAATTCAGTTCTACTGATGACCTTGACCTCTCATAAATGACCCTGAAGAACCTTGAACTAAACCTCTTGGTGTTAGGTATACTCAGTAATGCTGCCTGTTGAAAATTCACTAAATATAATCCCTTTTATGGTATTTAAATTCATCCTTTCTCACTGACCTTAGCCTTTTAGAAATAAACTTAAATAAACTTTTTTCCAAAAGTTAACATCCAGAGTGACAACTGTGTGAATTATAATCAAATTCTTTTGAACAGTGTAGGAGATACAAGTTGATGGATGGACAGATATAAGAGCAACTATATGTGTTCCCTGAATTTTCTATGGGAGCATAAAAATTCTACCTTAGACTGCATCCCATCTACCCTTGAAGAAGTTTTTGTCACAATGATTACAATGAAGTACAAAATGTCATAAAGTAAATGGATGAACAATGAATAACTACAGCTGACTTAAACATTCTGCTCAGGTGAGATATCCCAACGGTAAAAATTTCAAACAATTACTACGACTATCATCATGCATGCATTTTGATTTTTAAAATGATAAAAAAGGGAAAACTAATTGTGTCATTTTTTGATGTGTTATAAATGTCCATTGGAATAAAATTCTTCAAAATAGTAAACCAAAAAGTCATGCCTTTTCATAACATTTCTTTTTCTCAAGAATAATGTTAAATATCATAACCTCAAAACTGTAACCATGACAGAAAAATTCACTAAGTCTTAGATCTCTAAAGAAACGGTGCTGTTCATGCACACAATATAGTATACAACTGAAATGCCTGTTTACATGTAGCAACAAGTCATGAATGCCCAGTCCTATGATGTACTAAAAATGTGTGCATAGTTGCTAAGTTAACTGGGCTTTGAAAAAACACTCAATAGCTTATCATCATCTAAGCAAAAAGCAAGTTTGTTCTACATTAAGAAAACTTACTGGCACACATAATAAAAAAAGCACCATACGCCTTATGCTAAGTAGCATCCTCCACCCCATCGAATGGCTGTAACCATATCATCCCTAAAATTATCAGGATCAGAAGATCCTCTCCACAGATGAATTTCCAAACCACATGTATGTGCAACTGATTGGCATGGTTATTTAAAATCAATAAGTTTGTGAAGCAATCATGCCCAAAGTTGGAATGAATAAACCATGATATTGAAAATGAAAATGAAAGAAGTACTATAACATACTACTGTGCTGCTTTGTGTTAAGAATTTGACTTACAAAAGAGTTTGTTTAGTTAATACATGTATATATACACTTGTGACCTTGAACATCATTACGCAATGTACGTATCACCTTCACATCGCCTTTTCATCATCAACATCTGTGCACTAATCTAACCCTTTTCGCTACCCATTCTAGAAGGTGTATCAGTTGTCTATCAGAGCTACACTAAAACCTCTAGAATGTGCCGTTCCATCAAAGTGAAAGGATATATGGACAATAGATTAACAGAATACATTTCCCATAATGAATTTACAAAGATTAATTCAGATTTTTTTATATAGTGCTCCTGGCCCTACTCTACTGCATGCAATGATTCATTGGAAACTATATTGGTGAATTATTTAGTGATCACCTACCTGTAATATATCTCATTCTTGAAAAGAATTTTCAATATCTCATCCCTTCTTTCCATTTTCAAATTGTGGGGAGCAAGGCCATGGTCTAGAATCCAATCATTGTTGATTACCTCTTTAAATTGGTCTTCTGTTGATGCATCCTGAATCTAAGATATTTAAAGGTAATTAATACATGTATTGCAAAGAAAGCATATCTCGAAACATTTAACACATCAAATGTTTTTACCAAGGTCTAATATATACATCGTAAGAAAACTCATTACAATATTCAGGAGCAACTGCCTGGAATGATACTCCTCAGATGATATGATATTCTGATACTTTAAACTCTTTAAAGACAAAATGCTCAACATTCTTGTTTTCGAAGATATGAATCCTTTCACGACATCGTTTCATAACTGTGTACATATTATTCATGTTTACTGTATATAACTTTGTCAATGTGTGTGTTTAATTTATTTAAAACAGTACATTATTAGTACACCCATCATCTGCCATCTCAAAGGTTTTAAATTTCATCATAAATTTCAAGTCTACAGTGACCTTGACATTGGTCAAACGACCTGAGTCAAGATTATGGCACAATTGCATGAAGTATTAAGTACATCATGGATACCTGACCCAGACACAGATGAAACAGCCAAACTCATGGACAGACAGACAGACAGGGTGGTTACTGTACATACCCTCCAAATCTTGTTTGTGGGCGGCACAACAGCTTAAAATAATGATTACCTGAAGAAGTCGGGCTCTGACATCAAAGTCTGCAATGATATTTACATCCACATCATCAATGTCTGATCCATTCATCAAAGTATAGACGTGTTTATCTAGTACAGGCAGCCCTGGACCCCCATGCAAAAGGCTCCAAGCAACAAGACTGCCACATCTCTGGAAAGTTTCCTTGTGAAGGAGGTCAATGCTATGTTTAAAGAACTTGTTTGCATCTGACCCTTCTAAAATTGTATTCTGAACTTCCATCATCAGCTCTCTAATGAAAGAAACTTGCTTTTAAAGATATATATGATTGCGCCCATGGGAAAAGGGTCCTTATGGCAATTTTTATACATTTTGAGATTTTCATGGATTTTGATAGAGCAAGGTTTGAAGTTGCCAAATCTGAATTTTTAAGGTCCTACATCAATTCCAAGTAGTTTTTTTTCTTCATTTATATCAAAGATATATAAATAAGTAAATTTTGACGTTACGTTATTTTTGCACAAACGTCAAAAAATTAACCGTGAAAGCGACTCTTTTTGCATTGTAATGCATGTACATATAATTGTCATTTCTCAGAATGAAATCACTCAATACATGTTTAAATAGTTTTAATGAGTCTGTAAAAGGTACAGGATAATACATGTATATCTCTTATATGGTAATTGCCTTTAGGAAATAAGAGAAGTCCACCACTCTTTGGAAATAACCTGATCCAGAATATTTCTAAACACAAGGTTTTGTGTTGTATTTAATGTATCAACCAAAGTTAACATTAAACATGATGTCTCTACTATTACAGCAAAATTCATTTAGTACAATCACGGATATAGTAAATTAACGGATATAGCAAATTTATTTTTGATTCCCAGCTATACATATTTAACGAATATCTGATATGTCTATGATGAATTACGGATATAACGAAGTAATTCCATAGGTCCCAGTAGCTTCGGTATAACCGAGTTTAACGTAGAAAGCTAATGTCATTTAGTACATAAACTAAACATTTAAAATAACATATTTTACAATTGAAAAATGGTACATTATCAGCATATTGTCTTTCACTAATTAGCAATTTTCAATTGCCAATGAGTACTTGACTAATTAATTAGTCGTGTACTAATTGGAAATTGCTAATTAGTGAAAGACAATATGTACAATTGATTTATACATTTAAATTCATTCTTCCGTTGGTGTAGGACACAGGTCATCCTGGTGGGCAGGGCGCACATAAGGCCTCACATTCCTGTAAAGGTCCGCCGAAATATGGCTGAAATATTGCCGCCTCGGCGTTAAACAATATAAATCACTCAATCATTCCTGTAAAGGTAGGTCTGCCTCTCCCTTGTCATCCAAGCAGGATGCAGAATTGCTGGAATCTCGGTGGCATCGAAGTTAGGCGCACCAAATTTTTTCAAGGAGAACTTCTGTTCTACCGAGTCGGTTCGCTCCTTGACGTAAACAAACCATGGTTCTGCAGAAGTGAATGGAAAATGATGGTACTTACGTACACTCTTCACAGGGCGAAAGTAAGTAGAAAGAAAGTCTTTCCAGTTTCGCCATTACCAAGTATCATCATAGGATACTGCTTCATTTGAAGAGGCCGATTTATTTACCAGTGTGAAGAACTGTGCAAGAGAATCAATGTCAGAGCGTCGATAGAGCTTTCGAATGTGCGCAAATCCACTGTCTACCAAGCACCTGTAGTACAAAAAACGCAGTATAGTTAAGGCAACACACAGCGAAAATATGCTAATAAGGAGATAATGAGATATGACGTCAAGGATTTAGCTCCGCCCTAATTTCCATATATGGAAATAGTCTCTAAAAAAACCAAAAAAAAGGAAAGAAATGTTTTCCAATTATCATTCTTTTTATTTTGATTTGTTTATTTTTGTGTTTTTCTCTATCCTTTATAAAATCTATGATTGTTTTATTCGAGGCCGAACAATTTTATTTGACGTTTGGTGCGACATCTGTGTCTGGAAAGCGCTTGCGCCGCGCACATTTCCATTCATGATGGACGAAGGTTGTAAACAACGTTTTGTTCATGAAAATTACTTTATATGGCACAGGAAAAGAGAAATTAGGTAAGTTGATGATATAGTTTTGCAAGAAGGATATTTTGTTGTTGTTTCGTGTAAATATTTGAAAGAATCAATACATTTTATGGGGGAAATACCCTGCTGATATTTCACGATACATAAAAACCACGTGGTGATCCATTTAAAAAACAAGGTGTCAACGGTTTTTCAAATCTTAATGGTGCAGTGATTTTGAAATCCTTGATAACGTATTACTGTTGTTTATTAAGACTTTTTTTTAAATTTTGATTTAGTTTGCCACAGTTTGCAAAATGAATTACAAGCTTTAATAGTTCTGACTGAGTGATATGAACTGCGCAATACCACAGATCTATATGGATCTGCACAGTGTCAGCTGATTGTAGTAGAACTAGAACTTGATGACCAAATTTAAGCTGTCGTTGAAATCTGTCATCCTTCCATCAATTCTTATTAAAATATGATTAATAAAATAATGTTACATCTGGACCACAAATGACTTCATTTCTTGACCAGTACAATTATTTCCAGAGCAAAGTTATATACCCTACTACTTAGATTTTTTTTAAAAATTGTATGAGACTGCAAACAGAGACAGTGTGATGGTTTTCAGAGCAAATCACGATGAAAATGTACATGATGTAGTACACATTTTTTTCAACTGAAAATTAATCTTTTACCTTGGTTTGAAAGGTACTGAAATATTGAAGAAAGGGGTGAAATCTCATCTGCAGGTTTTTAAGATTGTGCTGCAATCAGTCGTATCTTTTTATGCTTTAATCTTTATTACAATTTTTGTATATAAAAAAAAAATAATTAAAAAGCAAACATGCTTTCGATGACATGCAGTCGGTCACATGATCAGACTTTCTTGCGTATGGAAAAGAAACTGCACATGCAATTTGGAAAGTTCTGACTGTGACGTCACATAACGTCATAGCAACGTTTTTTTGCATTTCAAAATCTAAATCAAAATAATGTCTATATTTGTTTGTAAAATGAATGAAAACGTAAAATGTAAATATAAGAAATAAAATATCATTTTTAAAGTTGCATTGGGTCATGACATGAAGTCGGTACGTGATCAAATCTACTATAACGCCCTTTGGGCGTTATAGAATTTGATCACATGACTGACTTCATGTCATACCCCAATGCAACTCTAAAAATGATATCTTATTTCTTAAATGAAACTCAAAAAATGATACCTTATTTCTTAAATAAAAGCAAAAAATATTTTACAAATATTAAATGTTTCCTGTACAATGGTATATAAATGCACCAATAGTAGGGGTACCCGGAGCAGTCACAAAATCACATATTGAAAATATGTAACACCAATGTTCTAACTGGCCCATAATACCCATGGAAGAGTGAAAATAATTCAGTTTCTGTGTATAATTTTTCAGCTTTATTTCAAATTCATGTTGTAAAACGTTGTTAGAATTTCGATCAGGATGACAGAGATCATGAAAAAAATTAAGAGTGGTAGAGAAAACTGCTTAGAGCAAAAAAAAAAAAGAAGACTTTTGACGTCAAGGGGGGAGCAGCCAACATACCTAAAATTACGTGTCGCCCAATATAAAACTCTTTTCCAGACTGAACGACCTGCTAAAACAATAAGCATGAGAAAAAATAATGTGTTTGGGTTTGTTATTTTAGTGGTATACAATTTTTTTTTACTATCAATTCAACCAGAGAAATCAAAAGCTCCAGACGACCATCAGTCGCGGTATTAATATCGTTAAGGTATTGATATCATTGACCAGAATTGATTTATTTGTCACTGCATGATGAATCTAAGTCTACCTTTCCCACAAATAAAAAATTTACACTGGGTGGCAAAAGCATACATGTAAAAAGAAGAGTTAAAGAAAAAGATACTGATTTTTGTAATGTTATACGTAATACAGAAGGAAAACTTAAAATTAAACTTTAAGTATTATACTCTTCCCAATCTTTTTACATGCGAAACCCCTCTGGGTGATGTGACGTTAAATGACGTGGGAATGCTGCTCTGGGTCGATAGACATATGAATGTTTATCATTTCACTGAAATCTCTCTTATTATCACAAGAATTAGAAATTTTTCATAAGTGTTTTATTTGTTCTTTATCAAATGTTGATGAATTTTCATAAAATATTGTCTCCGTCCTTTATGGACTAAATGTAATCGTCTCAATATTTTCCGAACAGTCCTTGTATCTATTTATTTTCATGAATAGTTGATAAATTAAGGGTTCTCGCTTTTTTACATGTCTGTTAGTCTCTTCTGTTCTTTAATTAAAATGACAAATACCATGAATACATTTCAAATTGAATTAAGATAAGCATGTTTTATTATCTGCAACACATTTTCCTAGTCTGACAACCAAACATGTTTCAAATTTTGAAGAGTTTTCTATGGAAATAGAACTATTTGCATCAAATTTCCAGTCATTTTATCTATACTCCTCAGTAAATGTTCAATATAATATTGGATCTATCCAATAAAAATAGATGTTATTCCCCAAAATTAGCAACGTCAAGTCTCTCAAGTTCAGTAAATGTGTAATGTTCTACAATTTTTAAGAAACTGCTGCTAAGGATGTCCATCAAAAATAATATATTCCCCAGTGGTCTAGAAGAGCTTCTGCCAGTTTTTTTTTGTCATTCATGGCAGGACTATCCTTTATTTCCCTATGTAATTTGCCGATGGCTATCTGTGTACGAGCTAGTGCTGTTTCATAACTTTTTCTAAAATCTTTGTCATGGGGATTGCTTTTAGACAGCTTTCGGTATTTTTCATACTCTACAACCAGCTGACGCTCTGTATTCCCAAGCAAGGCTCTCACGATGTCTGTTGTTCCCTTTTGGTCTAAATGAAATTTAAAAAACAACACATTGTTAATAGCTTGTGTTAAAAACATTATTTTTTTTATATAAAAATCATATTTTAGAATATTACTATATTTATGAAAGAAAATTGTAGTGATGTATGTGTATTGCAACTAACTTGGTAAATTTTCACTTCTGGCTTCAACAAACAATCTTCTCTTGCAGCCTTTAGGATACAGCTCTGAAAAAGGGAAAGTTTCATAGTTGACCTATTTTGTTTTATGTTTATTGTTGCCTTTTTAAAAAAATTAAATGTTCTAATTAATATTTGTCATAAATATATTAATTATATATTTTTGCCTTTGTTCATTTTTATTTTAAATTCATCCTAGTGAGAAGTGGGCAAAGTTAAGACATAATGAATTTAAAAAAAAAAAAAAAGCATAATTATTTTTAACAAAACTGACTGGAAATAAAAATGGGGTGAAATTGTTTGCATGTTTGAAAGGGGAAAATAGCACTGGACAAAAATCACCCTGTATACTTTATTTATATTACCTGGGTCATTTTCTTGTAACCTTTTCTTTCCTTGAAGACTTCCCACATCTGTAAATAAAAATGGGGTGAAATTGTTTGCAGGTTTGAAAGGTAAAAATATCACTGGACAAAATTATATAACATTTTTGATTAAGTTTTCTTATTATATCACAAATGTAATAAGTTTTGCTATCACCCCTAAAAAATGCTGAGTCACACCGGAAACAGTTATGTCACGCCGGAAACAGTTATGTCACCCTCAACGGAAACAGCTATGTCATCCTTTTGATCACGTTCAAATGTTTTTACGTTACAAATTTTATCTCGGGTTCGAGATGTTATGACGTCGGTTGCTAAGCAATTTTAAACAACGGAGCATTATTCTTAACGTCAAGAAAGCATTTCTGGATTATTTGTGAAATTGCACCGAATTTAAATGATTTAATTTTTTTTTAATTTTAAAAATGTTATATAACATAAACCGCATGGCTTCGAGGGCGACTATACCAGTATTTTTGTCCCTAGGTGACAGGAAAGCCCTGGAGTGTTATGTCACGGTTGTCACCCTCTGCCTTCGGCATCGGGTGACATAAAACTCCAGGGCTTTCCTGTCACCTCGGGGCAAATATTCTGGTATGTCACCCTCGAAGCCATGTGATATATATATAATTACCTGGGTCATTTTCTTGTAACCTTTTCTTTCTTTGAAGACTTCCCACATCTGTCGTAGATTTGCAGGGTCCATTCTGTAATGGTAATTTCAAATAAAATTTTCCTTAATTAAAGTTTGCCTTCTTCAGGAATTACATCAGGTCTAATTTTTTTAAAGAAAACTTTAACATATGCATGGGTTAACATTAGCAGACTAGCAGTTGTTCATTTGTCCAAAGCAAATAAATTCTTAGTTCAAGCAAGGCAAACTGTCATTGTATTTATACTATTTTTATAAGTGAATATTTCTGATGGAAACCTTTCTAGCCTGCAATAATTTGAAGACTTGATTTAATTATTACATTTTTTTAAACTACTTGCTTGAATTTCTTGGATCAGTTTTGTAGCATTTATTTCATGACCAGTATTCATTTCACAATATTCTTTAATTTTTTTTTTTTTACAGAAGAGAAACCTTGCTGATTCTTTATATCAATTTTTCAGTTTTTGGTGACACAGATGAAGAGTACCACTGCGGAGATCAGGAATGTCGGAAAACAGTCCTCCCTCCAACCCTATCCCATTGATTGTGTAAAAATTAACTTATACTGATCACTTCTACAAACATGATATCTGCAATTCTTTTATGTGCTTCATCACAGTTGAATGTCAGTTCACACATTTAGGTTAATTATTGGTTGCTAAATTTTGTTTATAAGTAGAATTCTTTAAATGATGCAGTTTATTCAATAACATTCACCTTTTCAGCATTAGTGGAGTTTTCCTGTAACACTTCAGACTGTGCATGGATCACCATGAAGTTTACATCTCTGTTTTCTTTATCTTCAGACAGATCTTCATTTCCTTGCCTTGGACTTTGATTTAAGGATTCCATTTCCTGAACAAATGAATCATGTAAGTAACAAAGTACAGGTATTTTGCATCTTTTTTTTTATTTTTAAGTGTTATCTATGTAGGGGATGGTATCACTAGAAAAAAATAGAGCAATATATAAGATTCAGTAATTGGGTGATATAGCAAATTTAGGTATGCTTGAACAGAAAAGGACCTGGTAACACAGGGTTTGATTTTGGCCAGTCATCGAAATTGAAATGGGAAAGTTATTTTACTGGTTAGAGGATTATCTATTATAAAAATTGATTATTGTTATTTAAAAAAAAAATTTAGCTGCGATTACCTATAGTGTACTTAATTATGAATTGAAAATACAGACGTCAAAATCTGTCAATCCTGTCAGCAAGGCTGGTAAAAATTTGTCTTGATTGATAACATTTTAAGAAAACGTCGGTTCAGATGAGCATTTGAAAAAATGAGCGTAATGCAAATTCAATTAGGTCGGGATCGGGATGCGTAGTTAAAGGTCACAAATACAAAAAAAATGGCCGCTTACGCAGCATGTTGACAAAAGCTAAGTAAATTTGTTATAACAAAGTCATAAAACTTGTCATTTGTGTTTATGTTAAAGAAACTCTATCCCAAGAAAGGAAACTTGTTAGCTTGAAGGCTATTGAAAATAATATTAGACATTTTGGCGCTGTTATTCATATGACTTTACAGATATATCTGGACTTGATCAGCATCAAAATAAGGTACAAGTATCTGGTCTGACTTTGTCAGACCAAATGTCTGACAGTGATTTAAAAAAAAAATTGACAAGTATGAAAATACTAATCATTATGTCTGTTTAATATTATTATTTTTTTTTATTTTTTTTTTGCAATATTTTTGCTCAAAGCAGTATGACATAACTTTACCAATGATTTTTCAGGTGACAGATATGGTATTGCATTGTTGCCAACATCCACGTTCTCCTCATCTTTTCTTGTCATCAGATGGACTTCAGCTGATTCACTGCTAGTGCTAGTGCAGGTTTCATGATTTTGTGAAAGTTGATCCTTTGATTTTAAGAGAAATTTATTTGGAAACAAAGCCTTTATTATGATAAAATCATTACATTGTATTACTATTATCATATTTCATTTCATCATTTCATGATGTTGGAAATTTTTTCGGGCCTCTTGTTTATTTACACAGTTTGTGCATGTATAATAAGTATATACTTAAGTAGAAAGCTGTATTATTAATCTATGTTGTAATCCATGTAATTAATGCTTTGTCTTGTTTTGACAGCTTCTGCATACTGATATTTTCTTGCCTAGTTTCCAACTTCATCAAGGACCAGCTGTGTAAGTACAATTAATTTAAGCTCCATTTCTTATTAGAGATCAAAAGAGCTTAAGTTCATTTTCTACAGTTTTTGTTCGATATTAATTAAACTTGCTTCACAAGTACACTACACTAAGACAATAAAGGGCATTATAGGATTAAACATTCTTTTTGAACAATTTATTGATGTGTAAACTCTTGACATATTACTCACAAACTAAATTTAAGTGCGAAGCACTTTGTATAATGATTTGATTTGTATAGTGATTTGATTTGGCCGAGGTTATCTTACTGAAGAGCTCAGTTGAGAGAGAACATGGATAGTGATGCAGGGATCCCCGTTTTGATTCTTGGTCGAGAAATATAAGTTGTTTATCTTTTGTTTATCTTTTCTTATCAAGTAGAATTTTATTGTAGATATACCTGACTTCCATCGTCAACAAAGTTCATTTTACCAGGAGTTAAACTGTGTCCTCTGCTACTTTTGTTCTGAACTTCAAGAACCTGCTGTCATCAAAAATAGTAAACATATAACATATTTATTTTATTCATGTATATTCTTGATAATGTAAAAGTTTGTTACTTCGCATCTCTAGAGCAGACACTCAAACAACTGTGTCATGCAGATGACTAAGTGAATAGTAGTAGAATACTTGATCAAAATGTTGAAAAACGAGTAAGATTTTTTTCTACAATAGTAGGGCCTTATTAGTCATATATGATATTGATCGGAAACTCTTCAATGTTGTACGTAATCAAGTATGCATATATTATATAACCTTTATGTTGGACCATGATAAGGAATCAACATTTTTTTTTCTGGAAAAAATTTAAGTTGTCTACAAAACAGCCAACTTAGGGAAATAATCCAAAAAATGATGGTTTAAGAGCTACTCACTTCAATTTCATTGCATTGCATTCTTTGCATTCAAGTACATTGTGTTAACATTTTCATTCCACTGTACCTGTTTGACAGGCTGTGACTTGTCATTGATTTTTTGTTGACTCTTACTGTCTGTGGCGGACTTGCTGGAGTCTGCAATAATTAAATGATTGTTCAAGATAAGATTGTTAATTATTAAGAAATGAATGGAAGTTAACTTTTAAAAAAGAAAATATATGCAGTATTGAATCCATACCTTTTGGTGGATAGATGAACTTTGACACTTCCTCATTGTACAATTTGATTCTGTTGATGGGAAGTTTAAGACAACCTGCTGCAAAGTTACTTGAACATGTTTTCCATGCAGATACTATGTAGGCTTTCTCTTTTTGCAGGTCAGAAGATCGAAAGTGGTGAATTTCTGGACCTTCCTCTCTTGTACAGGGTTCATCAAGACCATCAAAGAATTCAACACCTTCCTCTGATTTCTACCACCATACGTCTGCACCAACCAGCATAAAGTCTGCAATCCTTTCCAAATGGGCCTGAAATAACAGTGGGTTCTTCTGTATGAAGTTGTCTGTAAATTTTGAGTTACCAGGTTTGTCCAAAAGTTTTGCTTGTTGACTAATTATAGAGTCCTGTTTCTTGATGGTGTCTGGCTTTGAACTCAGTTTCTGTTGAACTGTGAATCTAAGAACTGCATTGTCCACTACATATTTTGCTTGTCTGTTAGTTGTCTGTAGGGAGATACGCCTAAGATCACCGAAACTTCTCTCTTCTTGTTCTGGGATGATTGACTTCAAACAGAACAGTCTGTAGGTCTCTGGAAGATGAACAGACATACTATGGAAGTGACTCCCAAAAAACTTCCTAGATGTGACTTTGGATGGCTTTGCAAAAATGTTTCGAGATAAAGTGGCAAATGTAAAGCACTGGTTATATAGCCTTAGGATTTGTCTTTGGTTTCTTGTGTTGAAATTTGAGTAGCATATTTGAATTATTTCTACAAGGCTGTTGGCGAGGGACAAAAACTTTTCATCTATTTTGTTATTTTCATATTTTGTACTAATGAACTTTGCCAACTTCACTGCGTACAACCTGGCATCGGATCCTTTGATCTGGCTCTTGTCTCCAATAGTTGTATTTGAAAATAGTTCGAATTCTTTTTGCATGTCCTTGGGAACCTGAAAGGGGAGCTCTGTAATGATGTTTTGTACAACATTTGTTATGTCATGCAATGGTTCGCAGCATAGTACTTCATATGCTTCTAAGTGGTGTTCTGTGGCACTTTTTAGAGGGTTTTGACACATAAGTGCAGCTGGGCGGCAGACACCATGCAGTTTTGCGGTTAAGATGTCTGATAGTTCTGCTTTTCTTTCTTTATCGGTCCAGATCTGATGGGACTCCAGCTCTAAGACAAGCTCCTCTTTTTTTCAATTTCTGGAATGGGTTAGTTTCTCCCTCTTCAATTTTCTTCCAAAGCTCCCCTTTGGTAACTAGCTGTCTTCTTTCTTCAAGAGTAAGTGACTGGTGTCTGTAGCAGTGGACTAAATTTTGATGTTCCATTACTTTCACACCACAGACACAGCTGTAATGGCCACCCCTTTGCTGCCCCGCTTCGAATTGTCTTGCCGGATTGTCTCCTGTAAACACTCTTAATTGTACTTTTGGGATACCAACGTTTTGGATAGACTGAAAGTCGTGAAGTCTGGTGTCTGTGTACACAAGTTGTTCCTTGTCTGAACTTCCTGAAATATTAAGTTTGTGACTGGATTATGATACAATTTCTTTATTTTTCATAGTGTTTTTTCCCGAAAAAATATCAAATTTAGTTCTTTAGATAACTCACAAAACTTTACAAAACTCATTTAGTCAAAACACGGATAATGGGAATTTACAGATATAAGGAAGTCATCTTGGATCCCCAGCTATATAAATTTAATATACGGTTATAATCAATTTTGAATATAGTGAAGTATTTTCACAAGTTCCTGCGAGTTCGTTAGAACCAAGTTTTGCTTTATATATTTTTTTGCCTTTAAAATTGTTTTGCTTCAGTTAGTTTGAAAACTTCAGAGTTTGGAGAGTTTTCCTCAAAGTAAGGCAAAGAAAAAATTATGTTAAATGTAATTCCAGAAAAAATTTTCTCAGATCATCTTGAGTGAATTGATATATGAATCACTCCTCTTTAAATTGAAATGAATCAATCTATTGTTTAATGCTTTTGAATCTGGTATTGTTTTTCTTTTAATTTATTGCTCAAACTTTTTACCCTTAAATATTGAATTTTTATTGATCAGAATTATAATTGTTTTTGTAAGTTGATTTTTCTCCCTGTGAAATGTAACCAAATTTTTTTTTGCCATACATGTGAGTTTAAGTTCTTCGTACCTGATTTCCCAAATATGTACAGTTTTGGCTTCTCAACAAAACTTTGAACGTCCAGTGGTGTTTTTTCAGGAAACTGGATCTTGTATTCTTCGTCTGACAGAAAATTGGATGTGTCATAGAGGAAGGACATCATGAAGTTTACATATGAAGAATTTAAGATGTCAGAATGGTCATGCCATAATTTCATGTTGAAAGTGTTTTGAATTTTTTTCAGTTGTTCTAGAGGCTCAGGGGTATTACAATCTTCCTGGATTTTACACAGTATAATTCTGGCTTCTTCTTCACTAGTTGGATCAGACTTCAGAACACCGGCATTACTAAACCGTTCCATTTCTTCATTTATTATCATTTTCATGGGCATCTTCCTTCCATAAATCAGACATTCAGATGTTGTGAGTTTACCATCTTTATCAATTTTGTTGGTAATGTGTACCTTGGGAGCAATGCTTTCTCCAAGGTACAATTGTTTTTGCTGAAGCTTGCCTTTAACTATGTTTTTTATTTTCTTAGCAGACCTTACAGATGGAACAGATATTCGACTCTTTCCTAATTTCATTTTTGATCTTCTGACTCTTCTTGTGTAATCTCGTCCGCTGACTCTGAGAGATATATTAAACTTGTTGGTGTTAATACCATGATGTTTGGCAAAGTTCATTAATATTTGACCTGAATTTTTGGGCTCTGTGCCATGATGTGTCAAGTTGTACTTGCGTGCTAATCTGGTCCAGTTGATAGGCTTTCCTGCAGGGTATTGCTTAATTTCTGATAAAAAAGTATCCTTGTCGAAATCATAACTTTCAAATTTCCCATAGTGGTCTTTAGGTTTCAGGCTCTTGGATTTCTCTTTTTAAGTTTAGAAATCAAATTTTGCTCTGCAGCTTCTTTTGTTATGTGTGTCTTATTCATTCTTTCCCTGTCGTACATGCTGTATGATAGACCAGAAGCCAGGAAATTCATGGCGTCAGTGTCATTATCTATCATGAGGTTCTCAATTGTTCTGTTAGATTTTTTCACAGTTTTTTCTACACTTTTTCTCATTTGAGTAGGGGAGACTATTCCTTGTGATATGTTATCACTTAAGTTGGAACTGAATGAAATGCCCATTTTGTTTTCAATGATTGGCTGAACACAATCAACCACATTTTTTATGACTTTAATGCCTTTGCTTTGTGAATTTGGACTTTTTGATTTTTGAAATTGTGCTGATATTATTGTGGTAGCTAAATTCTCACATGCCTCATTTATCTCTCTCTGCTGTGTACTTGCTGAGGAATGGAGGACAGAAAAGCCAGAATGAACAGTGGCACAGGGATGACAGTTACTCAGCTCATGAGACTTTTTCTCATTTTCAGAAAGATTTTTCCATGTTGCAAAGGAAAAGTGCTTGTTGAATGTTTCACGTTCTTTGTTTTTGTTATGATTTCTGAAGAATTTCTTGTTTGTGACCAAGTCCTGTACTCTGCGTAAATTTAATCTAAAAGTACTGTATGGCATGTGGAGCTTGGGAAATTTTGAAGTTAATGATATATAATTTTCAAACCTCTGCTGGTCAGACAAGTTGGTTACATATTTTGGGGTTGTAGGGCAATCTGTTTTACCATCATTTTTAAACCAGTCTAAAACATTTTTGTCCTTGGATGTTCTGGCTTGGAAAACTTTTGCGAAATTGCAGTAATTCATTTTCAATTCTGTACAATTTTCATTTTATAATTCTTTCTGATTTCTGTGTAACACAGGAAAGACTTGCAAAAAATGTCAGTTTAGAATGTAGGTGGAAATTTCATTATTGCTTTGCAGCTCACCTTGAAAATGCCCCACAGGATGTTTTCTCTGTCAATGATAGTGCAGCAGCAAATATATTTTAACATGAAAAATTAACATTTTTTTTTAATTCCTTATATATATATTTTTTTTTTAAATTAAAAACAAATTTTTTTTTTTACTATTTTAATTTTTTTTTCATAAAAAAAATCCTGTTACATTTGGTGTGTGTGTTAAAATCTATTCATTTGTTATTGTACATGCAAGCCTATGTCGTATTTTTAAAATTCAAATATGAAAATTTGATTAAAATAAAATTTAGTTCATTTAAAGTTGTTTGTGTTTTTTCACACTTTGTCCGTTCATTTTGACCCCCCCCCCTTCCCGTTTCAAAACTTGCACAAGGAGAAGTTTTTAATAAACCAACAATGATATTCATCAAATGTAGACTGTTAAACCCTGAGGATCTTTATTTCAGAACTCAGGAAACAAAAACCATAGACAAAAATATTTTTTAAAAAACTTTATTGATTTTCATGAAGATGTCGCGATGTACAGAGGAAACGCGGTCGACTTGGCAAGTTCTTGAATCTGGAATAGAAAAAAAAGTTATCAGCATTAACATGATTAAAACAGGTTCAAAAAACAGTAATCAAGTTTTCTATGAAGAAAAAGATGTGTTTTCGTTGAGAGTTAAAGCTTATGGAAAAGATTTTTTTTTCTATGGAGATTGTATAGAAGGATCAAGAGTTGTCTTTCCGCGAATTGTGTCCCTTGAATTATTTCCCTTGTGAGAGTCATCAAAGCGTTTGAAATCGGAGTTGTGTATTGAGGAGAGGTTGGCGTACACAAAAACATAAAAAGTGCAAGGGCAAAACGATGATGAATTGAGATAAATTTTACAGGTATTGTTTTATTATCAAACGGTTTCTCGGAAAAGTGATGCTCATTTGTTGAGAATGTCGCATTTAATTAATAATTTAATGATAAAGGTGGGAAATGCCGACTTTGATGGGACACTGCTCAACTTTTAACTTGATTTATAAAAATGTGCTGCATTTCCACTGTATGAGCATTGATTTTCTTTAATTTTGGAGTATTTCGTATGTGATAATTTAAAAAATGGGAACTATGGCGCTTGGCTTGCCCTTGCACTTTTCATTTGAAATTGAACCTATGTATTTTCAGTTAAGAATTGGTTACCTTGACCAGTGAAAGTCACGTGACTGATCTAATTATATCCATGAGTAAGATCAATCCATGTAGAATGCATATGAAAAGAAATGTGTCATGTGACATTCATTTATGGGGGTAAAAAGTTTAACTTGCGTACCCCCTTGTTTCTGGCAGTGTTTCCAAGTCGTATGTTGCCTTAACTGTACTGCGAAAGTACTGTATCAATAAATAGCTGAACTTTAAGAAAGTAAAGAATAAAAAGCACGTTTACTCATTAATGTTTTATTTAGTAACTTAATTACCGCGTGTGTCCAGGTATTTGCATGCAGTATTCTACCTCACAGTTATAACACGCCAACAGAGGTACGCTATGACGAACTGGTTTTTATTTTGCCCTAAAATGAATGTGTTAATATATTAGATATAGATATATATATATATATAAATACTCGGTACATCTATGAAAGAAAGAGCTTTGTTATGGAACCAACCAGAACAGTTGTCTGCATGAAGTGTGCATTTTTGTTCACCAAAGCTATGTTCTGTAAGGGCATAGTCGAGCATGCTTATGACTGCATTAGGTCCATTTGTTTGAGTCCCGTCTGGTCCTGCAAAAAAGAAATGCATGAACTTAATCATCAAATTGTTTTAAAATGCTTATTTCAATCAAAAAGCTGCAGAATAGAATATACCTATAGTTTGATTCTCATCCACGATGAAGTTAAGCTGCTTGGAAACGCTGTCAATTCTCACTCCAAACACCTGGATCCGGCGTAGCTGAGCGAAATAGGTTGGACCCATCTGGCGAGAATGGTGTGGCAACTGAAAGACTGGATACGGTCACTTGGTCAATGTCATGGAATGTACAAACTTGCAGCTTTTGTCATTATAGATATGTTAAAGGAGGTTCGATATTGAGTTTTTGAGCTGATTTTGGTCTGGGCCTTTATTATTCTGCATCATTTTCAAGTTCTAACGTTTAATCTGAATTATACAATGCAGACTGAATTATATTGAATGAAAAACCCGTGATTAAATTCCATTTATTTAGGATTACATATAAGCCAGGAACAGCTATTTTTAGTGCCAGAAAGTTGTTTTTTTTTTAAGAAAAAAATGATCAACTTTTTCCCCTTTTAACTATATATACAGTACTGATAATTTTAGATTCCTATTTCCTTTATCAGAAATTACAACTTAGATGTTTGCACACAAAGCTGTGCAGTGATATTTGTTATGATGGTTCTGAAATATTTATTTATTTATTTATTATGAATTCTTTTAATGAATTATGACAAATATGCATATTAAGTGAATATATTCTTAAAGTCCAGGAAAAAATTGAGCCAATTATAACATAAAATTGACACTTTTTAGTGATATTCAAAATGATGTTCTTTTCTGAATATTTAAGATAACTTTGACCTTTCTTCTTAAATTCCACAAATCTTTTAGAAAGTTTTAGACTTTAAAATAATTTTCTCATGCTTATTTAATTTTCAATGCAAGAAATATAACATTTTTGAGTGCAGAAAGGTCAAATCTTTGAATATGTGAAGCAATTTGACTCTTGTTCTTTGTTACAATTTTAAAGTGTCTTATTTTAAAAAGACATATAGTTTAATTTCTTCCATACTTTATTTGAAAAAAAAAACATGTAGAAAAACATCTAAGTTGTAATTTTTTTTTGAAAACGCAAATTTCATTGCAAAAATGTCATATTAAATGTACTATAATGCCCAAAGAAGCATACTGACACCCATTTGTTGATTTGAATTTTAGTTCACCTATGTGTTTAGAAACTGAAAATATACTTGAGAAAAAGTTTAAGACTAAATATCAGGAGCCAACCTTATTAAATAACACATACCTATATTTTATTCCTGAAGAAAACCTACTAGGCTTACACAAATTTCTCAACGGGAAAGACATAGGGACTGACAGTGTGGACAGATGGACATGGTGATTCCTACATAACTCTGAAACTTTATGGGAGAACATATTATAATAAGAAAGCATTACCAAATGCAACCTCCTGCGACGAAGTTTTTGAAACGATACTGTTGGGGTCCCAGTATCACTGTCAGATACCTCTAGGGATTCGTTGGTGGGACTCTCTTTTCCTGATTCCTTTTGTGTACTTTCACTCCCCTACAAAACATATACAAAACAATCTCCAGCAGTCAGTTTCACAATAAATACTTAAGGACTTTTCTTATCTTCTGAGCAGATAATGAATCAAGTATGCAGCAAATTTACAATATGTATTGTCATACTAGTATTCTATAGTAACCAGTGTAATCATATTATCCTAAGTATAAATAAGTAAAAAACTATGTCTCTGGCAATGGCCTTGAGCCCAGCTGTACTTAAGGACAGATGATACAAACAAATTTTTTCTTTGGAGGAGACTTAATATCATGTCACAAGTTTAGAAAAGTGGGTAATTCTTCTAATTTTTTCTCCAAAGAACTGGAATATGAAATAGCTTGACTTTGAAAATATTATTAATATTTCAATAAAATAACAAATATGGACAAAACACACCTAGTAAATTAAGGTTTACAGATGAAAACATTTTTAGAATATGTTGAATTGGCACTTAAAGTGTAATATAAACTTTAGGAAAGTAGTGGTCCACCGCCATAAACCATTATTAAGTCTGAGAATGTTCTCCAGACTGAAAATTTTCTCAACTCCCAAATTCTCGGAGTCTGCCGCCGCCATAAAACTTTTGAGTAATAAAAAAATTCTCAAATTCAGTTTTATTCTTAAATATTGGAGTACACAAAAAAGGTTACTTTACTCTATTCTCAACCATCCAAAATGGCTGCTGTGCATAGAAGGAGAAGATTTCGCAGACGAAATGCTTTACCACGACCAAGAGTGTTTAAAGACAGGAGCAACCCATTGGAGACGCTGGAGGAGGAGGAGATTTTTCAGCGCTATCGATTCCGACCCGCTACGATTAACTTTTTAGTCAATGGACTCCATGAGGAACTCAAAACTGACACTAACAGGAACAGTCCAATATCCCCTCTCTTCCAAGTTTTGCTGTTCCTACGTTTTGTGGCGACAGGGGCTCATCTCCGTCTGGTAGGGGACAGTCTCGGGATTTCAGAATCGTCCGTAGGCAGATCTGTCAAAGCAATTGCCTCAGCTATAGTTGCTGTTTTTGCCAGACCATACATTTCTTTTCCTGTCGGAGAAATGGCAACAAAAGTTAAAGAAGGTTTCAGGAGAATAGCTGGTACGTAAATCAAATGACATGTAAAAACTCATATAGCAGTTTCCTCACTTCAAACGTTAGCAGTGGTTAGCGCCACATGCATTTTAATGTTTATCACTTACTTTACTGATTATGTCCCGTTTCCTGTTGTTAAGTTTCCATGCAACTTCTAACAACACATAAGTTTTATCCCCGAAACTGTAAACGGTGTTGACTGTTGGTGTTTGTAAAAAAGCAAACAAACTGCTCTTTTTACTGCTTTTCTTCCTTATAAGAGTTCCAATTTAAGTGGGAATTACTGCATGAGAAAGACGCGCGGATCCATTGGCATGTGTACTCCCCAAATACTTCAACATGTTCAATACCAATACGCAAGATAGATCTTTTTCTTTTTCTTATAAATAACATATAATAAACATATCTCGAATTTATTTCTTGAAAGAATAAAATACCATATATTTTAGCCAAAAAAGCAACAATTAAAATCATTCTAATTTATTTATTATATCATGATTCAATATTAAAGGATGTGTCAGGAAATGAGGAAGACATCAAAAGTTGATGTCTAAATTAAAAAATTTTTAAATAATATATGAGAATTGAAAAAAAGAGGAAAAATAAACAAAACAAAAAGCTTTTGATGAAAAAAAAGGGGGGGGGGGGGTAGTCATAATTTTTTTATTGAGTGGGACACTAGCATTACAATAGCTATGTTTTCTATAGAATTCTACATGTATTTATCGGCATTATTGGCCCTTACCCTGCTTCCTACGGCTATGTAATTCATATTTTTGTAATAATTGAAAAAAATCACACTGCAATATATGTACAGTGTGTATGTTGGACCATGACTTTGTCTTTACAGGTTTTCCAAATGTAATTGGATGTATAGATTGCACCCAGATCAAAATCAGTAGACCAAATGAAAATGAAGCTGACTATGTGAACCGGAAAGGGTTCCACAGTTTGAACATACAGGTAAAACAACAATTTTATTTGTTTACTTATGGTGAAAAGTATTTTCATATTCTACATAGCTTGAACGTTCAAGTACTATGTGTGTATTTCACAAAATAAATATTTTGAAATCTCATTCAGTTTCCCTCCTAACATTTTTTAAAGAAATAAATAAAAGCCTGAATAGATATTTTAAATCATGGAATGAAATAACAGGTGTATAATAATGTTATGTTTATTTCAGATGGTATGTGATCCAAATTTTCGAATCACCTCACTCTCTGCCCGATGGCCTGGGTCTTGTCATGATGCCAGAATTTGGAGGACATCTGCTTTATACCAAAAATTTGAAAATGGTACTGGTATTTATAATTTCTTTCAGTACTTCATATTCACTATGTTTATACTACATGTAATATGCATACAAAACCTTCTTTTGCACAGGCCAACTACCAGCAAATTATATGAATTATACCTACAATCACATTTCATTTTAATGCAGGTGATGTTGATGGTATTTTACTTGGAGAGTCTGGGTATCCTCTGACGAAATATTTATTAACTCCCTATCTGACACCTCGTGACCCATCTGAGGAGAGATTTAACTCAAGTCTTTGCAGAACAAGGGTTGTGATAGAACAAACTTTTGGCATTCTAAAGAGGAAATTCCAGGCCTTGCATTTTGGTCTCCGGACAACACCTGACCAGGCAGTCACATACATTACAGCATGTAGTATACTTCACAACATTGGCGTGGAGAGAAAGGACACCATGATCAGCAGTGACTGCCGAGATTTGAATATTGCAGAGTGCCAGCATCATGTAATTAATGGTCCTTTGCCACAGGCAAGAAATGATGGAATTGCAAAGAGGATATCTATCACACAAGGGTTCTTCTGAGGTCTTAATGTTTTGAATAGAAATGTGTCAATATCAACTCTCAAGCAAATAAAAAAAAAACTTGTACAGTAGTAGTAGAAAACTAGCTATAATAAAATATTTATATCCTCGCTCCAAAGGAGCTTGAAATTTTAGCCCATTCTTTGCCGAGGCACTCCATAAGGTACATTCATTTCAACTTCCTGACCAGAGAGATAGTGTCATGAAGAGAGTGGCAAACACCAATGGATTTTTTTTTCAATTTGTCAGTAAGAATGTTGTTCATGACAGATCGACTCGCTCATGATCAGATGAGCAATATGGCCTATGGTCCCCTTGTTTAATTAAGAACTACTAAGTCACTAAAAGCTGACTAATGAAAAATCTTTTTTTTTTTTTGAAAATTAGCTTTTTATGTAATGAGAAAAAAATTAGTCAGAAACATTATTTATTTGATGTTCATAATGACTTCATAATGATTCTTTTAATAAACATGAAAAACTACAGCTCTGCAGAGAGCTCAGTCAAAAAAGAGGGATATGAAGCCTGAATCTCACAAACAAGTTTCTGTTTTTTTAAAAGCAAGACCTCTTTCTTGATTGCAAGGACTTCTCTCTCTTCTTTTTTCTTTAAAATTTCTTCTTCTATTCTCTCATTATCTAAATTGTAGTTTTTATCCTCAAGTTCATTTGGTCTTCTTCTTCTTGCTTCACCTGTAAAAACAATGAAACATCACCACTCTTTATGTGTTTCCTACTTATATTGTGAGCTAAATGTCCCTATTGTAAGAGACTTTGATTTACCTCATTGCCATAAAAATAGCTTGTTCCTTTAATTGAACAGGAGGCCCATGGGCCACATCGCTCACCTGAGTAACTTGGGTGATACAGTTCTTTACCAGATTCCCCCTCTTGTTATACCTATCGTGCCTCCTACCACCTATCCTTTCATGATTTAAATACTTTAGAATCTACACTACCCCAGAATGCTTCCACGTTAGTTTCAGCTTACCTGGCCCAGTGGTTTTTAAGAAGATTCTTAAAAGATTTTTCGTATATATTTCTATGTAAAACTTGGATTCCCTATTGTGGCCCACCCTTCTCCCTGAGTCATGATTTTAATAATTTCAAATCTACACTACCCAATGATGCTTCCACATAAGTTTCAGCTTTCCTGCCCCTGTGGTTCTTGAGAAGAAGATTTTTAAATGACCCCACCCTATTTTTGTCCTTTTTGAATATCTCCCCTTTAAGGACACTTGGCCCTTCATCTTAACAATTTAACTTCCCTTCACCCAGAGATGCTTTGTACCAAGTTTGTTAACAATTGTCTCATTGGTTCTTGAAAAGAAGTTGAAAATGTGAAAAGTTTACAGACGGACGGACAGGCTGACGGACGACGGACAAAATGTGATCAGAAAAGTTCACTTGAGCCTTCTGCGTATAATCCATGTAAACTTTTCACATTTTCATCTTCTTCTCAAGAACCACTGGGCCAATTTCAACCAAACTTGGCACAAAGTATCCTTGGGTGAAAGGGATTCAAGTTTGTTCAAATGAAGGGCCACGCCCTTTTCCAAGGGGAGATAATCATGAATTTGTTAAAAATTAATGGCATTTTTAAAAAATCTTCTTTTCCAGAACCATTGGGCCAGGAAAGATGAAACTCGTGTGGAAGCATCCTCAGTTTTACACCTAGTTTTACATAGGAATATATAAGAAAAATCTTCTCAAGAACCACTAGGACAGGAAAGATGAAACTCATGAGGGATCATCCCCAGGTAGTGTAGATTCAAGTTGTTCAAATCATGACCCCCGGGGCAAGGGTGGGGCCAAAATGGCCGACCCAAGTTTTACATAGGAATATATAAGAAAAATCTTTAAAAATCTTCTCCAGAACCACTGGGCCAGGAAAGATGAAACTCATGTGGAATCATCCTCAGGTAGTGTAGATTCAAGTTTGTTCAAATCATGACCCCCGGGGC
>PRKT01000172.1:173314-260328 GCA_003671525.1 Saccostrea glomerata | reverse complement strand
GGGGGGGGGGGGGGGGGGAGTAAATTCAAGCCCGATGTGCTCAGGTGAGCGCTGTGGCCCCTGGACCTCTTGTTGTATGTAAATCTTTTCCTCAAAATATCTGGAATTAATATAACATCTTGAAAACAGAAACATGAAATAGATTAAATAGGATACATTATTATCTTTCAGAAGCCCTTAAAAACAAGCCAGCAACACTTGATTCCTTTCTGAAAGATCTAAAATGGGCATTAGAATCATGTAACCAGAAGTCACTGTCGAGACTGAAGCTCTACTGGTTTATACTTATAGCAAAGGAAGAGCTTTATTTTTTTGTTAAGTTTAAGTTTTTGGCTTTATCAGATGCAGGATTAAGTGTGAAGGATATGGCTAAACAACTGTGTAAAAGTGAGCGATGGGTAACAAAGTGGAGACGAAGACGAGAGCAAAACAAACAGCAATCCCGATCAACCTAGATCTGGCCGACCGTCGAACATAGCAGGCGTAGTAAAGAGAAAAGTGGAGAACATAAAATACAAAAGAGGGAAATCGACAAGAAAATGTAGCAAGAAACTCAAGAACTCAGGTTTTAATGTGAATCATGTAACAGTATTTAATTAATTGCGAAAAGTAAAACAAGAGGCCCAGGGGCCACATCGCTCACCTGAGCAATTGGCTAGGAAAAAGCACACATCAGATCAAACTAAAAGTTTACTGAGCGGGGAGGGGGGGAGGGGTGTCTTAATTTTTAACCAAACAAACTTGAATCTACACTACCTGAGGATGATTCCCTATAAATATCACTAAGCATGGCTTTAAAGTACTTGAAAAAAAGGTTTTTAAAGGTTTCCATAGACATTCCAATGTAAATCTTTTATCGGCCATTTGGCCCCACTCTACTGCCGGGGGTCATGATTTGAACAAACTTGAATCTACACTACCTCGGGATGATTCCACATGAGTTTCATCTTTCCTGGTTCAGTGGTTCTTGAGAAGAAGATTTTTAAAGATTTTTCCTATATATTCCTATGTAAAACTTTGACCGGCCATTTTGGCCCCACCCTACCCCCAGGGGTCATAATTTGAACAAACTTGAATTTACACTACCTGAGGATGATTCCATATGAGTTTCATCTTTCCTGGCCAAGTGGTTCTTGAGAAGAAGATTTTTAAAGATTTTTCCTATATATTCCTATGTAAAACTTGATCGGCCATTTTGGCCCCACCCTACCCCTGGGGGTCATGATTTGAACAAACTTGAATCTACACTACCTCAGGATGATTCCATATGAGTTTCCTTTTTCCGGGACCAGTGGTTCTTGAGAAGAAGATTTTTTTAAAATGTCATTAATTTTTCTCTAATTCATAATTATCTCCCCTTGGAAAAGGGCGTGGCCATTCATTTGAACAAACTTGAATCCCCTTAACCCAAGGATACTTTGTAGCAAGTTTGGTTGAAATTGGCCCAGTGGTTCTTGAGAAGAAGATGAAAATGTGAAAAGTTTACAACAACGACAACGCCAACGACGACAACGACGACGACGACAACGACAGACAACGGACAAATTTTGATAAGAAAAGCTCACTTGAGCCTTTGGCTCAGGTGAGCTAAAAATAGAAGGCTTTTAAACGGTCAAGAAATCAACTAATGACGAAAGTACCACGACAGAAGAGATTGAAATTTGCTTGTGATCATAAGCATTTGACGGCTAAAGACTGAGAGAATTACATCTTTAGTGACGAGTCTACAATATTGATTCATATTCCGAATTGACAGGACGACATTGTGTGGGGGTCCAAGCCAGATGAGGCACCCGACGTTAGCTGCGTCAAGCCAAGCGCCAAAGACATGATATGGGGTGCAATGGGAGTTCATGGTTTGTCCAAGTTACATATCGTTCCAGTCGGCGAAACTATAAATGCAAATTATTATATGAATAAAATTCTTCAAAAAGAACTTAGACCTGCACTGAATCGACAGAAAAATAGTGGCAGGATTGATGAACAAAAGTTGGTTCAATATCCAGGACACGCTACGCTTGGTTCAAGATGGGGCGACACCTCACACTGCCCTCGTAACACAGAATTTGTGTACAAATAATTAGTGGTGTTCCAATCATCGATTATAATCGAAAATCAGTCGATTACTTACATAATCCAAGCAATCGATTGCATTTTTAAAATTCTGATTAATCGGTTTATTATTTTATTTTACAAACGTAATAGTTTTTAACCATAATTTTCCATCCTCAGAATTGCTTTAACTTATTCGTGTAACGTAATGGTGCAGATAAACAAACTCTTGTATTTCTACCCAGATAACAAAGCATGTTTCTGGGCATGGGCCTGCTTTTGGTTCTATCAAATGAACAAAGGACCAGCTGGATTACCACAGACAGTAGTCATTTACCCATTTTAACCATTCACTTGTTCAAATTGATATACTTTTTACATACCCGTTTATAATCGATAACTAGTTAGTTAGAGTAACCCAATCATCGATTATGAAATTCTTACCGATTCCCATCACTACAAATAATCTACCAAACTTTAATTCCAAAGAAGAATGGCCTGGCAATTCCCCACAGAAAATCTCTGGAGTATCCTCGACAGTGAGTCCTACAAGGATCCAATTACGTCGCCGCCTTCAACCTGCATGGAGGGAAATACCTTAGAAACATTTGATTTCATTAATTCATTCAATGCCAAATAGAATTAAAATGTACTGAAAAACAAAGGTGGACTGTCTGGTTATTGAAAATAAAAAATACACATAAGTTGTTTTTTCAATAAATTTAGGTCTAATGTAAATCATTACTTTCTTAACACCCTTTACAAAACTGACAATTTATATCTAACATTCAATGTAGTAAACGAAAGCTTAATGTGATTTTATTAAGCCTTTGGACATAAAATCAGTCAACAACTTAGTATTAGAGGATGTTATAAATTAAATCCATGTTCTCTATCTGAGTTTTTGGATGATTTTTCTGGCTTTTCTTACATTTACAGATCAAGGGGTTAGGCTTATATCAACCCCCCCCCCTCCCCCGGCAATTTCCGATTTTGTTGAAAGAGAGCGTTCAAAACTCGCAATTATGTGTAAATATCTATATAGATGTCTGAATATAAAAACAGTGGTAATATGGTGTGAACAGAATAAAATCCTCTATATTTACACCGATTCAATCGTTATATGCAGGTTAGAAAAAACAGACATCATTAAAAAAAAATTCGTACAACTATCATAACAAAATTAAAATTGCACTAAAATAAGATTGTAACTCGTTTTTTGTATTTGCACTCTTCGGCGGAGAGAGATGACAGATGCGAGTTCTGAGCCACTAAGCTGCATAACTGCAAATGCACTCTTAGTTATGGATGTTTGAATTTGTGTCATTTTCATATCTCTCTTTTTGATGAAACCCACTTTCATGCGTCTCCAAATTTCTTTATTGATCCTTGGCACCACTACCGTGTCACAGTTTTTGGGTCTCTTATATGTGCTCTTTTTCTTTTTTATCATTTCTTCAGAGGTTAACTTAGATTGATTGTGTGTTGTTTCACGTCCCTCTCGAGAATTTTTCACTCATATGGAGACGCCACCTCTTGCCGGTGGAGGGCTACAAATTTTGTCCTATGCTCGGCACTTAGGGCCTTTGAGCAGTGAGGGATCTTTTTCGTGCCAGCACCTACTGCGACACGGGGCCTCGGTTTATACGGTCAGACGGGTCTCATCCGAAGGACCGGTCTCCGCGTCCCGCAGTGAGATTCGAGAGGATAACTTAGAGAACGCTTTATTGGCTATGTTTGCCAATTTTGGGTTGGTATCTGGCCCTATATCATCCTCATCTTCCAATGATTGGCCAATTTCTTCCAACCATTGATCTTCCTCCTTATCATCATTATCTTTCTTGTTTTCTTCTCTGATTGTTTATTACTCAAACCATTAATCAGACTTTTAACATCATCATCATATAAGACACTATCACTCACATCTGAGTCTATGTCAGTCTCAAAATCATCCGACTTGCGTTTATTCTTGAGGTTGACAGTCCGGTCCTTAACCGGTTTTGCTTGAGCTAGGTTAGACCATGCTTCACCCATCTTAGAGATACCCATGGCCATTGAGACCATGCTGCCTTGCAGCGATGACATAGCATTTAGAATGCTCATTCTGAGTCGCCCTTGCCCGAAGAAGGTTTATCAGACTCCAAATTTAAGTCAACTTTAGACATATCTTCTAAGATATCATGGCCCGTGGCCATGTTATGAAATACAAAAAACTTCCCTTTCACAACTGATCACAGAAAATGCACTAGCAAATAAATCCAAACACAAGCAGAGCTGCCAACATTCTGAAATGCCAAATAGTAAGGCGGGGTCTAGGGACCAACTAGGCCCCCTGCCCCTGAAGAATATTTGTAAATGGGCATGCATTCTGAGGCATGTTTCATTTTTTTTTACTTCAAAACATTGACATGGATGTGATCGGCCTTCTAAAACCAAAATGATGATACAAGCAAGCGTTGGAAGAATAATGAATATATTATAATGTAAAAACTATAGACTGCCAGCTATGAAAATACCGGTATTATAAACTTTTAACGAGAAAAACTTAAATCGGAAGAATATAGAGAGAAATCGTAAGGCGTATTTTAGATGCTGATTTCGTACGCCTTACGCCAAAAGCGTAAGGGTTGGCAGCTCTGCACAAGATAAGAACCTCTACACTGAAGCCAAGATAGCCGCACACTGAGGTCTGATAAGCTACAGTACCCGCATCGTTATTCTTTACAATTCTATCGTGTTCTATCGTGCGTGTATCCTATCGTATCGTGCGTGTATCCTATCGTATCGTGCGTGTATCCTATCGTATCCTATCGTATCGTGTTTTCCGTTTATCAGGTTTTGCGTTTTCTATCGTGTTTTCCGTTTATCGTGTTTTGCGTTTATCGTGTAGATCGTTTATCAGGTTCTATCGTGTATCGTGTTTTGCGTTTATCGTGTATATTCGGAAACCCTCGCTTTTTATCTTTACTATGTAAAGAAACTACTGAGCTATTCCGAGTTTCTTTTTCGTTTTGTTAATAAAAATAAGATTAATTCAACCGAAAAAGAGAAAATAAAGATTTATCCCTTTCTTTTTCATCAATATAAGAAATATTAAAGCGTAGAAGGAAAAAATAATTAATCGCGTATTTCATGAATGAATAAATTGATTTATTAATAAATAAATTATTAAATAAATAAAATAATTATATCATGGTAAAGCAGAGAGAAATTGTCAAAATTTAAACAGTAACTCTACTTTTCGAAAATGAAATTATAAGTAGATCGATCAACTGGTCTATTTCTTTAAAAAAATAATTTGTCGAATTGTATGATTTATTTTCTCAAAATTAAATTATTTAAAGTCTTGGTGTTACAAATATAATATCACGTGAGACAATGATCCAGATGATTTTAACAAAGATTTTGGCTGTATACGTTCAAATTTTAATTTATTTTTTAAAGCTAATTACAAATTTCTTGACATATGTCTAAATTAATAAAAGAAATCAAAATTATAAAATACAATCAATGAAAATATTCTACCCAATTTATCACACCATGGCTGTTACTACAAAATAGAAGATTTTCATTATTTTTATCTGGTATTAGATAACATAAAAATAATACATGTATATACATGTAAAGGGGAAAACATGAAGTTTTTTAACAGCTTACCTTTTCGGCGTGGAAATAAACTCAAAATATAATCCATCGGGATGCCAAAAATCAAAATAAATCGAAGACCTTTCCTACCAAGAAAACTGACATGTATGTGTAGCTCTCTAACTAGCACACTGTTTTCCTGTGCGGTCATACGCCCCCTCCCCCTTCTCCCCTGACTGACACCTCGGCCCATGTGTGTGTGTAATCACCCTCAACATACCGGTACTGATTTCTCACCTGGGGTCAATTAGTAACCTCGAATACTACCTGGTTCTAATATGAAACGCATCTACATGTACTTACTTTCGGGATTTTGTTCCTCACTTGTTTGAACAATTTTATCAAAGATTTAATTCAAAGATTTAATTCAAAATACATTAAATAATTGTACGATTTATTGATTAAAAATCATCTTGAATGTTAAAAAAAAATTCAAATAAATCAATTTAATTAAATGAAACCCCTAAACTCACTCCCTTGATTCTTTTTCATTTTGTACAATGTTTCCATTATGTTTATGTAAATAAGTCTTTTAATAAACATAAAAAATATATACTGCACTTATGGTACGTGCACTTTCGGGTCATCGGGTTTTCTACGTAAAACGGACAAAATTAATTCTAGGAAACGATTTCATTGATCGTAGAAACGGATGAAATAGTTCTAACTTTCTAAACTATGAAAATTAGCTCGCATGTTTTGCGTGTATCGTGTTTTGCGTGTATCGTGTTTTGCGTTTATCGTGTTTTGCGTTTATCCTATCGTGCGTGTATCCTGTCCTATCGTGCGTGTATCCTATCGTATCGTGCGTGTATCCTATCGTATCGTGTATCCTGTAAAGAATAACGATGCGGGTACTGTAGCGCTATCTCACGTGGTTCCGTAATGACCTTGACAGTAATGAAGTAGAATGCGGTTGTTTACTTGTTTATCGGAAGATGTATTTGGTTAGGATATTGGGGGAGATCAGAGTTCAGGTGTTTGTATAAATTATCTACAGAAAATTAATATTTCAAGATTATGCAAATGATTGGTAATTATTTAAAAAGAGTATTAGAAAATTAAAAAGTACTAAAGGTCAGAATAAAGTGATTACAAATTCAGATTAAAAATAATTATTGCAAATTTACAAGAAATATTTAAATATGCAGCGCACGCACGGGGGTATAAATGTAGCTCAGTGAGACAATTCGGCAGTGGAAAGCTGGATTTTGTCTCTTTCTGGTTGCATTTATACACGTAAGCTTACTTTGTAGATTTGCGAGCGTTTTGGTCAAAATTATTACATTTTCACATGACTAAATGGTTAATTTCATTCACAGGTTAAACATTTTTATATAATAAGTAGTTATATTTAAAATAGTGCTCAGTATCTGTTGTAAAATTATTTATTGTAATTATAGATGTTTAAATGGGTTGTTTACTTTAATAAAGAGTGGAAAGCTGGATTTTGTCTCTTTCTGGTTGCATTTATACAGGTTGGGAACATCGCCACTCCCCATAATCTGTAATGCACTGGTCATGCAGAAAGACAGTAGAGTAAATAACTTCTAAGGAGACGAGATGCAAACTTGGACATAGAGAACCTGATAAACTTTGTCTGGTCAGGGCCAGGGAAATGAAGGAATGATTTTGAAGGAATGATTTCTCTTGGTCTTAAAACCTCTCACATGCGGAAAAGCGAAGAACGATCCCGGGAGCTTATCAAGATGATCCAGTAACCAGACAAAATGATATAAAAGACCAAAAACAAATTCACAAAACAAACAAAATTACAAAAGGAACATTTTATTTTTATGAAACAACACTATATGCCTAACTTTCTTACAATTCTGTATCCTGTATAAATACAAATTACCAAATATGGGTAACCGATTCAATCAAGTGACCCTATCTAAACGGATCACATGATCAAAAGTCTGTGCAGCATTCGCGGCAAAATTGTCTGAGAAAAAAGATTATCGAGGTGTAATGCTGCTTTCATTAGGTGTGGCGTTATTTCATGTACCTGTACATAGGCACTTGGGTCAAGGATACTGTATTTTTTCTATATAATGTATTATCGAAGAAATTCGAACTTTACTCTAACATTTTTTTTCCGTGTGTAGTGTTAACTTTTAGTTTTTTTGTAAACCTTTCTGCTTCATAAACACTAGAATGTCATGGAAATTCGATTTTATGCACGCTTTAAATTGAAATATCCCACTGTACACTAAAAAGAAACAAGGTTTGCAACTTCATTTGCCCCTTTCCGTGCCCCACACTCGATTTTTTCCTTTTAAAAGTAATATGCGCCGCTTACCAGCTGAATAACGAACCCCTATCTCTCCAGAAAATTCTTATGTAATGATAAAAATCCTCAGGTAGAAACTTTTCATCCATCTTATATTTTTTATCAATTATTTCTCTCCAATTTCGCTCGTTTTATCGTCGAATCACGGAAGTCACCGGAATTTCAACATCCGAAACCCAAAACGGACGGACAGAAAATTAATTGACAGTTCTGAAAATCGCAAGGATCAGAGTATATATAATTAATTTTCTGTCCGTCCGTTTTGGGTACCTGTATTATGTAACAGTAACAATTTTCGTTGCAAAGTATGTGCTGGGCAGGATGGCGTATTCAATTGTGCGCGTTTTTCCCATAACGTGATCATTAAAGGAGGGCAAATCAAGATGCGGGAAATCCGTCTTTTCAGCTGCAACGTGAAAATTATAAGAATTGGATGGTCTCAAATTCAACATCCGATAATTCGAGACAGGGTGTTTAGGAAGTGTGAAGGTAAGCATATTTTTTTTATTCCTAAGCGTTTTTAAAAAACGTGGGAAAGACTGCACATGTGGATCTAAAATGGGCCATTAGAAAGGCGTAAAAAAATTACCCTGTGCATTGACTTTGACTTTTTGAAATGATGTTTTCAGTCTTTCAAGAAAATATAAGGAAATAGAATATGTTGTGTTTTTATTTGCAACTTTTCCTTATAAGTTACAAGAGTTAAAAAAGAAATATGCGACTACCATGAGATCGGGTTCGAGTTCAAGCAGGAAAGATGAAACATTCGGAGCTCCTTGGGTGGTTCCGAATGTGGCGGAGTCGGCCGAGGATTGTCGATTGTAAGAGGAAGTAAACCCTTTGTTTTTATTAGGTCACCTGAGTAAACTCAGGTGACCTATTGCTATCTGTTTGCGTCCGTCGTGCGTTAACATTTGAACATTTTCAGGGTTGGGGCCAAAACCACTAAAATTAATGCAATCTTTAAAAATCTTCTTCTTTACTCCTGGACATCAAGCAGCCAAACTGTTTGCATGATTGTAATCAGCATTGGGTTCTCTACCAAAATTATGAAATTCATGGCCCCAGGGTCAGGGGTTCTAGTGCTAGGGCGGGGCTTAATAAGTATATAGTGAAAAATGCTTTATTTCTTTGATAAACGTATGGCTTTAACTTTTCTATCGTCAACTTTCCTTACTTATGCAGCATTATACCTTCATCACCTGCATACGGATTATATATATCTCAGTTGATTCGATTAAAAGAATTACCCGTTGCATCTCGCACGAGACACCAAACTGCTAAAAAAATATTTTAATGAACTGATATTTGAGGTTCACAGTTGACAAAATTGAGTTTAAATGAAGTGACAAGACTTGTCATCTTCATGTTTCATAAAGTAATGCTTGTTATGCAGGGAATTTATCTTTCAGTTTTTGAAAAGTGTATTTGCAAATGATTTTTTAAAAATATCAAGTGGCGGATTTAATTCCATTTTAGTGTACTAGAATTACTGTTAAGGGACTCCGACCCTCAGCTAGGAAGGACAACTCTTTAATTTATAATTTAATTCAAAATTTTAAATCTTTAAATGAAGCTTGAAAATTAAATATTTTCATGCAACAATTTTCCTTATATGCCTCTCAATGTGTTTCAAGGTTCTTTGCAAAGCTCCATAAATCACTTCTAATTTCATTTCATGTTAAAAAAAACATTGGTATCTAAAAATGCGGGATAAAAACTTCTACTTTTAATCAGACCATTCTGAAAAGTTCAAAGAACCTTAATGCACATTGAGAAGCATATAATGAAAATAATTATGGTATGTCACAAAAACACACTTTGACCTTTTCGGATTATTTAGAGAAATTGGTAAGCCCCTGTGCCTAGACTAAAAGTACCTTTTCCCAATATTTCCAAAATAAAAATGTGTAACAAGCTATTCATTATGTTGCAGACAAGACTAGGGTTACACTACTTACCCACTTACCACTGGTGCAGACAAGACTATGGTTACGCTACCTACCCGCACCACTGAGGCAGCCAAAACATCAACTGCACAGAAGTTTCGCATTAATGGTGATTACTTTAAATGAAATGCTTTGTTCCTATGAATATTTACATTATATATATAATTTACATTTAATTTGGTTTGATATAGTTTATACAATACATTTAAGAAAACGCAAACTTATTTATACAAGAAATTTTTTTAATTTTCGTTACATCTTATATATACATGAATCGCTCAATTACTTAAGTTGTGCATTTCTTATTTAAAAATTCAGATGCAGTCTCGTCTAAAAAAGTTCCTGGTGAACTGAATAAAGTATTATCAACCAAAGATGGTAATTTTAAAATTATTTTACACAGGGATCGAAATAACAGATAGCTCGCTGGTCAGGGGGAATCAATTTCTTAAAATTAGGAGTAAAAGTCGTTATTTTTTTTACTATACATTGTGTAAATGAAAATCTAAATAAATAAAAAAATAATCTTGGCGTGAATGATTTAATTACTATTTTGTCATGTACTTATTACTTAGCGAAATTTCACAAAAATGTATCTAATTACACGATCGTGTTTGGCATGAGCCTTGCAACAAGTGCGAGGAAACTAATGACCATCGCAGTCTGCCTTGTTAAATATACAACACAACAGCAGTAAAAAAAACAGTTTATCGAATATTTTCTTACGGGTTTCATTTATTTTACATTAATTTGAAGGGAATAAAAATTTGCCTCTAGTGAGCATCTTTTGCCCATGCACATTGGGTTTTAATTAAACTAAGAGGAGCTGTGGTTTCCTTGTATGTAAAAACTATTATTTTATTATTTTAGTTCGAGTGAAGACGATCCTTAAACCAAATGGAAAAAGACGCTACAATAAAGCATTATCAATAAAGCATTATCATGCTATCACTCTTTGAAAGTTTAGCGTCACAGAATAAAAAAAAATCATGGGAATGAAAGACATGTAACAGAGGCTTTGTAAAAATGTCAAAACAAGAATAGAAGAAACACCTGGACAAGTTTAAAAATGTAGGAAACCTCAAGTATAATATAAAGGTTTTAAATGAAAGGAACGGTTCCTTAATAGTATGTCAAGACCAAGCAAAGAAAGTCATTTGGTAAAAGACTACCTGACATGTGTATACTGCTTTGGCTTTTTCTTAAAAAAAGAATTATGGTGACATGCAAGAAGTTGCCTTTGGAATGATGCTGGTCAGATGGAATCATTTTCAGGTCCAGGTTGCTTCTTGCTGGAAGCTTGGAACCCACGCCGTCTTATGACGATATTCCAGCAGAAATCAAAGACACGATACGAACCAAAATGAGGCAAGACGATATCTATGATGCTGTTGTCAGTGACAGAGGGATCCTCCAGTTTGGGAAAGTCCTCATAAATCAGTTAGGGTCAAGAAGAACTCACAATATATCACAGAGAATGAGGCAGTTGGGAAGATTGAAATTACAGTTAAATCAGAATGAGGCTAATACAAGCAAAGAATTGGAAAATTCAACCCCCCCAGTCTTTTGACTTGATTGTGGATGCTGCTAAGGCAGTCTTTTTGACTTGATTATGGAGGCTGTTAAACACTTTCCTGGTTTAGCCAGCAACGAACAGCACATTTCCATCTTCAAAATCCCTTCGTTTACAATAACCATCGGCCACAATCTTGTTAAAGCTGAGGAAATAGCTTTGAGGAAAAACGACAAATTGGTTAAGAAAAGTGCAGATGACTTTCTTCAACTGCATTCTGCTGAATGGGCAACCTCAATATCATCAATTGCTCTGGCATCATAAAGGACCAACAAATTTAATAAGCCTTCTGTCCTGCCAATTACCTGCGACTAAGTAAAACTCAAACTTCATCTAGACACAGAAATTGAAAAGAGGTAGAGATGAGTCTAGATATCACTGCATAAAGGACTTTGGCAGAGGTGACCTTAGTTTGTGTTATTTTATTCAATAAAAGAAGAGGCAGCAAGGTATCGTAGCTTTTGAAAGTCACCTATGAAAAAAGACCTGTTTGGAAACAAAACGTTAATGAAAGTATATGGTTTTCTGAATCCTGTTAATATGAAATTTACGTCACTTTCCTGACGTCATTTCAAACATATGAGATTATTGCTTGTAAAAATATTCAGTGCTTTGCTGTCTGCAGATTCCCCATTTTAGAAAATAATTATATATTTCTCCGTCAAATTTTGATTTTGAGGGCAAATATTGGTTATTATTGAATAAGTCCTTTGTATGTACATGTAGCCTTAAAAGAATGAAAATAAATTACCTTTTCAGTAGCTGTTTTTTTCGACACCATGATTTCTAAAGAAAAGGGTATATATTACGTCATTATTTTGAGGAAAAGTCACCGAGCGCATGTCTGATCAAGCTCAATATTTTGATATAATGTGTAAAATGAAAATATCGATGAAATATTTAAAAATTGTTCTTGAGCAGGCGTGCGCTCAATAAATTTTATAGCTCAAATTGTTAAAATTTTGCCCCCTCTATGAAATATAATACAAAATTCACTTAGTTTGTGACATCATAAAAACTGTCAATAACCTTCTTTGAAACTCAATGTTTTATTAATTTATATTTCTTATAAAATTTATATAATTCAGCACATTCCAAGAAATTTTTGAGATATTAATTTTTTGGGGGCAAAAATATGCAATATACCGCGTATAGTTCTTCAAGCAATTTCCACAAGCTGGACAAGAATTTGCCACTAGTATATATATATGATATATAAATTTGGTGTATAGTAATCAGTAAACTTTAAAAGATATGAAAAAAGTGTTGTTCACTAGTATAATGCATAAATATTGTTACCAATTTTATTTTATTTTAAAAAGATATTTTGTTTAACTATGATATAAAATTCAAAATATTACAATTATAAAATTCATTAATTATTAGTACAGGTTGCATATGGCAGATGACTGTCATATTGATTGTATGTTGTGTAACGTCCCTCTTGAGAATTTTTCACTCATATGGAGACGCGCCACCACTTGCCGGTGGAGGGCTACAAATTTTGTCCTATGCTCGGCACTCAGGGCCTTTGAGCAGTGAGGGATCTTTTTCGTGCCAGCACTTACTGCGACACGGGACCTCGGTTTATACTGTCTCATCCGAAGGACCGCTCTCCACGTCCCCCAGTGGGATTCGAACCCGCGACGTAAGAATTGACTCCTTACTTCGCGACTCTAGAGCAGACGCTCTAACCACTGCGCCACGCGGGCGACTGCAGATGGCAGAAACTCAAGGCAAAAGAAACAACAGAAGTCCAATTCTTTTGACAGAAAAAAACGGGTCCGAGATTTGGACATTCTCTCAGGGGAAAAGTTCAGAAAAGCGTGTTTAGTTGAATCCCCACATTTTTGCCAGCCAAAATAGCTTGGAGAACAACAATTCATGGCAAACCAAATAAACAGGCAAAGCTACACAGGCAAAAGTGGCTCGCATGAACTTCACAGGCAAAAGTGGCTCGCATGAACTTCATATGAAATGCGCACGAATATCGTGCGAATTCTTCGCATGAAAAGGAGACGAAAAGGACCAAGCATGATATTCGCATGAAAATATCATGCGATTTTGACATGAAATTCGCACGAATATCATGCGAATAAAAATTCGCACGAATTTCATATGAATATTTTTGCTACTTTCTTTACAGATTTTCATATGAATTTCATGCGAATTTCATGTGGATATCATAATATATTCATGTCAAATCCATGTGATGTACTCAGTATATATTTTTCCTAGTATATTGGACTTTCAATTCCTTTAATCCATTTGATGAAAAGTATTAGGAAATTCTTATACTTAGATCTGTATATGAATTTGTACAACTAATCATCAAGGTTTCACTGTTACTGATATTCCAAAAAATGCAATAAGTACAATCTCAAAATCTGATCCAGCAAATGACTTAATGAGCTTTATCTAAATCTTAATTTGAAAATACTTAATTTGAATACATGCAGATTTTGAGGAAGCACCACTATGATTATCCAAGTTATTCTTTTGATGAACAAACAACTGGACACATTCTGTTTCTTAATCTTCTTTACTGAATGCTTCAATTCTTTTTAACAATTTCTCTGCTCAAGGGCCACCCATCTGTCTGGAGATTGTTTCATCTGCAAGAGAAAATAATTGTAATGACTACTGGATACCGGTAAATGAAATACAGTCATGAATTTTACAACTGCATTTCCAAAGTCAATATTTCCCTATTTATCAAGATAACATAAAATACAAGAGGCCCACGGGCCTTATAGGTCACCTGAGCATTATGCAACAACTTTCCAGTTATTGAATTTGATTCATGTTTTAAGCCAGATGCTATATGGCACACAAAATTTGAAAGAGGCACCATTGATCATCATAACAATACACTTAGCAGTTGCTTAGCTTGGTTACTGAATATCCATACACAGGATAGGGAACAAAATTGCATTCCAATTAATCAGTAATATTCAGCAGTAATCAGTAGTGCCCCTAACATTGTGACATTAACACAGGACTGAAAAAGACGTACTGAAAAACTGCCTGTAAACACAGCTACCATTAAAGTCAATGGATTACCTTAAGGACCATCCTAGCAATATGATATCAGAGACTTGCAATTTTTATCACTCAATGTGGCAGAAAAACCTAAATAAATATAGATTTGTTCAATTTCTTTGTTCATTGCTTTTTTCTCTTGTATATGAATATCGCATGATATTCATGCGAATTTCGCACGATTTTTACCTGAAAAACTGATAATTTGGAATTCGCATGAATATCATGCAAAATTTTAGTCACATGAAAATCGCATGAATTTCGCATAAATATTGTATGAGGACATTCGCATGAAATTTGCATGTGGAGCTTTTCGCGTAGTTTTTATATGATTTTCGCACGAAATTCATGCGAAAAGGCAATCGCATGAAAATCATGCAAGCCACTTTTCCCTGTGTAGAAGGATGTCAACAGCCTGAGCTTATTTCATCAAGCCGGTTAAGCAAATACATTGCCACCATCTCACAATTGCTGCACATTGATTGATTAATGTTTTACGCCGAATCGGCAATATTTCAGCCATATATCGGCGATGCACATGCAAGATCATGAGCTAGAATGGCACTCGAGGCATCTAGCTAATGATATTAGGGACAGATGATACAAATAAACTTTTGTCAAAAAACTTGAAAATAACGACTTGAGTCATGCTTTAACAGGCACGTAGCATCGTTTTTGAAAGTGGGGGGGCCAACCTGAGAAAAATTTTTTTCTTTGCCTAAAAAAAGTTGACAAGCAAAAAAAAAAAAAAAAAAAAGGAAAATTGAAACTTAACCAAACTCGAAAATCCTATTTCGTGGGGGGGGGGTAGTGGCCAACTATTTTCAAGTCGAACTTCCTTTCACTTCCAATTTTTTCCTATATTTCTTGCTTTGTATATACTGTGGTAACAAGTGGGGGGGCCAACCATCTTTTCAATAGACATTTTCTATAGTAAAGGTAATGTTAGGGAAAAAAGTGGGGGGGGGGGGCCAGGCCCTCCCTGGCCCCCCCGGATACTACGTGCCTGTTTAATGAATAAAATGAACAAGTTTCACCGCGTAGTTTTTAAATTTTAAGTCAAATTTTCTCAAAAATTGAACTTCAAGTGAAAAATATTTGTATAGATTAATAAGGATGGTTTCAGAGAGGCAGACTTTTGAACATCATAGAAGGTTTATAATATTTTTTATTCTAGACATATATTATTTGCATCATTTTCAATGAAACTAGGCCAAAAAATATATACCAATCCTGGCATCCATTTTTAGCTCTACTGCTCAGAGACAAGAAGAGCTTATGCGATAGTAATGCGTCCGGTTTCCGTCCGTCTGTCTGTCTGTCTGTAAACAATTTTTCAAAATGCTACTCCTTTTACAGTTTTGATCTGATTTCAATATAACTTGGCACACAAGTAGACTACACTATGATACATAATTCTGTGTATCGGTTTTTGATTTTGATAAACGGTGTTGCCGTGGTAACTAAAAATAGAAATTTCTTTCAAATGCTACTCCTCCTACAGTTTTGGTCTGATTTCAATATAACTTGGCACACAAGTAGACTACACTTAGATACATAATTTTCTTTATCGGTTTTTGATTTCGATGAACGTTGTTGCCGTGGTTACTAAAAATAGAAATTTCTGTGAAATTCTTTCAAAATGCTACTCCTCCTACAGTTTTGGTCTGATTTCAATATAACTTGGCACACAAGTAGACTACACTAAGATACAGAATTTTCTATGTCAGCTTTTGATTTCAATAAACGGTTTTGCCGTGGTAACTAAAAATAGAAATTTCTGTGAAATTCCTTTAAAATGCTACTCCTCCTACAGTTTTGGTCTGATTTCAATGTAACTTCGCAAACTTGTAGACTACACTAAGAACATAAAGAGACTTTATCAAGGATCATTATTCTATCTATTGCTGTTGTTAAGTTTCAATTCCCAACTGCTGAAGTACTTTTCTCTTCCTTTGCTATAAGTACAAACCAGTAGAGCTTCAGTCTCGACAGAGACTTCTGGTTTAGTTTGTATCATCTCTCCTTAACACCCACAAAAGCTATTACAGGCAGCATGATGCAGCTATTTGAATAGCTAAAGTGGGGAGCCTGGTATTGGCGGCAGATGAGGGACAGCTTAGTAGGTTTGCCTCTATATTTAAACCCGGCATGCAGTATCCTTTCAAACCGTAAAGCTACACCCCCATACTAAAAAAATCAGCTCAATATATTCAAGCATATAGAAAAAAAAATCGAAATCATATACTAAATCATAGGTTATCAAAGATTACACAGCTCACCTCCAACCAACTGTTGTAATTACAAAGTCGGATCGATTTTGGAACAATGTCAATGCACCGACTGTTATAATGACAATGTCGGACCAATGTTGGCCCAATAACGTTCTGCCAACCGAGATATGTAGCCGATCGGGTGTTGCTAAAACGCGGAACGGAACGGAACGGAAAACGGAAAGTATTATTTTCGATTAAATCATATAAAATACATAAAGTATCTCAGAAACGATGTATGTTATACATATTTAATCACTCCTTAATAAATACAAGTTGATCTAGTCATGTTAAGTCTCTTACGAAAACCGCTGACATAATGACTGGTCGAACTTGACAAGCGAAAAAAAGACAATTGAGGATTAATTCCAACTCCAGTTTCTTTCAGTACTATTTTTTACACCAACTTACTACATTAATTTAACAGACAGAAAGTGTTGATGGTTTCAATGAACATTTCTGTAGTAAAAGGGTTGTATTTGGTAAACAGTTGAGGGATAATGGTAATTGGTAAGAAAAATAAAAAGTAAATAAAATCTTAAGATTACTATAAGAGCAGCCCTTTCCGGCAAGCCCGGATAAACACTTCGGTTGTAAAACTGGTTGTTAAATTTTATACAAAATAGAATCGCTTCCTGCCAATTAAATTCTTGGAGAGATGGAGTTGAAAATCTTAACTGTAGTAAAATTAATATATCATCTTTACATTCGAGTTCAAGTGTGTTTTTTTTGGGGGGGGGTATGACCCCAACCGTGAAGCATTTAGAGTTTGTTTTTCCGCTCAGGTCTGAAAAGTTGCAATTTATGGGAAAAAAAATAAACATCCTATTAAATCCTTTTGCAAGAAATGTTTTTCTATATTTCAGCTATAAATTCATATTTTAATTTCTCAATTTGCATATCATGCCACTCATGGATTTATAGGGGACCAGGACCCCTTTCCTTTTTGTGAACAAAATATAAATAAGATTCAATTAGTAAATCAATTTCTTGTGTGACTGAGGGCACCGACCTTAGCTGCCCTCCTTTTGATGATTCCTGGATTTGCCAATGCATGCATAATCTGAATGTCAAAACTAGTTCTTTTTTCTTTACTGATACACGTATGTATACTTACTAGTAGTCTTTTTTCCTTCAACCTATTTCAGAACAAGATTTTTTGTTTATAAATGTGCATTATCAAAAAAATAATTTGAACGAAGCGTTTGACAGATTGAAACTCAGGATTTGAGTCTAGTTAGTACATCTATCACAATATGTATTTCATTGCATGACCATGGCATGTACATGTTCAAGTTCTGTGTGGAGCATGATTCATGAATATATCATATGTTACGATAATTTTTCATTACATATGACTTTTATATCATGTATAATGCTTTTTATGTCTGATATATATCGAATCAAGGTTATTTGCTTGACATTTATTTTCCGTTTTCCGTTCCGTTCCGCTTTCCGTTCCGTTTTCCGTTCCGCGTTTTAGCAACACCCGTAGCCGATCTACCAATCTTATGCCAACATCGGCCCAGCGTAAGCTTGTTATTTGGGTGTATATTTACTGAATGACAGTGCAGCAATCTCATTGAAAGTGGTGGTCAAAGCGGGGGAGGTTGTCGTTGGTTGTTTTGGATCCTTGGGTCTCCTTAGAAATAAAATTAAAATAGCAATGAATATATTAGTATTATTATTTTTTTTAATTATGGTGATTAAAAAAATTAACCATTTACGTTCATTTAATTCAAGAAAATTTATTTGAAAGATCTGGTCATTCAGCATTATGACTTGTCTCTTCGTGGCTACTAATATCCTCGCATGGCACCACTGAATCACTGACGACAATTTTCCGCAGCCGCGGAAAACCTCTCAGGTCTACGTCGTGATTCGGGAACTCGATCTCAACCATCTCTACATCTCTGTATCTCATCATGTCCTGTTCCCACATCCGGCATCGTATTCCCTGACTTGTTCGCTCGCATCCCAGGGCAATTAGCGGAATCGCAATCCAAATACCTAACTTCTCCATCAACATCTTTAGAGTTTTGGACTTCGATGTCTTATATAACTATAAGGGTATAGGGTGGATGAGGTTTTAGTTTTATTAACATAATTTAGGAATTTATACACTGAGACCATTTTTATTTTGGTATATTAAATATGGGAATTGATGTAACATGTTTACTGGCCACTGGAAGAAAAAATTCATAATTCGTGTACGGTCCATATCTTTCTTATGGATAAACTTGGCAAGTTCCCATTTCACACAAAGATTGCTCATGACATAAGGGTGTATCATGACCTTGACCCAAGGTCATTTGTGCAAGTTCAAGGTCACTGAAAGAAAAATTGTATAATCCATGTTTTGTACATATCTATCTTATGTAAAAACTTGGTAAGTTCCTGTTTTAAACAAAAATTGCCTATGTCTTGAGGATGTGTCATGACCTTGATCCAAGGTCATTTGTGAGAGTTTGGCATGTTCGGCTAATATCATTTCTTGGATTTTCAATATTTGATTCCAAATTTATCTGAATTCCGTTCACCATTGAGACAGCTACTCAGCAGAGACATTGCATGGCACTGGGAAGAAGAACAGATGAAGAGTTTTGAGAAACTAAAGCAGTTAGTGACAGAAGCGCCAGTACTTAGATACTACAACCCAAAGAAAGACTTGGTACTTACCGTGGACGCAAGTTCATCTTGCATAGTTTCTTTGAAACTGAGCTTTGAACTGAGCTAAACGCAAAGTGTGATGGAAGGACGGAAAGACGTACAAGACAAACACATTTTTATTAGAAAATTTTTAACAGCAATAATTCGAGGAAAGACCAGACAGGTATATCGTGTGGAAGACTCAATTCAGAAATTATTAATTTGTTATAACAGATTATTAATTTGTTATAACAGATTATTAATTTGATATAACAGATTATTAATTTGATATAACAGATTATTAATTTGATATAACAGATTATTAATTTGATATAACAGATTATTAATTTGTTATAACAGATTATTAATTTGATATAACAGATTATTAATTTGATTTAACAGATTATTAATTTGTTATAACAAATTAGTAATTTGATAAAAAAAAAATTACTATTTTTGACAAAATTTAAATGTATACAATCTACGAAAGCCAGATCAAATCAAAAATCTTAGTATTTGTCGGATTTATGAAAATACGAGGGTTGTCCCAGAAAAACGCGAACATTTTTAATATCTTTTGTTTTACTAGGACTATAAAGTTAAAAATTGGCATACATCATGATCAGCATTTTTTGAATAATGCCTAAAAATTTCAAAGAAATATCTCTATAAATAAAATTTTCCTCTTATGTAAAGGAATCTATCAAATCAGCTGTCGGCGCAACACTGACGACGTCAAAACGTATCTTGTAGTGTTTACGAATGTTATGAAAACTGCGCCTCTATAAATATTCATTTTAAGCACACATTCGGCAATGTGTTTAATTTTTTGGAGTAACCAAGTTATGCATCTCAAATATTAGTGTTACTAAACGATTAGGGAGTTAATTCTTTCCATAGACAATTTCACAATCCCGATCATAAACCTACCTGGTCGAATTATTTAACAGCGGTCTTTACGTAGGCCTATGACGTCCCGCTCTTGTATTTTCAGTTCGTCTTAATTTATGTGGTCTATTCTCTTCTATCAGATACCAGTCAAGTCAACCTAAAACCTCTTCTACTACACAGCCAATTGTGCCTACCGTTAATTTAACATGAAAATAACGTTAATTTAACGTTAGATATTTAACGTTAAATTAACGTCAATCGAGCTTATACATGAATTTAACGTTAAAAAAATTAACGTTAATTTAACGTTATTTTCATGTTAAATTAACGTTAAGCGTTAAATTAACGTTAATTCACACTAATTTAACGTTAAAATGCATATTAATTGTGTGCATATTTTTGGAATTTTCCTTCCTATTCTTCCAGAAAAATACATGTTCTTGCATCATAGCAGAAGCTTAACTGATACTACATGTAATCATAATCATTTCTCTAAAGGTACACCAGAAGCTCATCAATTTTGCACTTTTCCTTGTAGCACTGCAGAAAGCTAGGCTTGCATGTTGACTTCATCCATGGTGTCACTTTCTTTTCAATTTGAATATATCCAAAAGGATAAAGGGACCCATCAGCTCTTTCAACAAAATCTCTAAAATTCTGAGCATTGCCTCCGATTTCAAATTTTCTGAAGAAAAGAGAAAAACACCAATTCATCCATTAATACTTTTAATCAGGCATATTCAATACAATGCTACAAATCTTCTTTCTTTTTCCAATCTGAAAAATAAGAGAGGCAAATACATTCATATTATAATAATTATATGAAAATAAAATACTTCAGCAATACATAAACAACTCAAATTTGTCTAAAATATAATGAATGAAACAAGAGGTCCATTGGCCACATCCCTCACCTGAGCACATGGGCTAGCTAAAAAACACAGATCAGTTAAGTATTGAGAAGTTTACTTTATACTTATTGGGGGGAGGGGGATTTGAATTTTCTATTACTTGAAAAGGTCACTATTACAATCCAGTATACATATATTATTTTGCCATACCTGAAAAGAAGATTTTTAAAGATTTTTCCAACACATTACCTGATCTCCCATTGTGACCCATCGCTAATCCACAATCCCCGGGGCATTATTTGAATAAATATAAATTTTTACTACTTGCAGATCATGTCAATTCGACAAAACAATTTTTTTCTGCTCTGGAGATTCTTTTTCCTATGTATTCTTATGCAAGTCTGTGATCCCTCATTGTGGCCACACCCTAACCCCGGGGGTCATGATTTGAACAAATTGAATCTACATTTAGTACCTTTGGATGCTTCCACACCACGTCTTGAGATTAATCATTCCTGTCCTAATGGTTCTGAAGAAGGTTTTTCCTATGCATTCCTATGTAAAATTTTGGTCGGCCATTGTGGCCCCATCCAACCCCCGGGGGTCATGATTTGATCAAACTTGAATCTACACTACCTGAGGATGATTCCACATAAGTTCGGAGAAGATTTTAAAAAGGTTTTTCCTATGCATTCCTATGTAAAACTTGGGAACAAATTTGAATCTACACTACAGGGGTCAAGAGGTCATAGATGTGCGTATCGATAAATGTTCAACGGAATTTCTCAGTGACGTCATAAAGGGTCGACACGCATTCAGTGTCTTGTATACATGCCATTGGTTTTGAAAAATAATGCATTTTGCAAAAGCCACAAACAGCGTGATCAGGCAAATATAAAGTATGAATAAGTCACAAATGTAAATATAAGTAATATGGTATCATTTTAAAACATCGGTTTAAAATACAATAAAAATAAATTTTCTCGATAATGATGAAACCAATTAAGATGAACTGTTAGAATCAGGGAAAACATCGCTCACATTGCATGTTTAACTTCAACTTCGAGATGGTTATTGTTAACTTGTACACGATTTCTACTTTCACTTTCGAATTTTCTCCGTATCGTACGTAGGGCGGCAGTACAGCTGTACCGGAGGCTTCAGTGTTCGAACAAATTTAACCAACTGAACAATAAATAGACATAATAAAAATAGTAATGCTGATATACAAATATCCAACATAGCAGAGATCTGGCACGTCGTTCACAGCCTACGACACAGTAGCCTGCAAGGACTGTTGAGTAATTATGCGTTATGTTGCTGTACATAAAGTTCAAACATTTAGGGACCTCTGAAATTATGAAACTCTCAAAAACGTAATATTACAAAGATTACAAAATACTTACTTTTAACAGGGACTTGACAAATCCTTCTTCGCTGTGTTTTCAATTTCTGTTACAGCTGATGACGTCAAACATGACGTACAGTTTCGTCCGATAAAAACCGATCCTGATAAAAGCTACGGACCATTTTTAGCCGGAAAAAATCCAAATCCAAGTTGACATTTTGAAAGATAGACATAGAGCTTATAATCTAAGTCTATAGATAATTTACTTTTTTAAGAATGTATGAAAAAAAAAATGGATGAGGTGAAGAGGGTGCTAACAGTTAGAGCCCCCCCCCCTTTCCCAAACACACACCTGTAACACAACCTTACACAAACACACACGCACTTGTGTCGGAAATACTTTTTGAACCTATGGTATAATATTAACTCAACTGTTATCTTTATATATTGGGGTTAACAATTTATTTCCGACACAAGTGCCAATACCCCCCCCCCCCCAACCGCCAACCCCGGCGGTTTTGAGTATCCACATATGGACATCTTAATAATTAATTAATTGTCACTAAAATAATTGGCAAGTATTGTTTAAAGTTAGGTCTAAAATTTGAATAATAACATTAATCTCGTGTTATTCTAATTAACATGAAATTTACATTACAGTATTAACGTTAAATTCACATTAACATGAAATTAACATTAACTAATTAACGTTAATCTAATGTTAACCCAAGCTCACTTAAAATTTTAATGTTATTGTAATGTTAAAAATTAACATGAAATTAATGTTAAGTTAAATTAACGTTAAGAATTAACATGAAATTAATGTTAAGTTAAATTAACGTTAAAAATTAACGTTAATTTAATGTTAACCTTTTTAATGTTAACTTAACACGAAAGTAACATTAAACTAACATCAAGCTAACGTTAATTTAATGTTAATTGAGATTAACACTAAATTAACGTTAGGCACAATTGGCTGTGTAGATATAAACCTGTTCCCCATAGTTATGTTTGTGTTTTTTCATCGTTTACATCTTTTTTGCTATATGCAGGAGACATATTCCACTAAACATAGTGTTGCTTGATAATTTGGTGCTCCACATCACGGCTTAACGTCACCATTTTTGACAATGTCTAATTCAGAGCGCTTTGCTATATATCGTCATATATTTGTCATTAATGATGTCAAATAAATAAAATTTTAAACACAGGTACACCAAATCATAGAGTATCTATGATAGTAAAATTTTTGATATTATATTGCCATATAGCTTGATAACAACGAAAACTTCAATCACAATTTTATTTGTAAAAGTCAAAAAATTGTCGTGCGCCGACCACCGATATTTCACATCATTTAAATGCTGTTTTTATATGCATATGACATCACATGCCTATAATATTTTGTCAGAATATTTAAAAGATGATTTCCCAACAGTATGCCAAAAATTATTAGTTTTGGTTGAATAGTATTTGAAATATTCAAAAAGTTCGCGTTTTTCTGGGACAACCCTCGTAATTTGCAACTGTCAAAATTTTTGGCAAATATTAAGGCTTTAGTGGGACTATTGAGAGCTTTTCCAACAGGCTCTTTTTTTATATATAAAAATTTCATGCATACGTAAGAATTGAATGACACATTAGCAATTTAATATAAAATTTCACCAAGAGATACCCACTTAAGAATATTGTGGGTTTTATTTTTTCGTTCGTTTTCCAGGGAAGGTTGTTACGGAATGTATTTTTTCATGATAATTTATCCGCAAATTCATTTTGGTCAATTGTGTCTCTGTTGCCCACAGCTTTATAGGAAACCATGGAGGTTCACCACGGGAGCAGATCCAGGGTTTTGCATATATAGATTTGGGTTTGGTTTAAAGATTTTATTCTTTACACATGAATTGGGTTGAACAGTAGACATAAATGCCTGTCGAAAAGCAGTATTCAAAGTAGATCATGTCACATATAAAGAAAGAATCCAGAGAGAGAGAGAGAGAGACGGGGTTAAAATGAACAAAATCAATACACAAACTAGAGGCACTGTGAGCTATGAGCTCACTAAATGATACCCCCCCCCCCCGCCTCCCATATGCTTATAATGACAAAGTCCATGTTTTGCTGTGGCCGGGAAACCCAAAATATGTGTCGGATCAAAAAGTAAAAAAGGAGGTGCACAATGGCAATATTTTATGTAATAAAGATTCTGTGAAAGTTTCATTAAATTTTACTTCGTGGTATAAGAGGAGTTGCGGATAAGAGATGGGTACTCCAAAGCGTAACAGACGGACGGAGGGACATACCGATTAAAGTATACCCTCCCACATTTCGAGCGAGGGATATAATAAAACAAGTTATAGTGTAACATTCTGTTGCATGGCTCAAATAAGATATTTTTCCTAGCATACGAAGTGGGTGATATGACTGTGCAGAGTCGGAAGGGGGGGGGGGGGCACTTACGGACAAACTTTCATTAAGCTTCTAAGAACAAGCTATAAGGAATAGAATCTAGGACATTGATGCAATTCATCATGACATTGATGTCTGAGGGGAAAACTCTGAGCTGCTAGAAGAATCATATAGGTCAAAAGCTTTGCAGACTGTGTGCTTATCGTTTCCCAATTTCAATTTTTCAATGATTTTTTAATCTGATATAGATTCCATAGTTATGTGTACATGTCAAATATCCAAAAATAGTAATTTGTTATAACAAATTAATAGTTTGTTATAATAAATTATCAATTTGTTTAAACAAATTATCAATTTGTTTAAACAAATTATCAACTTGTTATAACAAATAATCAATTTGTTATAACAAATTAAAAAAAATACTGTTGCGGCCCTAATACGCTTCCGTACTTTACTGACCGTAAAAACCTTTATGAACTGCATGACTTGTTAACAGAAATCGAAGCTGTAGAAAATCTTAATGAGAACAGAACCATATTTTCCTATCTGGATTCCTCACTTTTGGGTTAAGGCCATCATTCAGAAACTATCGGAGCAGATTCAGGAAAAATGGGTCACGCGTGCCGTAAACTACACAGTTCCGGTAAGAGTGGCATGGTATGGGAGGATGCAGAGTCCACAGTTAATCATTTTGTTGATCGAAAGGGTCATCCTGATTTTGTATTGATACATAGTCGAGGCAAAAGTATAGACACTACGTCATTGCATAGGCTTCCAAAATTTATGAAATTAACTTTTGTTAAATTGCATTTCCATCTACCAAACACTTGTTTCATATGGTCCTAGATACTCTCAAGAAATTACTTTTAACACATGCTATTAAACATTGCAACTGAGAAAGCCCCAAAAAAGAGTTAACAAATCCCTAGCACTATTCTTAATGGCAGACATAAAATAACCAGATCCACAACAATGTATATGACAATTATATCGTGATGGAAAACATTTGTCCAATACCGCTCAGGTTAAATTTCTGAACACCATTCACCAGGGTTTACTACATGACATACTAGGTAATGTCAATGTTTATCCTCTACCTCCATCCGTGTAATTAAAATCTCTGTCATAGCACGGGGTAAAATTCTTCATGTATTATATTAATCTATTTATCATACATGAAGAATTACATGTATGGCCGAGTTTTGCTTAAGCCTGCAATTGTTGTTGATATATTCTATTGAAATAGGTTCATCTTCTGTCAGACTCGACATAGTATGACATAAGATATTGAATTTCTGAGTCCGACCTTTCTTCATATTCTCAAAGCAGAATGGTATTTTCAAATATATATCTGACAGAAACAAATCTGAATAAATCACAATATTTCTTGTAAGGTATTTAATGAAGAATATGGAGTACGATTCAAAATACGTGCAGAACAAACGCAGGCCTCCGAAACATCAGAGGTGGGATTAGGGGCAATGTAAGAGAAAGACCAAGACCAAATTATGTCAATCACTTGTTAGTTATTCAAAAGTTTCTTTCCGTTATTAGGCTACCTCACATAGTCGAGTTTATGAAAATAAAGCTATAAGTAGGTTTGAAACTGATTCTGGCTTAAAAGTGAAGTGTTGTGGTTTGTTTGTGTGTGAACAATAACTTTATTGAAGTGTAGATATATTAATTTTCTTTTATTGTTTTATTTTAGATTATTCATTATATTCTGTAGTTTTAGCAGAAGCTAATTTTACATATTGCGGGAAACGATAACGACCAGCCGCAGGCAGACGAGGACTGGGTTAGGGAGATTGTTACAAAAAAATGGCCATATGTGACTTGTTTATAAACCGGTATCATTTAAATAATATATATGTGTGTCAGCTGTTACTAAGATTTTCAAACATACACTGCAGAGTAGTTGTTATATATATTTATATATAATAAGTTAATAGTCTTGGCAAATCATATTTTGAAACAAGAAGTGAAAAACATTTTCTATAAAAACTCCGATACATTAAATGTTTAACAGTTTTGTATTTTTTTTAGTAAGACACTCTAGTTAAATTATCTTTATGTTATCTTGAAGAGTATGTCCATCGCTTTTCACAACGGTATTTTTTGACATCATGTGATCCTCTAGGGTCAAGTGGGCTCCGATTTTAGGTTAAAAAAGGAAATGTCAAATTTAACCAAAAAGTACAAAATACAACAATAAGCTGGATTTTTAAAACATAAAATTTGTACATATGAAAAGTTCGTCTTCTAAGATACTTGGAATGTGCTGCTACAATCCCGAGTTAAGCATGGTTTTACGAAAATTCTGGGTTCATATGAGTACAAGACGTCTAATGCCTTATAGGTCACCTGAGTATCATAAAAAACTTTCCAAATATTGAATTTGGTTTGTGTTTTAACCCAGATGCCAGGAAATTCACAATTTTGAAAGAAACGCCATTGCTTATCATAATTATACACTTAGAATGCTTACTCTAGTTACATAATACCTAGAGTAAGAAAGAGAAAATGCATTATCACTCTACAACCAGCTAGTGGTGCACCCAACCCCTCAGGAACCACTAACCCTTGGGCCACACATTTTAAAATTTTATCATAAATTTTATTTCATCATAAATGGTTGATTAATACCACAAAGCAGATTTCATTTATTTATCTTCAAAGTGTGTACTTACTTGTACCCCCCTCCCGATATCTCTGACCAGGAGAAAATGAAATTAATCATTTTGCTAGAGGCACCTTTCTTCATCATAAATATATATACTTATATCAATGGCATAATACCTAGGAGAAATGGAAAAGATTTTCAAAGAATTCATGCATTTTTACTATAAAATCAATAGAACCCCGCCTTAACACAAGCACCCGTGACCCTGGGGCTATAAAATTCACAATTTACACTTCTCTGCTCCTCAGTAATTAATACTGAGGAGCAGAGAGGATTTTTGAAGAATTAGTTTTTAGCTCTACTGGTCAGAGACCAGAAAAGCTTATGCGATAGTAATGCGTCCAGCGTCCATCCGTCTGTCTGTCTGTCTGTCTGTAAACAATTTTTCAAAATGCTACTCCTCCTACAGTTTTGGTCTGATTTCAATATAACTTGGTACACAAGTAGACTATACCAAGATACATAATTCTGTGTATCGGTTTTTGATTTCGATGAACGGTGTTTTCGTGGTTACTAAAAATTGAAATTTCTGTGATATTCTTTCAAAATGCTACTCCTACAGATTTAGTCTGATTTCAATATAACTTGGCACACAAGTACAATACAACAAGATACATAATTCTGTGAATTGGTTTTTGATTTCGATAAACGATGTTGCCTTGGTAACTAAAAATAGAAATTTCTGTGAAATTCTTTCAAAATGCTACTCCTCCTACAGCTTTAGTCCGATTTCAATAAAACTTGGCACACAAGTAAACTACACTAAGGATCATAATTATATGTATCGATTTTTAAATTTCGATGAACGGTGTTGCTGTTCTTACTAAAAATAGAACTTTCTGTGAAATTCTTTCAAAATGCTACGTCCCCTACAGTTTTAATCTGATTTTAATACAACGTGGCATGCGAGTAGACTACACTTAGATATATTATTGTTTGTATCGTTTGTTTGATTTCGATGAGTGGTGTTGCCATCGTTACTAAAAATAGAATTTTCTGTGAAATTCTTCCAAAATGCTACTCCTTCTATAGTTTTGGTGTAATTTCATTATAACTTGGCAAATAGACTATACTAAGATACACAATTCTATTTATCGGGTTTTGATTTTAATTAACGTTTTTTTTTAATACTAAAAATAGAAATTTCTGTGAAATTCTTTCAAACTGCTATGTCTCCTATAGTTTTAGTTTGATTTCAGTATAACTTGCCACACAAGTAGACTACACTAAGATACACAATTCTATTTATCGGTTTTTGATTTCGATGAACATTATTGCCTTGGTTACTAAACAAAAGAAATTTCTGTTAAATATACTCTCAAAATGCTACTCCTCCTACAGTTTTAGTCTGAGTTTAATATAATGTAACATGCAAGTAGACTACACTAAGAACATAAAGAGACTTATAACCAAGGATCATTATTCTATTTTTTTCTGTTGTAAAGTTTCAAATTGCAACTGCTAAGTACTGCTCTCTTCCTTTGCTATAAGTACAAACCAGTAGAGCTTCAGTCTCGACAGAGAATTCTGGTTTTTACGATACAGTCAATAAAGCCCCGCCCTAACACCAGAACCCCTGACCCTGGGGTTATGAAATTCCCAATTATTGAAGAGACACTCTTGGTCATCATAACAATGTTCTTGGTTTATTTAATACCAAGGAGCAGATGTGATAGTATAGATTTATATTTATTTTATTGGTTTGTTTCAATAAAATAAATTATTGAGATTACATAAATAGGTTTCCATATTCTAAGTTATTTATTAGTTTAAGTCAGTCATGGGTTTCCATAGGTTGTGTAGTATATGCTGTTCATAATTCATTGGTTGGTTGAATTTTAGTGTCAAAGGTAAAGTCTTAGAGGGTATAGTGATATTGGGGTATTTGATTTTTTCATTCCTAAATTCCTGTTTTGTACATTGATTGGGTTGATATAAGTTTTGCATTGGACTCTACTGACATTGACAGAAAAGTAAGACATTATTTATTAATCTTTATTAACCCGTGAGAATGTTGATTGTGTGATGAATATAACAATAGAATTAAATATTTTACATTTTTGATGAAATCAATATATAACTATTGGTTTTTAGGGAGTTCCTTAGCCATACATGTAGCTGTAAATACACACACATATATAAAGAACAATGGTTCTGATAGCATATATCTGGTAAGATCAATGTTTTGTGTGTTGAATTTGTTTGTGGTGTTTGATTGTGATTTCTGTGTATCGTGTGTGAACATATTGTTTTGCACTGATGAGAAATATTGATTTATTTGTTTAATTTGATACAATATTGATTTTAAATTATAATTGGGAAAAGTTAAAATGATTCAGTTTTATTATTCTATTTAAGTTCATATCTATTCCATTACAAGCTAACTGAATATCATTTGTGTTCAATTTTGAAATTTAGTTCTTTCCTTTTGACGTGTGTTTTGTTGTTGTAATGTGCATGTATGTTTATTTTATGTTTGTGTGTATTTCAGAGCCTGTTGTTGTGTGTATGTGAGATAAATAAATTCATCTGTTACCACCATAGTTGTTTATTCCATTGGAAAACCGTAACACAGAGAAAAAAAATTCAAATGCACGTTTACTGTATGATCTATATAGCCCCACCCTAACAAAAGAACCCCTGATCCAGGGGCCATGAATTTCACAATTTTGGTAGAGGACTCAATGCGGATTACAATCATGTCAATAGTTTGACTGCTTGATGTCCAGGAGTAAAGAAGATTTTTTTAAAGATTGCAATAATTTTACCTGTTTTGGCCCCACCCCCCAGGGGGGCAGGGACCATGAAATTCACAATTTTTGTTCCCCTTCACCTATAGATGCTGTATACCAAATTTGGTTGAAATTGGTTCAGTAGTTCCAGAGAAGAAGTTAAAAATGTTCAAAGTTTACGAACGACTTACGACAACAGATTTAAACATCAACGTCATTGTATTTTATTCGAAAAAACAATTTCTATAAACATATATAAAAAGAAAACAAGAAAAGATATTGTTGAAAATAATAATAAAAAACAATCACCATATTTCAAATCTATTAAGGACGGAAGTACTACGTCCGGAGGAAAAGTATCCAGTGTTTTACGAGACATCCTTAACCAGGGAAGCCTAAAGAGGTTTTCTCGTGATCAGAGAATTCAAAACTTAGTTATGGACGTCATAGATAACAAAAACAACTCTCAAATACCGAGGCTGAAACTGGAAATCATGACAAAGAAGTTTAAATATTCATATATTATTCTAATACTACTTTAAATGGGTTATTTTCCTTTAAAGTAAGTTTGTTACCTTTTTAAATAATCTTAGTCATGATTTTAAAGTGTTTAACGTCATAAAGACATAATATTTTATTCGGAAAACAATGCTTACTTTAAACATCTATAAAAGAAATTATAAACGATATTGTTAAAAAATAAATTTTGTTTACAGCGTACACATATGACGCTATCATTTGATAATTTTAAAGAACTGCAAACGATAACATTGTTCTCCCGCCTACCTCCAAGTCAATTTTCAAAAGTTACATATTCGATGAATTTCTGAGATATTTTCTTCATAGATAATTATATGGATTTTCTCAAAATAATACTTATACTTCTATTTATTACTGTATTAACCAAATATTGATAACTAGGATGATCTAGAGGGAATGATAAATAAAGAGACTTAGACCCATTTAATTTGATAAGTTTGAATTTGATGCCAATCGGATTATCCCCGACAGACCGTCATACGGGTGACCCGGTCATTAGACCCGAATACCTTTTCTTGCTTAATCAAACTAAAATATTTCTGTCAGGCATACAAATGAAAGTTCCATGAAATCCAATAAAGACAATAAACCAGACAGGAGGACGACTTGTTTGTCCCAAGAAAACTGTTCCTGTTTCATGTGGACACTTTTAAAAATTTTCCGCTGGTAAGAATCTGATATGTTGATTTTCGGGTCACCCATATTTTCTTTTATTGCTTAATTGGTTATTGTTTCATCCTAATTAATTACTTTTATGAATTTTTAAATTGGCTTTTTAATCTATAAAAAAATCCAAAGCAGGAGATCGACATGGTATGGGTTGAACCTAAGTCAGTATCTAGGAAAACCTTACAGTTTCCTAAGTCACTACCAAGCGGAGAAAGTGATTCAACTGTGGCAGGAATTAAATACCATGGAGAAAATCTGCATTCAATACGGGATGAAAAGGGTAGACATGTCAGAAAGAAATCCGTGATTTTTAATACCAGCCTCAAAGAAATTTACAAATTATCCCCCAAGAGACCGGAAATGTCCCTGGCTCGCTCTGGGAGCTAATCGACTACGATTCCAAAGAAGAATTCGGCAGCTAGTGCTTTATTCGTATTTAAAAAAAATAAATCATATCAATTCTCTAAGTCAATTTTGTTGTTATTGATGACGCCATCTTGGTTCTTTTATAGACGCGGAGTCCAGCAAAAACAACACCAGATGAATAGAGTTTTTCATTGTAAAATTCATCTCAACAATGAAAAACCAATTCTAAGCAAACTTTCAATACAACCTGAAGTCTATCCTCGCTGCCCTTCCACAAACCCTTGTAAGGGACCTATGGAATGAAGCAGAATTGATTAGTTCATACAACAAAGTTGGAGAATTGCAAAACGGCGATTTTTGTGTTGCCGAGGATGAACAGGCTTTCAAAAACTCAACGACAGAATAATTCATAACTTGTAGACATTTTATTTTATGGTCCTCTACTTCAAATACTTTGACACCTTTTTGGTTAGTTTCGTAAAATGGCAAAATAATTTGTAATGAAGTAACGTATTATGAGATCAGCCTCTATTTCATCTGCAAACAGTTAGTCCTTTACTTGTCATATCCTCACTTAAGATAGTCCCTAGAAAGACTTTTTCTACAATGTGGACAATTCGGTTAATGAGCTTAGCAGTGTGACCAAGATAAACCGGCTGAGAGGGCAAAGCCCCAGGAGCATAAAAACCTACTAGCCAGGATAATAAAATCACATGTCTGCAGACCAGCCTAAGAAAAGAAAACTGACGGGAAAAACCAGGGGTCAATGAATCTCCAAAAGAAGAATAAACTTTGTTTCTTACTTGAACAAACTTCTCGTATTACATGATATGATTGGGTAGAAATTTCACCAACACAAATCTTTTTAAAAACTTTTCTTATGTGTATTTATGGATCAGCTGTGTTTTTAAAATGTCAAATTCAAGCAGCCAGGGAGGCTGTGAAGCACTGGGATGACGTCATAATCATGATTTGATTGATTGATTGATTGTATATTATTTAACGTCCCTCTCGAGAATTATCTCCCATTGAATGAGGGCGTGGCCCTTCATTTGAACAAACCTGATTCCCCTTCACCCAAGGATGCTTTGTGGCAAGTTTGGTTGAAATTGACCCAGCAGTTCTTTAGAAGAAGTCGAAAATGTGAAAAGTTTACAGACAGACGGACGCCGGAACAAATGTGATCAGAAAAGCTCACTGGAGCCTTCGGCTCAGGTGGGCTAAAAAAAAAAAAAAAAAGATTGATCATGCCTACGGAAATTCAGGAATATTTTACACCTAAAAGAAGAATAGAGTTGAAAACGCTGGATCCGGCACCTCGTAATGAGTATTTATCGTGCATGAGAGTTCATGATCCTAAATTTCCAGACAGATGTTACAAAATCGCCATCAATTGGACCTTTCTCATTCCAGAGGCCAAAGAAGAAGAAATAGACATGTTTCTGAGCAACGAAGATGATTTTCAGTATTTGATTTTACAAGAAGAAAGGCATCCCTGGACAGGAGAACTGCATCAAATCCGGGGATTCATTCAAATGAAACAACAGGTAGGGGGACTATGTATGAGTAAAGTTCATTGTACTACCAGATTTGCTGTCTCACAGTACCCCAGAATTAGAAAGCTTGTTTCACAAGCAAGGAGGTGACTATGAAGAATATGGATTTCTGAAACCTAAGGAGAGAAACAAAGAATTGGACCCCGGAGATTGAATACAATGAGAAATAGGGCACTGGAAGAAACCTGAAGTCAGAGTGGCTAGAGCAGCTTTATAGAAAAAGTTCTTAAAGCATGTAGATCGCACAAAATTTTGAATATATAAATTATTGAACTCTTGTTTTTATTGTGTTGTTGTTCTTTATAAAAACAGTTTCTTTTAAAAATAAGACTCATTACATTATGAGTCTCCTGGAGATACAAGGTGATTTACTCAACAGTGAGGTAGAAGCAATTGTCCATCAGTGTAATTGTTTGACTGTAAAAGCTCATGGATTGAGTCAAATTCCCACAAGCAAATCTCTTTGCGACCAGCAGACCTCCAGGGTCTAGAAATTTAGCCCAAGAAGAAGAAGATACAGGAATTCCAGGCACCATTACGGTGTTTACCTCACAAAATTAAATTTATACACACATGACGGACGTTGTAAAGAGCACATCGATGGCGAGAGCCGAAATATCATGGCGAACCCAAATTGTGTGTGATTTATTCATTGGAACTTTTACATTTACATGGATTATTTAATATGTATGACATGCATCCGTCGGGGAGAAGAGTAAAAAACCTCGAAGCGACGAGGCGAAACCCAGGGACCTGAGTGTATAAAATAAGCCTTTTAAGTCTTTTTAGAGGGTAAGATCAGGAAACCTCATGAGGGTTAGGTAGAAGGGACCTAGGGAAGAGTGCCGATATAGTTTTTATTTCAAAAGAATCATGATCTGGGTAAAAATCAAGCTAAAATGGGTTTAGTTAAAGACCACAATGGGGGTCATACGTCGCGGATTTTCAGAAAATCATACTATGAGATAAATAAGGATTCTTGGAATCTAGCCTTTTTCTGACTGACATTTTAAGAATCAAAGTACTCAGAAGTACAGAAAGCCGGGCTCATTTACAGAGTAGAATCATTATGAATTTCTTACATGAACCATACGTTTAGGCCCTTTATTGTATTAACAGATAAAAAAAAGAATATCAGATTTAAAATTCTGATGAAAAAATCATTTTAAATCTATCAATATAAATGATAAGACACTGACAGTGAGTTTCTATCCTAATACCACAGTCCGATTTTCTCAGAATCAGAATTAATCTGGTACCGCAACTGAAAATTAACAAACAGGCCAGTCTGGTTCCCTCTCCTGCTTTTCTTAGTGTGTGTAGAGAACAAAGATGCATGTAACACTGACTATCAAAACTCCTTACACCAATGAACTATGTTCTTTGACTTAAGACTGAAGTTTTCAAAGGTACTAAATATGTTTATTTATTTAGATAAAACTTCGTTTTATTTTTGTTGCTTTATTTAGCGTTTGTATTAACTCAAAAGCTGTTGAGAGTAAGAACTATATTTTTACACGTAACTTTAAAATGGCGACTACGGGGTTAACATCCTGTGTTGAACAGGAACACATAAGCCGGCAATTCTTCCTTGAGCAATCAGCCCGGCTAAAAATAGAATATCATGAGGTTAAAAACAATTCGTATCTACTTTAGATCATGTACAAGTCTTGATCTTTTGTTTTTTTACAAAAATCAAAAACTGAAGTGACACCAGGTGTCAACAGGGTATTGCATACACCTCCCGTGATTTGTTAAGTACCCCTGGTAACCAGATCTTTTATGAAAAAAAATTTTACATGAAAAGATTCGTATTGCTTTGAAAATCATTCGTATTTAGTTTATAGATCCACTCTAGATTTTTTTGTTTGATCAGAAACCATAAACCCCGCGTCTAAAAAAAATTCAAGATGACGTCATAAATAACAAACACTGACGTATAGATTTTTTACATGACTTATTTCTAAAGACTAACAAATTTTCTATAAACTGTCGAATTCTCCGACGAAATCGTATTCGATCGGCTTATAAACTCATCTAGGGACTTCTCCGGTCTTCAGGGGGCAAATCATAGATTTGATTGAGGCTGGTATTAAAAGTCAGCGATTTCCTAGCCTGTGTGAAATGTACAGCCATTTTAATCCGTACGAAATACATACTTTCTCTTGCAGCTTGGGGATGGGTCAGGAAACTACGGCTTTCCGAAATAATGGGTCAGGCTCAGTTCGTACCATTTCTGGACAGAGTTGTTTTCATCCGTTGTCATAGGAAATGTAGTGTAGCTAGTCTCCCCATGGTCGCATGATGTGATAAACCCAGGCATTGTAACCACAAATCGTTGTTCCATGACAGTGGTCGCTTTCTGAAATACTTGTTCTGCAACCGGCAGAAGAACTTCTTGGTTTTTCTCTATCTATTGTACTAAACAATCATACCCATCTAAAATCAGAGAGTGAGTGAGTGTAAGGGTTGACATGATAGTCGATTGTGAAGAAAGGAGCAGACTTTTTTCTCATTTATACCCCCCCCCCCCTTGAGGCATATACAGCACAGTTCAGTGACTCGGGGGAAAAACGTAGTTAAAACGAGCGAGGGTGATGCGCGCGAGGGGGGACGAAATATAGTTATGCTCACGGCCTAAAACATCCAACAGATATATAAACCAGAGCTGAAAATTTACGATTAGTCTTCGTTGGCACTTGGAACTTGACAGACGTGAAAAAATATGACACAAGCAATGATGAATTCGGGGAGACTTGTGTTCCACTTAGAAATGAAGAAGTCCATTATGCTTAACCGACCATGCCAGAGTCACAGGACCTCATCGGATTTTATTTGGGATTGTATAATCTTCCAGAAAACATGAATAAAAAAGATATGGGCCTCTTGACTACAACTCTGAATGGGATAATCAACATGGTGAATGGTATTGACAACAAGCTGACTGATCCAAAAAATAACAACACCAGTGAATTTGCTCTGATCCGTGGGAGATTGTCGAGATTAGAAGTTTAAGTTACCAACATGCAAGAGAAAATGAGAGGAGGAGGAGGCTCTTACCATAAAAAAAGAAGACAAGAGATCCGGAGATACCAAGAAAACAAGACAGATGGATCCATGCTTCATCTGTAAAGAATTAGGGCATTGGGCCTTAGACTATCCCAGAAAAAAACAGGACTTGTGCTACAAGTGCGGGAAATTTGGACATTGGGCTAAAATGTGCCCAGAGGATGAACAAATCTAAACAGAAATAGAAAAACTGGAAAAAAAGCCTCAGGAACCCAAAACCTCAGGGACACACCAGACCAAACCATTAGTGACAGGAGAAAAAGGCTCAAAAACACAACAGAGAGATTCCCATCACCCACAAGAGGAAACTGTCCCTGACGACCGAAAAGGCACAGAAGAAAAAAAGTAAAAACCTGTGTATGTATTTACTCTGAATAAAAATTCCTTGTCCTGCCTTGTGTGTATCTTTATTTTTTATTCCGTTGTCAGAAAATGCAGCTCGGGCTGGCTGGCTGACTGTGAATGAGAACATGACGTCATAATCACATACTTGAATCGCTGCAAAATCGTAGTAGCGGCAAAAAGCAGACGAATTTCATTTTTTTTTCATTTAGAGTGCAAAGCATGGAATAGTACCAGAAAGAATCTTTTACAACCAAGATATTGTAAAACGCCAAATACACTTAAATTTTGTGAAATTATGTCAACGACAAATTAAGAATCTTTAAATAACCTTTGTATATTTATATGATTTTATATAAAATAAATGATACCGTCTGTCCTCCATAATGTAGTATCTGTGCGACTGTCCCGTGGTACGACCTACTGACAAGGTGACGTCAGATGACGGGACAGTCGCACGGGCCTCTTTTTCCATGACGATGGCCAACAGAGAAAACGTGACAAGAAGTTGGCGAGTCTTACCCCCGGGCCAGGACCCACCCGGCATACAGTTGTTTATTGTATTATAAGTGTTAAAAAACCGTTGTATCAAAACACATGGGGTTTACTTTACTGGCGCCCAATTCGCGTGGCCCGGTGCTGGAAGGTCAGTTTTCTGACCTGTCATCCGACGAAGCAGAGTCGCCTGTGAGAGGCTGGAGGAGGGAGCGTTCTCCCTCCCAGTACATCCAAAGGGTCCCAGAATGGGAGATGGGAGTCGTCCCATGAGAGGTGGGTACCCTCACCCCCGGAGCGCCAGGAGTGTCCAGAACCAGTGTTCCAGCCATATCCTAGAGACACCCCTTGGCCCACATCGCCACCACCATCCGGAGGGACTGATAGATTCAACGGGGCCCCAGATAGGCCTCCCGGACCCCAACCTACTTCCCGTAGGAGCAGAGATAGCGGAGCTAGGAGGGAGCATCCTCCCTCTCCCTGCCCCCTTCTGTGTGGGGCAATGACGAGGAAGCTGAGGGACCACATGTTGCGGCACCACCTCCCCGCCGTATTTCGACGCGGGGTACCCCCTACCCCGTAGGTCTCCGCCCTTCGCATGGAGGCCCTCAGATGGTTTGCCCGCCAGGTCCTGGGCGAGGAAGGGGATGTTCAAAACCTGGCGGATGGTATCCGAGGGGAGGTCGTCTTTCCTGACAGGAATAGCCTCGCCACTCAGGACCTCGTTCAGGCCATGGATGCCCTATGTTATTACGTTGGGGAGTCCCCACTAGCAGTGTACATTATGACGGGCTCACTACATCCCGCCCTGCTGCTGCACTGGAGAGCCCATGCCCACGTCTTGCAGCGCCGGTCTCCCCGACTCAGATGGGCATACCTTACCGCCTTTAACGGGCGCAGGATTGGAAGTCGGCGTGTGACCAGCTTTGGCATGAGTTTGCCCCCTGGTTAACATAGCTGAGGAATTGCTCATCGCTTCTAAAGCTTCATACCTAATTCTTAAAACAGGTCCACGTTTTCGAAACGGGTTATGCGTTTTCTCATAGGGAGATGTCCAAGGTCACTTTAAACTTCATATTGTATATAAATTTAATAATTACGCGAATGCATGGGGGTCCGGAATAACCCCTCCCCGTCCAGATCCACGCGTGTGTTTTTTTTTTGTTCGATTCGCTTGTACCATAGCGATGCAATCCAATCCCAAGATTTGTTAAAACATTTGTTTTCTGAGATAACTTATTTTGAGTGTTTTTTTTTTATGAAATGCATTGTTTAATTAGTGTTGTTTTTTCTCAGATTTGTTTAGCAATCCTTTCTTTCCATATCCATCCAATAAATTTATAATAAACAATCTTGACAAATACAGCAGGAGATATACTAGATCATGTGACAGATTTACTAAGATACAGCAGGAGATATACTAGATCAAGTGACAGATTTACTAAGATATAGTGGAAGACATGCTGCGGTCATAGACTGTGTATTAAATTATACAGATAGGACGCATAACATCAAAATTTAACACAGGAATACTGTGATAAACAATCTCGACAGGTGATATACTAGGATCTCATCCTGAAAATCACAACAGGTGAAAAACTAGATCGTGTGACAGATTTAACTAGGTAATAATGGAAGACATTTTGCCATCATAGATTCTACTAATTTATATAAGCAGGAAGCGTAACATCAATAGTCAACACAGAATACTGTGATAAACAATCCTGAAGACACAACAGGTGAAAAACTAGACCAAGTGACAGATTTAACCAAGATATAATGGAAGACATTCTGCCATGATAGATTGAGAATTAAGTTATATAGACAGGGAAGATGACATCAAATATGAACACAAGAAGTTTGTGATAGAAGAAAACTACAGAGAAAATAACAAAACCGTTCTTTAAGTACCAGCAAATTTGACCTCTTGACCTTGGCCTTTGACCTTCTTTTGCAAATGAATACCACGCTTAAACATTAGCCCTAACTTTTGATTAGTTATAGAACAAGGTCTTTCATATTCATAATGAAGACCTTTCGGCTGGTTTAAATATTTTTATCTTAACCTCAGAGTTTATTACCCACATTTTAGAATTTAATCTTGGTCATAACTTTTGTACAGTTAGAACTAGGATGGGTTTTCATATTTGACAGGCATATACCTGGTAACAAGACCTTCCTTCGGCTACCAACACTTGTGACCATTACATTCAGGGTTTAACTTGCATTTGAGACAATTCAGTCCTTTCCATAAGCTGCCAAACATGGGAATATTAACATTTAAACTTCTCTTTTCACTATTTGCATAGCGACTATGATGTGACAGATATGGAGATTGACCGTGGGTACGGTCCGTCACCGAACATGCAGAAAGTTCAAAACCAGTCATGTAAGAAAAGGAAATAGAACCTGAAATGGCTGAATATACATGAAACTTGAAACACACCATTTTCAGTAGTAAATTATTTATTCTACATAAAACAACCATGGACTATATTTAATCCTGATGGCTTGATTCTATAGTAACTGGTGAAATCAAAGGACTGGAGAATTCAAGTCACGATACCAAGAAATAGGTTAGCAATGAAATGGTATGTAAAGGTTCTGATTGCCTTTATTTGCCCTCTTTCATTCCAGTATATATAAAATACTTGAAATTAGAGAAGAACAAAAAATGGTGGTTTTCATTTTGAATATTCTGTCGTCTTTATTTTCAGAACCATTCTTCAAGAAAAGCATCAACAGCTGTTGATGTAGAACAACTCACTTGAACCAACTTTATCTCTTTCACTTTTCTTCTTAGTGAATTGAATGAATATCATTAAATGAAAGAATTACACTTTTGAAATGATTTAAGATTTCGTCAAAGATCAACATGTCTAAAAAAATTATTTTTAAATAGCTCCAAAACAACGTGTGGTATAAAGTCAAAACGTTTACAGTTTATAAATATATCATTGATAAATACCCGGTAGATAGAAAGTATCACTTGATAACAAATATTTTTAAAAAGATATTTTTTGAGAAAAATTGTACCAGAAAATGCAAAAAATGCACCCGCTTATTTCTGTCCTTTTTGTGAAAAGCAACATTGTAGAAATATTTGTTTATCATTAAAGGGCAAGTTGGACGTGAATGGTCTCTGAAAGGCTATTATGGAAAGCATGACACTTATAAAAACAAGACTCCTATAGAATCTGCTATTTGCAATGTACTTTCACTTTCAAGTCTTAACATTTAGACAAAATAAACGGAAAAAACTTTCCAGAGGCTATCCAAGTTAGCGTACAAAAAAATGAACAAAAACGAACCCAAGTATGATGACTGGTAGACCAAGTAATTAACTCTTCAGCATAATTTTGATCACCCATTAATTTTCTAAAAAAATTAAATATTACCCAACCGTGCTGCTTAAATTATACTTGTGTATAAGCACCCTAGTAAACGGAATGTATAACGTAATTACTGAAGTATTTTATATTCAGTCGTCCACTAGATCATCATTATTATAACAAGCCGGCAAATATTCAAATATATAATTTTAACTTTTTTTTTCCGAAGTCTCAGAAGAAGACACAGACCGAGAAGCAGGAACCTGTACATCAAAACAGAGGAGCCATTTTCTTTACATCCCTTTTTAATTTACTTTATGCACTTCAGTAAAACTCTTTATCAATTCTATCAAACCGGTAGTTTTAAAGACCTACCCTTGCCTACTTTTTTGAGGGCTTTTGTTTACACATATTTACACCCCCATTCCACCTTATTTTTACTTGTATGTCCAGACAATGTTCGTTTCCATTCAAGTAATTTATCGCCTACTTTCAGTTTTTTGTTTACATATTATTACACCACCACCCCACCTTCATTTTTACTTGTATAGCCAAGCAATATTCATTTCAATTCCAGTCATAGTGATATATATTTCTCACCCTCCCGAACATTGGGTGTTAAGACCACCTTACCGTGTAATTATCTAGGACAATGTTTTATCTATTGCCACGTCGATGGATAACCAACAGTAAATGAATCAACTTTCGGTTTACCGGGGCCTCAGAAATTCTAATCGAAAATGTCATAATGGCATTTAACCTTTCGACTTTATAAATGATAAAATTATAAAAAATCGAAGAAAATCTTGTTTCCAATTCATTAATATCAGGAACCTATGCACCATTTACAGTATATATGCATATACTAGTGTACATGTCCCTGATAATGTTCATGATCTTGAATACAGATTACGGGTCAATATTCTAATAGTCTCCAAACTTTTTATCGAAAATGTCATAATAGTATTTGAACTTTTTAATTTATTAATGATAAAATTATGAAATGTACTCTCTATAATTCTCTTGGCAGGCCCATGCACGTCAACAATAGAGGATTATTCTTAACTGAATCTTGACGACATTCTTACCGGACATTTTAGTTTTACCCAAGGTTCTAACAACGCCCCTCCCATGTGCTTATTTATCTATTTTCAGCTGACAAATGCTAACATTTTTGGCACTGTTAGGTAAATAATCGTCTCGTGACAAAATCGATTTATGGCAAACTGCCATGTAGGTCACTGCGCTATGTCTGAATTGACGCACTGTAAAGGTTTAGAATCACTAGGTAAATTTTCTAAAGTAACGATTCAAGACTGGGACCTGCGCATTTAAAAAGTGCCCAAGAAAAACAATTGAATACCCGAACCCGGAGTTTTACATTCCTGTAGTTAAAGGTTTTGATATTATGTACTCAAAGGATAAGATAATAACTCGTACATGAAAAGCCTATCATCAAATTCAAATTTAAAAGGTTTTGTGTAAGGAACCAACTTTTAAAACAGAGAACATGTAGAAAATGAGACTATCCTTACTGTACAATACTATATCATTTTAAAAAGTACGTTATAGAAACTTCTACCTTGAAATGAAATGAATATTTTTGCCCACTTAAAAGAAATACACTATGTATGACATATCATCGTGTATGAAGACGTTGAAATGTTAATTCGTACGTTAAAAATTCCGACTAAAAGGGAGTGCAAGAGCCGTTCTAAATATTGGCTTATTATAATTTTAGCATCTCTCGCCTCATGTTTCCTTATAATATCATGGATGTTTATGTCAGTGAACTGAATTGTGTTTAACGCGTTCAGTAAGAATATTTGAGCCTCTTGGTTTGTGCCACACCCACCAGTACAGGAAAGCTCTGTGGCATTCCATTCAATTTGAACTCGACGAATCTGATTTTAGTTATTCTGCCTTAGAATGGTTCCATCTTATCAGGTGACAGAGGATAGTTCAGGATTAAGTACCGATAAAAATCTGAGAAAAAATACAGAAATCTAATGTTTGAATGTAAACTGCATTACTAATGGTAGGATGTCTCTGAACACCATTATTATAAAGGGTTCTAGAATATTTTTAAACCCAGAAATATAGGAGAGTGTTAATGAAGAACCGATTTGGTGCTTCCTTCGTCTCGAGGATTCCATATTGTCGACCATGATGGCGTTTCCATTCGAAATGGATGGAAAACTGCTCACTACATAATGTGGATCTGTAAAGAACTATATGCGGTATATTGCATATGTTTGTCCCCACAAAAGTCAAAGAACCACGAACGATAGTATTGTTCTCCCGCCTAGCTCTAAGTCAATTTTCAAAAGTTAACATATTTGAATGATTTTCAGAATTTTTATAGATATTTATATGAATTTTCATAAAACGTTACTTTTTTGGGATACCAAAGAAAGATAACTCTATAATTATGGTAAAACTTGAGTATTTCATTATAGAAATCAATGGAAAACGGAAAATATTTTTAAAACATCTTTCCCCCCCATGAAACAAAAATTCCTTTTTACAGGTAATATAAACTGTCATTTTACAAATTAATGCCAAATCTTTTTGTGTTTCACGGGGGGGAACATATGTTTATAGACAAAAAACGAAAAAATGTTGATTTTTCACCAATTCTAAAGCTATTTTCAACTAAATAATTGTATTTTAATAATTTATATATGTTTAATTTATTTGTGTACAGCATAAGCAAAGATATGAAATACATTTAATCATATTTAAGACTATTTCAAAATAAAGTGATTCTTGAAAGTTCGATTTCACTAGAAAATATCGTCTACCCCCCTTTTTTGAGAGCTGAAATTGATGATCATTTACTATCTAGAGCTGGAATTAAAATGATTAATCAATTACCATAGAACTGTTCTATGTACTAAACCAAAATTTAATCACCAAATTGCCATTAAAATTGAATTTAAAGGGTGCAAATTGTAGGCGGGAATCAAGAGTTAGAGTACGTGGTTCTTTTGAAAACTTCCTGAAATGTGCTGAATTCAATAAATTGTATGAGAAATATAAATTAACAAAAAAATATTATAGTTTCAAAGCAGTGTATTCACCATTTTTGTTTTTATAACGTCACAAACTAGTCCAATTTTATATTCTTTTTCAGAATGAGGACAAAATTTCAACAATTTTAGCATAAAAATTTATAGAGCGCAAGTTTGTTCAGGAACAATATTGACATATTTCATTGATATTATCATTCTACACACTATATCAAAATATTGATCCTGAACACACATGCGCTCGGTGACTTTTACTCAAAATATCGACGAAATATGTACATTTTTCAGGAAATTCATACAAAAACTGAAATTTACGTCATGTTTGTGACGTCATTACGTACATATGGCGTCATTACTTATGAAAATATTCAGGAAGTCAGCATATACTCCCCTGTTTAAGAACATATATCTCCATCAAAGTTTGATGGGGGGGGGGGGGCAAATATTGGTTATTACCGAATAAAGTTCTTGGAACTTTTTCTCGATGGATCTTTGTCCTAAGGTTCATGCATTTCCTGAAAGTGAGAAATCTCTCAAGGGGTCGACACTTTTCCACTTGACAGACCATACTTACAGCACTCCACTGTTTTCTGGGTCCCAAGAACTGTTGCAGTTCTCCCACGGTCTCTTCTTCCTGGAACTATCATGTGCGAAAAAAAAACTGATCCAGTTCCTTTTCCTCTACCACAATGTCATGTGGTATTATTTTCAATAATACATGTATTAAATATAATATGAGAGGAATTAAAATTCAATTAAGCAACAAATGTTAAGAAAACATAATAAACTGTGTTCATATTTTCTTAACCGTCTTTTGGCTTGTGGGTCCCAATAGCGACTACCACGAAGCATTCCTCAACTGTTACAGGTACCGTCAACTTCATGAAATATAATCCAATTAAAACACAGAATGAATCAAATTGTACTGATGTACGTCATGATGTGTACGCCATACAGGTATGCCACATTTGCTAACCCATTTTGTATTTGTATACATTATATGTTTTTAAAAGCTCTGTATTGGCGACTCTTATTAAATCATAGTTGAATTCCGATAAAAGAAATTAATACAAATGAACTTGGTGGTAGGTCGCCGTAGTTTTTACACATGATTTTACAGCCTGTATGTTTGTTCTTATTTATACTTCTAATTCTGTTGTGCAGCTAGGAGCAGTTCATTAGTCTCTTGTTTTGTCTCAGTCTTCTGCTGTTAGGAGATATATCTTGACCTGATTGGATCTTTTACGACCTTTTTGTTGGTGATTTTATTCTTTAGGAAACAAATCATGGGAGAACCAATAAACCTGAATATACAAAAAACCTTCAAAGACGATTTTTTAAGAAAAAAAATCGCATGAATTTACTGCATGTATAGTCGTACGTTTGATACAAACATCCCATCCATCAAGGTTAAACAATCCTGTGTAGGCACGCGACCCAAAGGGTCTCCCGCAATTCCCCAAACCATTAGGATCATACCTGTGCTGAAAGTCGCTTAGCAGAATTCCGCCGAAACAAGTCTTTGTCATCTCTGGTTAGCCGAGCCGGAATAATCCGGGCTGATCTCCCCATCTGCATAATTCTTAGCCCTGCAGACTCCGACGACGAGGGTCACTTCCGTTACCACGAAGCAATCCTTGGCTGTCATAGGTACTGTCAACTTCACGAAATATAATCCCATTAAAACACAGAATGAATCAAATCGTACTGATGTACGTCATGATGTGTACGCCATACAGGTATGCCTCATATGCTAACCCATTTTGTATTTATATACATTACGTTAGCATTCTTTTTAAAAGCCTTGTATTGGCTACACAATTCCCAACCAACTGAACCCGCAAGTTGGTGGGGCGCTTCTGCTGTGTTAAAAAGAAAAAAGGATTCAAGTCAACTTAATTAAGTATCGGTGTTAAGTTCAGTAATTGAGTTCAGAATCAGTATTCAGCTCAGTTTCAGTGTTTAAAAGCGATTAGTGGAATCCATCATATGCTTTTAAATTCTTTTGAGTAGGATTTTTAATTCATCTCTCAACGAGACAGATTTTCAAATTTGTTATCAACGAAATATGAATTCATTTGTTCATAAAATAAATATACAATTTCAAGAAATATCTTGAAACAAAGAAGATGAAGATCAGTCTTAAGCTTTCTTTTTAAGCGAAGCTTCTTCATCCAAAATATCCATAGCAGCACTTGCATCCTCGGCTTTAGCTCGCTTGTCTTCTGCACCTGCTGACGTACGGTTCGAACGAGACGAGCGATTCGATGATCTTACGTTAGCAATATTACTGGTATGTACTGAACCAATTTCTAGTCTACGAATCCAGAGCTTGACCTGCTCTGGCCCCCAAGTAAAGCTATGCAGAAAAATCGGGACTAAAGTAGGTACAAACATCCCATCCATCAAAGTTAAGCAATCCTGTGACACGCGACCCAAAGGGTCGCCCGCGCTTCCCCCAACCATTAGGATTATACCTGTGCTGAAAGTCGCTTGGCAGAAGAATTCCGCCAAATTAAATCTTCGGCATCTCTGGTTAGCCGACAAGGAATAATCCAGGCCGATCTCCCCTACTACATAATTCTTAGCCCTGCAGACTCCGACGACGAGGGCTACATCCGTTTGTAACACTATGTCAGCAGACTCTGGGGAAATCCCCTGGGCAACAACCCACTGCGGATTACCCTTATCCGGGAGAGGCTCCTCCCAGTAACCATAACCAACACATCCCCCAACCAACTCAACCCGCAAGTTGGTTGGGTGCTTCTGTGTTTTAAAGAAAAAAGGATTCAAGTCAATTTAATTTAGTATCAGTATTAAGTTCATTAATTCAGTTTAGAATCAGTATTCAGTTCAGTATTGAATTCAGTTTCAGTGTTCAGTTCAGTATTCAGTTTCAGTTCAGTATCGAATTCAGTTTCAGTATTCAGTTTAGTATTGAATTCAGTTTCACACGTCAAAGATGAACAAGTCTCTGGAACGAGCGGTGTTCGAGATCGTAGTACACCACGGGCCCGCACTTAAATATTATCAAGTCCCTGATGTAGGTTTAAATTCAATAAATCTTGATGCGAGTCCTTATGCCGCAGTGAACGAGTCACGAAAGAATATCCAAGTAACAAATATCGTACATATACAAAACAAAGTCACTGAATGAAAACGTATTGTAATCCCTATCCTGTGGAGAAATGTATGGTAATTCACACTGAAACTAAACAGCAAGGGTCGGAAACTGTAATCCTTCACGAGTTACTTGGAACAAACTAGAAAAGCGGTTTTTTAACGTAATGTCATTTAAACTCTATTCATTCTTTTGATGAATAGATTTTTATTAGTGTATAATACAAGTTCATCGCAATTCCGCATTGACAAAGGCCGATGAAACAATATTAAACGATATGATGTAGTAGAGAAGGAGAGAAATTAATACATGTATCAGACTAGATACCATCACCTCTCGAATGGCGTTTACAAAGATGATTGCGACGCCTCTCGCCCCTGTTTCCGTGCTGACATGTTCCTCTTTTCTAGGGTAGATTTGGAAGGCCTTTTAAAAATACACTGACTTGTCAGTATTATAAATGCTGAAACATAATGTTTACGCACGAATTTGTTTCGTACATTTCGTTTATGCCAGTGATTCTAAAGTGCAACAATCTAGTGTTAAGCCGTCGCTTGTTTGAACCAACATATCGATAATACGTCAGTAGTATGGGTAGTTGTGGTCCAGTTATTCCTCCATATAATGTGTGGGCCCCATTTCTCCACCATTTTTCATAAAAATAAAAAGTTCCTATTGGAAATTTCAAATTTGTTTGTGTTGTGAATTGTTTTTGGTTTCTATATGATTTGTCTGGTTAATGGATAATCTGATAAACTCCCGGGATCGTTCTGCGCTTTTTGCGTGAGAGAGGATTTAAGACCAAGGGAAATATTAATTCCCCGGTCCTGAACAGACAAAGTTTATCAGGTTCTCAATGTCCCAAGTTGCATATAGTCTCCCCAGGATTTATTTCCTCTACTCTCTGCATGTCCATCGCATTACAGATTATGGAGTGCGGCGCTGTTACCCAACCTCTTTAAATGCAACCAGAAAGAGACAAAATCCAGCTTTCTACTCTTTATTAAAGTTATGGTGTTTCTCCTACATAACTGTGATGGCGGATTACCGAGAAACAACTCTGGTATAAGATTCCGCACTTTAATTAGCTAAGCGTCGCCAATAGTACACAACACAATGACTTACAAATAAACACGTCTGATTAGCTCAGCCTTCAAAGCCACAGAAAGAGAGAGAGAGTTACGTCACACTCTGCATCTTTGCAGGACACGTGACCGGATCCTCCAGGACCACTATACTCCTCCCGATTTTGTAAAAGGGCGTCCCAGCCCGATATATGTAAAAATGAGACAAAATACAATATACAAATAATGAAAAGTTAATACCTGGCAGAGCCTATCTTTTATACATGCACATGCATTCACACAATAATAAATCTTTAAACATGAATATCTCTAATAATAAGAATCACAGAGTTAACAGTTCATAACACAGTCACTCATCCTTCGCGTCATCTCGGAACACCACGAGGTCACTCGCTGTTACCATCCGACTCCTGTCGTCTACCACGTGGTCCAACGTAATCTAATTAAAATTAGATGTTAGATCCGCTCGCATACTTTCTACACTAACATCTAACAACATCCCATAGAGGGTCACGTCAGACAACTCTAGACTTATTTGCTTCGACTACATCAACAAATATCCGATGATTTTGCCAGCAACAATTTGATTGGTCGATAGATTTTGACCTCTGACGTGACCCTCTAAGGGATGTTGTTAGATGTTGGTGTAGGAGTATGCGAGCGGATCAAACATCTAATTATGTTCCCCAAACGAAGTTGGGGAACATATTGTTATGTTCCCCAAACGAAGTTGGGGAACATATTGTTTTTACTCTGTTTCTTATTATTATTTTTCTTCTTCCTGGGTACTTATTTGTCCGCGAATGATCTTGTAAACTGTTCATCTGATGTAGGTAAAACCTTTTTAGGGTAAGTAGACATGTTATGTAGATTTGCGGAATCAAGGTCATTTTGCGCGCACGTGCTTGAAAGAGCGCGCACGTGCAACATGTAAAATGACCAATATAATTGATATAGCCGTATCTTTTCTATTTTTTGATGATATGTGTTAAAAATCAGAATATAAGAATATATTAGTATTATAGACAAGAGGACATGGTCAAATTATCATGAACTCACGCGCATGCACGTGCGCTTCGCTCTGATTGGCTGAAACAAAAATCTCACTATCTTATTTATTTTTTGACGAAATACTTTGAAATTTAAAACATAGTCATGCATTAAAATATTCTACTTTATGATATAAAATAATTTTCATGAAATCACGTGCATGCACGTGCACTGCAATCTGATTGGCTAAAGCTTTAAATGGCTATAACTCCCTTAGTTTTCAGCCAAACGGGATGAGATTTAGAACATAGGTAGTCTTAATGGACCCCTACAAGAAGGTATGGTCAATGATCAATATTGTTAAGTGAAAGAATTTCAAAAAATGCATATTTTCTATATTTAATCAATTATTCAATCATTAAAAAATGTTGACAAGGGCAATAACTCCTTCTAAGGTCTCTTCATTCAGGCATTTGCTTTATTGTAAAACAGTTTCTCTTATATTCACAATTCAAAAGTATCTTTTAAGTAGGAAGTATTTAGGAACACTCAGCATCAAAATTATGCATTTTCATCAGTTATTGCATATTTTTCACAAGCCCCAACAGCCGTTTTCAAGGCCACCTAATTTTTTTTACGAAAAGATGCCTTCTCAACGGTCACAAAAGCGTTTTACCACTGTCGTGATCCCGTGCCGGATTGGACAAAACAAGATGGCGGCGTGAACAAATCAATTTCGGTAAATATCCCCCGTTAACCGTCAGATATGCTTGATTCAAAGATACTGTATAATTTCTTGTAAAATGCTTATTAGTGTGTTTAATTGCTACTTTTCCTATCGTCTCTTAAACTTGAACATTTAACGACTGAAGACTGCAGAATTTCTCCGATTGAGTTTGAAGCGGTATGGAGTTGTTTTTTTCTTTGATTTTGACAGTTTTATGCATCCAGCAGCAGGAGAGTGGCTAACAAATGATACATTGGAGTAATTCTGACCTTGTGTTATATGTTTATTTGTTATAACCCATTTTATTACAAAAATATTTCGATTTAAAAATGTTGACATGTGCTGGATTGGAATCGGTTAATTTTAATGGAAATTGTGCCGGATTAGACTGCATTTTTGGTGCCGGATTGGATGATGTTCATTATGTTCATCTATGTAATAGCTTTTATTTTCTTTGATTTTTTAAGCTATGGATGCATAGTTCAAATACCAGGAGGAATTTAATAAAGCTTATATAAGCATCTGAACTCAGGAGTTTTGTAGAGGTGACACTTTGCAACACGTCAACAGCACAGAGTTGTAGTTTACAGCTCATATATTTAAATTCTGGAAAGACAAAGTTGGAAAACTTTCATGTGGTATATCCTGCTGCTGGATGAATAAAACTGTCAAAATCGAAGAAAAAAACCAGAAGTCTCTGTCGAGACTGAAGCTCTACTGGTTTGTACTTATAGCAAAGGAAGAGGAAAGTACTTAAGCAGTTGGGAATTGAAAATTTACACTAGCAAAAAGGAGAATAATGATCCTTGAATAAGTTTCTTTATGTTCTTAGTGTGTGTAGTCTACTTGCATGCCACATTGTATTATAATCAGACTAAAGCTGTATTTGAAGTAGCATTTTGAGAGTAACAGAAATTGCTATCTTTATTAACCAAGGGGTTAATCAATGAAAAATTTATAAACTGCAAAAAGTTTTAACTTTATATTCCTCACATAGTTTTGGGGCTATTGTGAAAATGAATTTTTAAACATTTTGACCTTTAACGAAACCTTAATCGAAAATATTAAAAAATATCGCTGAATCCACAAAATAATGTAAATTTACCCACAGAATTTCCTAAAAGTCAAACATTAAAGTTAATCATATTATTTAGGAAAAATTGTCAAATTTCCGATGCGAATAGGAATATCAGCTATGCATTTTCTAATTGCAAATTGATCAACAGATATATTTCAGTTTAAAAAAACAATGGGTATCCGGACATTCAGAGAAATTGTCATGATTTGTATACTTATTTGGTATTCTATGCTTTCTAGTTCCTTCCTGTATTGTATAATACATACTAGTGTAATAGGCTTTTCCTATCATTGTAAGACATCACAAATCAATTATTTCAAATCTTACTAATAAGCATTGGTTTCTTAGACTCGTTTCAAGAAAATCTAAAGTCTCTAAAACTATATTTATTTTTTTCCTTTTATGGGGTTCAAAAGTCAACTTTTTATAAGACCTTTTCTAAGACATCCATGAAAATTGTTGAAAGTTTTCATTTTCGAGCCTCATATTCATGCTTTTAAAATTTAATATAAACTTTTTTGGAGTTATCCTTCCTGGCTGAGGATCAGATATTCTTAAGTAATGGAAATCAAGTTTTATTACGGATTTTAGCTTATGATGGAAAAGATAAAATAGCTGATAGAAGTTTCAGAAGATATATTTTGTTAAATCACAACCTAGCCCGGACATTTCAGTTTTTCTACCGCATACATTTCGTATATCAATACCACGCGGAGAAAAGTACTTCTACAGTATTTTAAAATGGTTCAACTTGTTTATAGCTCAAGTCAGCCGATTAGAGAGTTGATAGAAATCAAGATGCATCATGGTTATAATCGGAAGGGTAACTTGTTTGTTGTCCAGAAAAATGGGTCAGAGTTGATGAAGGCCATAATTAAACACGCAAATCTTAGGTACAAAGATCTAAATGATGAAGTACTGGCTTCTACAGTGATTGGATTGATTGATTGTATATTGTTTAACGTCCATCTTGAGAATTGTTCACTAATATGGAGACGCCACCACTTGCCGGTGGAGAGCTGCAAATTTTGTCCTATGCTCGGCACTTAAAGCCATTGAGCAGGGAAGGATCTTTTTTGTGCCAGCTCTTACTGCGACACGGAACCTCGGTTTAGACGGTCTCGACCGATCTCCACGTCACAGTGGGATTCGAACCCGTGACGTAAGGATTGACTCCGTACTTCGCGATTCAACAGCAGACGCTCTAACCACTGCGCGACGCGGGCGACCACAGTGATTGGAAGTTTTAACGAATTGGCCTGTTAATAGTCAAGCAGGTAATAGTATATCTTGTCATATTGTTAAATTAGAGTTGCTGTTTTCATTTCACATTAACTAATTCTTGTTAACATTTTTCTCGTATTTTTTTGTTGGTTTTATTCTTGAACAAAGTTATTTCCTTTTTCATGAGAAGACTAACAACAGATTTGTAAAGATAATAAATCTCTGGTGGTTTTTCACAAAAAGAACAGAATTAAGCAGGTGCATTTTTTAAAATGTGCACATTTTTTGATATATTTTTTCTCCCAAAAATCTTTTTTTCAAATACTTGTTATCAACTGATACTTTCTATCTATTATTCAATGATATACATGTATCTATAAACCGTCAAAATCACTCTTCTGCCTAATTCCTGACTTTTTCAGCTGCTTTTCTCACTATGTCAAATGTCTTCTCTATCTTTTTTTTTTAAATCTGTAATATAATCGTTATAATTGCGTTTCTCTTCACCGTTATCTTTTAATATGAACGCTACGTCTCCTGGAAGTTTAGGCTTCTTCCCGAACACCAATTCAAAGGGGTAATACCCATTATTTTCATGTTTTCAGTTGTACACATGCAATTAAGATGGCATATACTTTTTCTAATCTTGCTTTTTCTTTAATTTCCAAAGTTCCTTGCATACTATGGAGTGTCCTGTTGGATCTTTCGGTCATTCCATTTGACATCGGGTGGTACGGAGTGGTTTTCGATTTGTCTATCTTTGAAATCTAATCAGATGACTTTTAAATTGTTTCTTTAATCAGATGACTTTTAAATTGAGCTACTTGATCACATTGCAATCTAGCAGGAACTCCATAATGTACGAAAAATTTATTGTAGAATGCTTCTCCTGTTGTTTTTGCAGTTTGATGTTTTGTTGTAATAGCCATGACATATCTGATGTAGTGATCAGTAATGACTAAGATGTTACAAATCCCTTCTTAGCATAGTTCCAATGTCAAGTAGGTTAAGCAAACAAATTTTAATGGATAAGATGATATTATACTGACCAATTCAACGGAGCCTTTTCACATGCTGACTTTCTACTTAGACATCTGTCATAGTTCTTTATCCAGTTTTGTGTATCAAAAATCACTCATCCCTACCCTACGCTGTAGTCTCGCTTATCTCGCCAGAGTCACTGTTAAAGCTTCTTGGAACTCGTTGGGTTTTATAATTTGCAGAATACTGAAAAATTAAAGGTTCCGAACACATTAGTAGGGGTGGTAGGGTCTTCTCATAAGAAAAACACGAAAGCCCAGCACCACCTGTTCATAAGTTAATGAACATTTTTTGTAAGGTAGGTCAAACAAGGTCAAAGAGTCAACGTCGTTGGTTTCTCAGAAAGGCCTAATGTCACAAGAATTGTATATGTCAAATATATAAGCACTAGCCGTAACCGTTCAAATGTTAATAACCAAACTTTTTTGTTTTTGAAAGTAAGGGTAGGGGTGGGGACAAAATCATTAAAATTAATGAAATCTTTAAAAATCTTCTTTATTTATTATTACTTCTGGACATGGAGCAGTGAAACTGTTGGTTTGACCGAATAAGCATTGAGTCCTCTATCAAAATTGTGAAAATCATGGCCCCCGGATCAGGGGTATAGTGCTGGGGCAGGGCTTAATAGGCATTAAATAAATTGACCAAGTACAAATTTATGTTGAGTAAGGCTGCCTCTTCCAAAATTGTGAATTTCCTGGCTCCAATGTCAGGAGTTTTGGTGTTGGGGGGGGGGGGGGGGGGCTTTATTGATTATTATATAGTGAAAATGCATAAATTCTGTAAAAATCTTCTGCTCTGATTATGGGTATTACACAAACTATTATGATGAACGAGAACCCTCTTCAAAAATTGTGAAATTTATGAACCCTGGGTCCGGGGTTCTGTTGTTAGGGCGGGGCTCTGTTGATTAAGTAACGTGCAGGACCCATGCGATCTACTTGAGATCGTACTTGGAATGCCCAAGTCTTATGAGGGCAAGTATGAATGCAAAATATACAGATAAAATAAATGCAATATATACAAATATGGAGGACACTTGCCTAGTGTATAAATAAACATATGTACAAAAAATCTTTGCCACTTAGCTCTACAAACGCCACTTGGCTAAACAAATGCCACTTGGTAATACTATAGCCCCTTGGCTATATAAAAACCAGTAACTCGTCAACTGGCTACACAAAGGTCAATTGGTTCTAACCGTTTTCTGCCTACGATAAGATGTCTTTTATACTTTTAAAGCTGAACACGACTCGTAAATATAGGCATACGCCATTTTCGATAGCATTATCCACAATACATCAATACTAGGGTATACTCGTCGCAATTGTTACACCTGACTGCTTTATTGTTACGGGTATTGGCGTGGAATGGCGACCCGTGTTCGTGCTGGTTATCTTGCATTACCTTTGTTTATATTTTATTGCAGTTACGTTTATTTGCGTTGTTTGTATACTGCGCTGACTTATACAACTATAATTGTAAACTGATTTGGTATCTTATTTTCCTGCATTAGACGAAGTATTACGTTATTATTTTCGCTACCGAGTTCTGTATAGCATACGTCCGTCTTCTCCGGTGTCGACTGATTGGTTCTAACAACTTTTTAAAAGGTAACATCAAAATTTTTGGTCTTCTTACATTCATTCGTGGATACCTGAGACCATGGTAACTAACTCTTCTGCGCACGCGTACAATAGGGAGGAAGAAGTACCAGGGTATTTTGCAATATTTTCGTTCTGGGGCATACAAAAATTATTTAAACTTATTTTTCCCCTTAAAAATATGAATATTTAGGTTCTGAAAACTGTAATTTTCTGAAAACTAATACTTTCAGATATTGAACAAAATTTACAGAGGTCATGCAAAATTCTACATTTGTCATTTTTCCCCTTTTGTGCGTCACTGTGCCGCTTAAAAATAATGTATCCTATTTTGCTCTTTTTACAAATTTTGAGGGTCCTTTAAAACAGATGTTAAATAAAATTGTGTTTCCTTTTTAAAAGATAAAACAGGATTTGTTTTAACATAAACAACATGTTACCTTACTTTAAAACACCCCCATTTCTCGCTTTGAATAAAATATTTTCTGTCATATGCATTTTTGATTTTTCTATATATACCATTAGAATGCATCAATGCAAGTCTCGCGATTCGATACGTATCTCGAGACATTTATAACGATACGATATGTATCTGGATACTTTTATAAATAAGGGTATTATACTTGAATGAGTATTTTATTTGTTTTATTGGCAAAAATCATAAAAATATTTCATCATAAAATAACATTTGCTTTGAAAATAATATATGAATTTTAAAATCTATCAAAATTATCAAAACTTTAAATTTAATGTACCCCCCCCCTTCCACTCCAGTACCCTCGACCAAGGGGCCCTGAAATTGACTATTCTGGAAGAGGCTCCTATCTTCATCATAAATATATACATGTACTAAGATCATTGGCTTAATACAAAGGGTGTTCAAAAAATTCGCGAACAATTTTTATAAGATATTTCAAAGTAATTTCCAAGTTATACGTTAAACTTTACAGTCGTTTGCTGCTCGAGTAAGACTGAGACAAGCATTTTTCGTCACGAGTAACCTACATATTGACGTCATTTTCACAATTTGACGTCACAATGATGGAGAAATTCATTACTTTTTATCGCAGACCTAGGTCTATGCTTTTTATATGCTATTTATCGAATATGTGCTTGACTATAGGTGTTTCAAATTTCATTCTGATCTGAATCGTGGTTTTGAAAATGTAAAGAAATTGCGCGAACTTTTTTGATCACCACTCGTACACAGAGCGAAGAAAATCTTTTTCAATTAATTCCTCCATTTTCACAGTATAATCATTTGAGCTCCGCTCTAAATTACCAGAACCCCTGACCCAGGGGCCCTAAAATCACATATTTGGAAGAGGTATCCGTCTTCCTCATCAATATGTAATTTAATATTGTTCATTGGTTTAATACCCTGGAGCAGAGGAAAAGATTTTAAAAGAATTTATGCATTAATTTTCACTATATAATTAACAAAGCCCCGGCCTAACACCAGAACCTCTGACCCAGGGGCCAAAAAAATTCACAAATTTGGAATAGGCATTCTCGATTATTATAATTATGTACTTAGTTCATTTAATTAATACCCAGGAGCAGAGAAGAATATTTTCAAAGAATTTTCACTATGTAATTGAAACAGTTGATTATCTCCCTTATGCTATATTGTGAAATTAAGAAATAATTGTAAATAATGTAATTATCAGGTTGTTTGATTAAACGGTTTTACAACAAAAAATGTTATATAAATAAAAATACTGTAACAGTAAAAACAAATGTTTAGTTAAGATGAGCAAGTATGCTCGGAAAATGACAGTTTCGTATTCCCGCACTAATAATCATTGATATGAAGATTGTTGAAGTAGGCAAATTGCCAGTGGTTTCGGTGTCTTACGTTATTAACCAAATTGTTGGTAGAAGAAGCTTGGTCAGCAACAATTTGTAAGTTTATATTATTGACAAGTGTTCATATTAAAGCTAACACGATTCGTAAAAAGAAATCTGTCCGCCATTTTTGTTCCCGAGTCTCGCTTCTCTGCAGATCCCTATAAATAGGGCAGAACTTAGTCACTGTTCAGTTTAATCAGTCGACACCGGAGAAGACGGACGTATGCTATACAGAACTCGGTAGCGAGAAATTACAGTTTTCAGAACCTAAATATTCATATTTTTAAGGGGAAAAATAAGTTTAAATAATTTTTGTATGCCCCAGAACGAAAATATTGCAAAATACCCTGGTACTTCTTCCTCCCTATTGTACGCGTGCGCAGAAGAGTTAGTTACCATGGTCTCAGGTATCCACGAATGAATGTAAGAAGACCAAAAATTTTGATGTTACCTTTTAAAAAGTTGTTAGAACATACTTCTCACCTTGGCATGCTCCTGTTGAATGTTCTTTACAAGTTTGAGTTAAAAATAAAAGTAGCGTGACCTTTACATACTCGAAACAACGCAACTTTTGTTTTTCCGGCACTTATATTGTGCAGTCTATTCTTTGCAGTTCAATTGTCATATCTTCGCTATATACTCATAATTTTCATAAGTCTTTCTCTGTAGGCTACAGATATCTTAAAAGAAAGACATGATTTTGACTCACTGTGTCCTTTTAATTAATAGAATATAACACGTTACAGAACTGCAGCATATGCAAAGCATATCGTATAGTTACTGATGATCCAAAGCACAAACTCAAGAAGACCACGCAAGAAGTGGAAGCTATGAAATGAAACAACAAATAAATAGAAAGCCACAACGAACATGTAATGCAGCATATAACGATGAAAAACAACAGCAACCTGCACCATAATTTTGTATATAAAAAATAATCAATTAAACAAAGTTTTGCCTATCACGAAACTAAACAATAATTGAAAAAAAACTTCTCAAATTTGACTGAATGACATATTTCTACGATTATAATATACAATAAATATATATTTATAATATATCTAATGAGAATAAAGTTCTAATATTTAACTTAACCCCCTTTCCCGCATTAACGCATAATTATCTAAAGCATATACCGTTTCCCCGCAATCACGCATTTTCATGCACTTATGAAGTTCATTTAATCTTTATTTTAACTCCGATTTCCTTACATTTTATACTTGCTATAATCTCATAAAATAACAAATTATCTGCTTACAAAAATATTACGTCATATTAATATTATTGACGTTTAACTTTAGAGTAACTTGTACCACTCTATAAAGTGCTTGCGGGGAAATGGTATCGTCATATTTCTATGACGTTAACATTAAGTGTATGTTCAGTTAGTTGTAAAGAGAATGTTATAATGTACAATCTATGTATATGGTACTGCAATGCAATATTTTATCCAGTCTTTGCTAAGTATTGTAAAATAACGAAAAGAATTGATGATTCTTTATAATAAGTGTCAAACGGCCTTAAACTAGATAAAAAACGCAGTACTGTAAAGGCTTCCCGGAGCTAAAAACGCGTTTAAGGTATCCGACCCTTATTAGGACCAAATTTTCTAACCTTAACTATCAATTGTTTGTAAGATATCCTGATATTATTTTACATATTACATGTCCCACTCTTACATTCTGATACTCAAATATGAAAATTAAGTTTTAAATACACTGAGTATTCAGCCCATACATATCTATTATATCTAGGCTAATATGGATCGGATACCTTAAAACATAACACTGCATTGCAAAGTTGATTTTGAGTTGATTTTGAGTTTTATTTTTCAGTTGTGTACTTAAGTACGCCCAATCCATGTAGAGAGTTCTCTAGGCTATATATAAACCTATTTGTTACTATATCTCATGACCTTGTTGATCATGTGACGGTCATTTCTTCTCTTTTAGAATGTTTCATCTAGATCACTTCGGCGCAGGTTATTAACACAATTATTATTAACCTTTTTGTCACATAAGTAAACTCGTTGCACCCTTGTGAGCCCGAAATGTGCTTGGGAAAAGTTATACTATTTCTTTCCTTTAAAAAAAAGCCATCATACATTTTTCCCAAGCAGAATTCAGTTAGAGGAGAAACTCCTCTTACATAAGATATTATATAAATTCTTATCAATTACCTGCGCAAGGCTTTTTTGTACACATATTATGAATTCTGCCTCTATCCACGGGTATTAAAAAGGATAAATTTCAAAAGTATATTTTCATACGTAGTTTGAACACGCTGACTCTTAAACGAGAGTAATAAAGCAGAGTTATCTAAATTATTCGGATATATTAGATTTTGGAAAAAATGACAAAAACACGTTTATTTTAATCTGGCATTCTGCATCTTATATGCAGATTGAAATAAGATGTAAAGTTTATGACACTTTCCCCATCTTTGGTTAAAGTTTCAATTCCCATCTGCTGATAAGTATTTTTCTCTTCCTTTGCTACAAGTACAAACCAGTAGAGCTTCAGTCTCGATAGAGACTTCTGGTTCTTAAAAGTTGTATTTCAGAACTAATAAAATTCTTAAGTAAAAAATTTAAGTATTAATTTATAAAACTTCTAAGCACAATTCAAAGTAAGTTAAGAAAAATTGCATATGTAAGTACAATCACCCTAGCAAAAAACTTGTGCTCTTATATGAAAGAGGTAATAATGTTCAAATCTAGCTGCAGAACTGTAGCTCTCTGCTTGAGAAATTTCGGACTGGTACTCTGCTTTATCGGTCCGATTTTCTCAAACAGAGAGCTACAGTTCTGCAGGTAGTTCAAATCATATACAGACGACATTGCGACTGACGAGAAGCCGAGAAAAAAGAGGAATGTAAATTAGACGCAGGAAGAATGTTTTTTGCTACATGAAAATAAAGAAGCTAGGACCATGTGTAGGATCAAAACTGAAAAAAAAAATCATTGGAGAAGGTTACAGTTCAACTGAACGCATCTAGTAGTACGCCGAGAACAACTTCGGAAGTCGAAAAGAAATGGCACAACATTCTATCAACTTCAAAGTCTAAAATTTCTTCTTACAGATAGAAGACAACTGTCACAGGTAACAATAGCACAATTTATATCACTGATGAAGTTGCAATTGAATAAAATCACATAGAATATAATCCATCGAATAAGTTATAAAATCCACATGAATTAATTATATCTAACCGGAATTCTTAAATTCCACCGAAATTGTTAAATCCCAATCACTGCCATCAGTTGTAACGTCGCCGTATTACAACAATAGAGTAATCCAATGTTAACTTATATGTATAAGTTCTGCAAGCAAGTGTTACCGTCTGAGAAGGTCCCCCTTTACGTAACTTTAGGGCATTGCTCGCGAGGAGCAGTGCGTTTTGATCATTACGTAATACTTTACCATAGCTCGCGAGGAGCAATGATACGTAAACAAAGACTACATGTATCTATAATTATATAATAACCGAATCAAATAATTAAAGATTGTTACAGACGCAAAGTAAACCATATTCACGATCCAAGTCCTCATTTCGTTGTTGTACCATTACTCCCAGAAAGTACACTAAAATATAACCAATGAAAGAAAAGTTATTTTTAAAGGTGTGTTAACTTTTTGAAATACATAAACGGAATGAACCATATTATGCGGTTGAAGTACGTTATTTAAAAATAGTTACTACCAAGTCATGTTTCAGTTTATTCCGTTTAAGACATTTCTCCAAAATATATCGCCATATTTAAAGCAATAAACGGGATAAAGCCATGCAATTGGGGTGCAAGAAATTTCTAAACATAAAAGTTTCTATAACACCCACCCGTCCCATGGGAAAAAACATTTAACATTATTACATCCCATAAACGGAATAAAGCAAATTATAAAGAAAGGTGAAATCCGTGATTTAAATATCGATACTTACAATACAGACTTAACCTGCAATCATAATTTGGTACATTCCGTTTAAGACTTTTCTCCAAAATATATCACCATATTTATAGCGATAAACAGAATAAAGCCATAAAATTAAGGTGCAAAAAATTTCTAAGCATACAAGTTTCTATATAGCCCTCCCCCTCCGATGGGAAAAAATAACATAATTACATCCTATAAACGGAATAAAGCAAATTGTAATGAAAGTTGAAATCCGTCATTTAAATATCGATATACTTACTTTACGGACTTAACCTTCAATCATAATTTGGTATATTCCGTTTAGGCATTTCTCCAAAATATCTCGCCATATTTAAAGCAATGAAGGGAATAAAGTCAATCATAACATAAGATGCAAGAAATTTCGAATCTTACTAGCATTTGAATAATGTTTCTTCGAGCTGAGAAGCGAACCCTTCTCAGCCTTGGCTTTTAGCAGAGACCATATACAGGCAGATTTCTATCTCGAGCTGACTTGAACCATTGTAGGACTGTATTTTGAGTGTACGTGACAGTGCGCATTTTTTTCCGCTGAGGATCAACGACACGCTATACATAGGAATCTTTAGTTTTTTCTGCATTTTTTAGCCAAGTAATTTTATTTTGAGAAGGTGTTGGGAGGAATTTCAAATTTCTTTGCTGTAAGATATTGTTATCCCCATCTTTGACATTCTGCCTTGACATATTCGCAAAAAAAAAATGTGTTAACTTATCTGGTTAGCAATATTGATGGCTCTGATAAACTTTTGAAAAATATTAAATACCCCAAAACTTGTTTGTCCAATTTTCATCTTACAGTTAAAAAAAACCAATTGCAGTTTGTATCTAATTACAAGAATGTATCCTTGCACGTTTTTGATACGTAGGAGAATTATTGGACTTTCTATAATATGATTAGTTTTATAGTAATTAAAAAATAGATAAGTATTGGAAATGACTTCATAAATTAAGTAGAAGATGAATGTAAATTTCATTTCTGATGTAACGTAGATATAAAATGTAGGCCTGATGCGTAAAAAAAGATCAATAACTAAATCATCAACTGTTTCTGATTGTGACCTATAATCTTGAGTAATATAAAATTTTAATGGCAATTAAAAGCCAACTTTCATCGGATTGAACCAACCAAACGTATATGCTTTCAAAGAAAAGTTATTATTACAGTTACTTTGCATGCTAGAACGATACGAGTATTGTCTGTATCGGTAGAAGAAAGAGCTTATTGGGTGAATATAGATACAAGTATATAGAATATATACAATTAATGTAAAATATTTGTTTTTATGTAGATATGACGCAAACAAGAAGTCTTAAACGTCTTCTTGTTCTTTGGAGTAGTATATTCTACTGTTTCGCGCGTTTGCAGAATGGTTTTTCGCACATACAGCATGGATATAGACTGGACAGAAAAGTTATCAATTTCTTCGACAACTATAGTATCTTGGATTGTGTGGATCATTGTCTAAGAACAACAAGGTGTAAATCTGTTAATTATCACCACGGAGCAAATTTGTGTGAAATCAATTTTGGTAGTAAAGAGATGGCAAGCGATAATTTTATTTTAAGTAATGGCTGGATTTATACTACCGCAATCAATTGGATCAAGGTAAAAATTTAAAAACTTAATTTTAAGGAGTGTGGTTGTTCTTTAAATATTAAAAAATTCATGGAAATGAATAAAGAGCGGATGAAAAGTATTTTTTTGTCCCCCGCTTTCGCGAAATCGAGAGGGGACCTCATTCGTCTGTCCCTCCATCACAAAACTGTAACATTGGTCATATCTTTTAAGTGAAAAGAGATAAAACTTTCATATTTCACATGTATATAACCTGTGAGAAGACCATTCAAAAAACAATATGATTTTTTAACTTTTGACCTTACATGTAACCTTGAAGTTTGACCTACTTTTCAAACATTTTACACTACTTGGAATGGACCATAACTTTCGAATGAATCGAAAAAAGGCTTCTATATTAAAGATGTGCATTACTTATGATAGCACCTTTCTTATAACACTATGATTTTGGAACTCTTGACCTTGAAGTTTTACCTTCTTTTCAAAAACTTTAACCATGGTCATATCTTTCGAATGAGAAGGGGTATGACTTTCGTATAACACACATCGCTGCATTTCATTTCCGGAAATATGCATAGCATTTCCGACATTTTTTGTTTTCATTTCCGACATTTTTTGTTTTCATTTCCGACATAATTTTCTTTTCATTTCCGGAATTTACCTGTGCGGCAGTTAAAATGTTTTCAAAGTAAAAGAAAATGGAATTTCAAAAGTATTTATACCAAAATATTAATAAAATATAATTTTAAAAATCTGTACATATATGCATACATGTACCTGTAGCACTAAGTCTTGGTAAAAGTGTTTAATGAGCAAAAACTTTTTCACCAAATTTAATGTGCACTAAATTAAATGTCAGTGACAGCACCCATACCTATGTCCATGTCACGGATAGATTAACAAAATTGTATTTAAATCATGTATTTATGATTTAATCCTTTAATTTTTTCATAAGTAAAGTTATCAAATCTGTTAATACAGGTACTACTTTGAAAAATGTCGGAAATGAAAACAAAAAAATGTCGGAGATGAAAACTAAAAAATGTCGGAAATGAAAAGTTGATAATTACCAAAAATTCCGGAAATGAAATACAGCCTATCAGCCAACACACATATATCACCTATCACAAGACCTTTCTAAATACACTATAAATTAGACGTCACAGCATTGAAGTTTGACCTACTTTTGAAAAAAATAGATATTACTTTGACCATAACTTTTAAATGAGTAGGGCTTTCATATTAAAATGTGTATTACCTGTGACAATGCCCATTTAAATATAGTATTATTTTATAACAAATTATTTCCGGAGATGCTATGATTTCTGACCCTTCGACCTTGAACTTCACGATTGACTTAATTAAAAAAAAAATCAACTTCGATGATAACTTCTAAATTTCATATAATAGGGCGTTTATGTGTGACATAATTACATCTCACCCATTAAGACACCGAAAGCGGGGGGCCACAATTCTTTGAATTTGTTTGTTTGATTTTTAATTAGTCCGGTTAAAAAATGGAAGTATTTATTGTCGATTTATGTTTTGATAGGGGTTATAAATTAAAATTTAAAAAATATGTTGAATTTTGTCACCGGCCTTACAATCCTGTGCCAGTAAATCATCAATTATGCAGGCAGCCTACAGGGAAAACTAATGCATTGCACGACTTCAAAAAAATCATTTCATATATGTATTTTACAAGCTTCAGTGCACCGGAAGGCGGACCATCCCATCGGAAAGAGCATATCTACTAAACTCAAGGAAGCGTTTGAAATCGATCACAAAGTATATTAAGACACTTTCCTTTCGCACAGGGTGTCACTCCACTGCACTTTGGTATTAATCAACAAAATGATGAAATAAAATTTATAAAATTTCCAAAATTTTGAAAGATGTGGCCCAAGGGTCAGTGGTTCCTGAGAGATAGGGTGCACAACTGATCAAGTGGAAATGCATTTTCTCTTTGTTACTTTGATCTGCCTCTTGGTATTAAGTAACAAAAGTAAGCATGCTTAGTGTATGATTATGATAAGCAATGGTGCCTTTTTCAAAATTGTGTTAGAATTCCATGGCCCCGGGTTTAACACGTGAATCAAAATTAATTTGTTGGAAAAAAAGTTGCTTGATACTCAGGTGACCTATAAGGCCCATGGGCCTCTTGTTATAGATGTTTAGATACTACATTATTTGATTAATTGAAGTTCTATTTCTCAATGCTGAGTCGGCATTATTTTAGCCATACATTGGCGATTTTTTTTTTTAGATCAAGGATATCTGATCCTCAGCTAGGAAGGATAATTCCAAATAATAATATTTAATTTGAAATGCATCAAAATGAAGCTTGAAAATGAAATTTTTTCATGCAACAATTTTTTTTATGTTATTCATCTTCATAGGATACAAAGTTTTTGAAAGTCTAAGAAAAGGTCTTTAAAAAGTAGACATTTGTACCCGATAAAAGGAAATAAAATAAAACAGTTTTAGATAAATAAGATTTTCTTAAATCCAGCCTTAGATTCAATTGCCTATTAACATGATATGATTTAAAAAGTGATTTGTTGTGTCTTGCAATGATAGCAAAAGCCTTTTACACTATGTATTCTGGAATACATGACGGAAATAGAAGACAAAAAATACCAAATTAGTATAAAAATCATGACAATTTCTCTCCATGCCAGGATACCAATCGTTTTTTTTTTAGTTCTACTGGTCAGAGACCAGAAGAGCTTATGCGACAGCAATGCATCCGTCGTCCGTCCGTTTGGCAATCTATATGCCTGTAAACATTCTTTTCAAAATTCTTCTCCTACAGTTTTGGTCTGAATTCAATATAACCTGGTACACAAGTAGACTAAATCGAATGTCGGTTTTTGATCTCGATGAACGGTGTTGCCGAAGTTACTAAAAATAGAAATTTCTGTGAAATTGTTTCAAAATGCTACTCCTCCTACAGTTTTGGTCTGATTTCAATGTAACTTGGTACACAAGTAGACTACACTAAGATACTTAATTCTGTGTATCAGTTTTTGATTTTATGTGAACGGTGTTGCAGTGGTTACTAAAAATATAAATTTCTGTGAAATACTTTCAAAATGCTACTCTTCCTCAGTTTTTGTATGATTTCAATTTTACTTGGCACACAAGTATTTACATAATTCTATATATCGGTTTTTGATTTCAATGAGCGAAGTTGCATTGGTCACTTAAAATAGAAAACTGTGAAATACTTTCAAAATGCTACTCCAAATACAGTTTTAGTCTGATTACTAGTATATTACAACTTGGCATGTAAGTAGACTACACTTAGATACATCATTATCAGTTTTGTGTTTTTGATTTTGATGATTGATGTTTCCATGGTAACTAAAATTGCAAATTCTGTAAAGTTTTATTTAAAGCTACTTCTACAGTTGTAGTCTTATTGCAATCTTGCCACAAAAGAGACTTGATTTTGTAAAGTTTAAAGTCCAAACTGCTTCTTTTCTCTTCCTTTATTATAAGTACAATCAGTAGAGCTACAGTCTCCACAGAGACTTGTGGCTTAACCATAAATATATTTGTTTATCAATTTGCAATTAGAAAATGCATTGCTGATATTCCAATTCGCTTTTTCTGCAAAAATAATGGAGATTTGACAAATTTCCCGATGTAATATGATGAACTTAAATCTTTAACTTAAAAAAAAATACTGTAGATAAATTTAAATAGCTTTGTTGATTCAGAGATATTTTTATGAGTACTTTTGATTACTTAACTGCTAATTTTATAAACCTTAGGATCGGACTACCTTAAGTTTGTGCATCATGCTTGGATCTCAGAAATAATAACGTTTTTTTACATTCATAAATTATTTTCTTCATTTGTTGAATTTTATTTGTAGGAATTAACAGGTGCGTGTTCAAACTCAAATTGCGACACGAATGAAACATGCATCCCTCTTCCATCAGGAAACTATACTTGTGTTTTATCAGGTGTGTATTAATTATCTTGTCAATTTTCTTACCCTTGGTAAAAGTATGACAACGTTTAAAAGTACTTTTGCATAAATCTTTTGAACTATTGGAGATAGTAAGCGTTCCATTAAAAATATTTAAAGTCGCGGCATTCAAACGCCCCAGTGGTTCTTCAGAAAACATTTTCTTAAGAGTATTCCTATATATCTTTGTTAAACTTCGATTCCCCATAATGGCCCAGCCCAATCCGGGGGTCATTATTTGAACAAATTAAAATGTACACTACGCAAGATGCTTCCACATAAGCTTTATTTGTTCTGGTCCAGTGGTTACTGAGGAGATTTTAAGAGATTTACCCTCTATATTTGTATGTTAGTAATAATTTGGTTTCCCATTGTGGCCATGCCCAGCCCCTAGGAGTCATGATTTGAACACTTTAGAATTTACACTACCCCAGGATGCTTCCACATAAGCTTTAGCTTTTCTGGCCCAGTAGTTCGTGATAAGATTTTAGTCTTTTCTTGATTATGTCCTCGTGTGAGGAGACCTGGCTCATCGTTTCCACAATTTATGGATTTTTGGTACCAAGTTTGGTTAAAAAAAGGCCCATGCAATGGTTCTTGGGAAGAAGTCGAAAATGTGAAAAGTTTACTGACGGACGACGGACAAAATGTGATTATAAAATTTCACTTGAGCCGTCGGCTCAGGTGAGCTAAAAATATCAATATTTGCTAGATTGTGGTGTACCAGTTATACCAGGTGCCGATATGGAGAGTGTGGGAAGGTGGGATGCCATTGGTATCAAGCGGACGATGGTGCTGGACTGTTTATTTAGCTATCATAAGGTTGGAACAGGACTTCTGAGATGCTTAAATAATGGAGAATGGACCATAGACCTAAACTGTGGTAATTTGATTGCAGACATGCAAACAAAAAATACAGAGAAATACTTGTAGTTCATGAGAATTTTTTTTTGCTACATGTCGGCAATCTAAGATATCAAAATTTAAAAGACACTTAATTCTCTGATCATGAAAAGACAACCAACTTTAATGTCCTGTGACGCTATAACTACGTATAAAAATGCGTTTAGCCGTTCTAAGTGAAACTGTTAATTAAAAGGCAACGATTTTAAACCGTATTGGTTCGTACAGGACCCAGGATCATGAAACAGACTTAGACTTTAGTCAATTAATTATTGAATAATTCTCTAAGTTTGCAGGTTACAACAATTTTATGAAGCTATATTAAAAATATTTTCATTTTTGCCTTCTTGACTAAATCAAAATTCCAGAGCAACATGAATATTTTGACTTAAGCTTAAGACGTTTCATGATCCTGGGGCCAGGAACCAACTAATAAGTAAACAATTCAAGAAATTGTGTTTTTCCAATGTCTTTTTTTTTTTGCAGGATGGCACACATACGGGAATCATCAATATCTGTTTTTTCCGGACTTAAAAACATGGGACCTTGCTAAGGTTAATCATTATTAATGCGATTGTAATGTGAATGTATTAGCAAAAGAGTCAAGTTATATTTATTTTTTTAAGGAGCTTCTGACTAGCTGAAATATTCAAACCATTTACTACTTAATATATTTCTTATACATCTAGATTAAGATTAAGGGATTTAACGAGATTAGACTCAATATTTAAACTCAAACTTTTTAAATTTGTCAAACATATCTATTTTTTGCATAACTTAATTAAAGAGCAAAACAAACCTTTGGGGGTAAATATACTTTTTTGACACTTCAGTACACTTAATATGACCTGTCTGCACTGAAATTTGTGTCTTAATCCAAAATCACGTTTTCCTCCGACATTTTTATCCAAATAAGCCATGGGACAAAATTAACTTTAAAATTGTGACAAAGAAAAAGTTTCAATTTACTTCGCATAATCAATTATTTGACCTTTCTGCACTGACAAAATGGTATTTTTCTAGAATTGAAAATTTTACGAAAATAAAATTATTTCAAAGTCTTTAACTTTTGCTTAATTTAAGCAGATTGATCAAGGCTGTCTTGTATATTCAGAGAAGAAACACAAGTGTTGGTCTATGATCTAAATTTTAGGTACTGGTAAATTTTACACAAAAAAATAGCTAATTTTTGAATGAAAGAGACTTCATATTTGGTATGCATACTCCACTAATTAAGCTCTTTTAAATTACACCAAGTTTAATGACCTTGTGACCTTGACTGTGACCTATATGCTTAAAATATTTTTTCTGCAAACTTGAACCTTCGCCGTAACTTTTGAACCATAAAAGATAGAGACTTCATATTTGATATGCATATACCACTGATTAAGCTCTTTTAAATGACTTCATGGTCAACGACCTTGTGACATTGCTTTTACTATACGCTTAATATAGTTTTTGTGTCGGCAAACTTTAACCTTCGCCATAACTTTTGAACGAAGAAAAAGACTTAATATTTTGCACGCATACTCCACTAATTAAGCCCTTTCACATGACACCAAAGTCAATGACCTTGTGACCTTGACTGTGTCCTATATGCTTAAGATAGCTTTTTTGAACTTTCAACATATTTTGGTATGCATGCTACACAAATTAAGTTCTTTCAAATGACAACAAGATCAATGACCTTGGACCTTGACTGTGACCTATATGTTAAAAACATTTTTTAAACTTTGTTGCCGCCGGGCGCATAGTGTTTCACAAACACATCTTGTTAAATAATTAATTAAATAGATATTTTGAACCAGTATAAAACATTTCATTGTAAAAACAGCTCTTCGTACAACCAGCATGGAAAATAGGAATATAAACTTATCAGCACTGTACAAATGTATATATTTCAAAAGGGAAAAATTGATCATTTCCTTCTAATAAATCTTCAGCCACAAAATAGGGTTCTTAGCTTAATCATAGTTAAATGGAATTTAATCGCATATTTTCATTAGATTTATAGTTAAATATACAACGTAAAATCCCAATTCAATGTTAAAACTGACGCAGGATTTTTTTTAGAAATATAGATCGAGACCAAAATCTGCTCGAAAGCTAAGTATCGATTCATCACCTCTTTTTAATTAAAACCCATTTCAAGAGCAATAGATCAGTGTAAAACCTCTGTTCCCTTTTCTTTATTGTAGGATTAGATTTTTAAAGAATTTGGTAGAAATAAATTCTATTCTTAGTTACCATTGCAAATGAAAACTGATCAAAATTGCTAGACTGCTTCATAAAACGTTCTGTAATGCTCCTCTGTGATTCATACCTCATAGGAAGATCCCTTGTTTTCAAATAGAGAAAAACAACCCTTGTTTAATATTTTAATGAAGAGTTATAAATTAATGTTTAGAAACAATGTGAAGACAATGCATCATATTTGGCAGAAATCGAATCGAAGGAAGAACAGGATTGGATTTCTAGCCTTATACGTGGTATGTTGTTCTTATTCATCTTATGTTTTAACAAGAGGCCCACGGGCCTTATAGATCACCAGAGTATCATGCCTTTCCAGCAACTGAATTTGGTTCATGTTATAATCCAAAAGCCATGAAATTCACAATTTTGAAAGAGGCACCATTGCTTATCAAAGATCATATTTCAAAGCATTAATTTATTTTTAAACAAAGTACCCCTCGTACCCCTGTCCGAGGGGCCCTGAGATTATCCATGTTGAAAGAGGTACTTTTCTTCATCATAAGGCTAGCATTTTTTATATTTATAGATTCAGTTATGAAGATCAGAATGAAAAAGTCCCGTAGGAGGAGGAAAAAGAAAGAATTTTTGTTTATATAGAGTATCGACATTTGTACATTCATTTTTGCTTTTTTTATGCTATCATTACACGCTCTTTGCCACTGGACACATAATGGTTACAAATAGGAAAGTAGAACATCACCTGCCAGTTTAGGCTAGTGATACAAGTTTTGTGATGTTGATCAAAATATGATAAGGCAGCCTTATTCAACATAACTATATACTTGGTTAGTTTAGTTTATTTAATGCCCAGGAGTAGACAAGAAGATTTTTAAAGAATTAATGTATTTTCACAATATAATCAATAAAGCCCCGCCCTAACACTAGAACCCCTGAACCAGGGGCCATGACATTCACAATTTTGGAAAAGGCAGTCTTATTCAACACAAGTTTATCTTTTAAAAAGATAGGTGAGCTAGCGCCGTAGCATTTTTTAAACACAGAAAGGAAGATCCGTGATCAAGTGATTTATTTTGCTGAATTCTTTAATTTTATCAAGGCTGGAGAGTGATAAAGTTATTATTGTTCTAGAACGTGAGGCGTATTTTGTAAACACAAAGGTTAAGAGTGTGACCTATTGGAGTTTTGGCGCAATGGAACATATATGACCTTTATTGGAGAGGGGAGGGGGCTCTATATAATATGAAGAAGATGCCGATTGAGACATTTCATGTATGAGCTGATTAAAAGAAGAGAATTTCTTGGCAATGTAGCAAAGAAAATACATGGGAGCTGAAAGGAATATAGAAAATAACTCAAAGACTTAGTGTATGTCGTGTAAAGAGTCAAGAGAGTTTGGAACGCATGTGAAGTAGCTTAATTGGTCCTTTGGGTCATCTTTGTCAGGATATGTTAGGTTAAAAGCCATACACATCAGAATTTTTTAAACACAAATAGTGGATTTATTCGTTATTTTTAGTGGTAAATCCATGCTTCTGTTTCTGGAATTTGTAAGATTGGCTGAATTGACCAATCAGAAATTAGGATTTAATACCCATGAGCAGAGAAGAGGATTTTCAAAGAATTCATGTATATTCACTATATAATCAATAGAGCCCCACCCTTACACCAGAATTTGAAATATTATAAATATGAAGTTATCTTTAAAGTGTAAGTTACACAATAAATAAACAGTTATTTAATGCTACAACAGGATACAACGAAATTGTTATCGTACGGTCTATCTGTAGCAGTTTTTCACAGTTTTCCCAGAATGCACGACAATGGCGGCCGAGCATGCGTATTCAAGGAATTTGGACTAACGTAGTTGCTAGCGCTCGAGAGCGCTAGCAATAACTTTGTTCTTATCTAGATTATTTAATGCCCAGGAGCAGATAAGAAGATGAATTTCACTATACAATCAAGAGCCCCGCCCTAACACCAGAACCCCTGACCCTGGGGTCATAAAATTCACAATTCACAAAAGAGAAGCGCTCTTACTAATCATAACTATGTACTTAGTTAGTTTATTGAATACCCAGGAGCAGAGGAGAAGATTTTGAAAATATTCATGCATTTTCATTATATAACCAATAGAGCCCCGCATTAACACCAGAACTCCTGACACTGGGGCCATGAAAATCACAATTTTGGAAGAGGCAGCTTTATTCAACATAACTATGTACTTGGTTAGTTTATTTCATGCCCAGGAACAGAGAAGAAGATTTTCAAAGAATTGATGCAATTTTACTATGTAATCAATGGAGCCCTGCCCTAGCTAGAACCCCTCATCCAGGGGCCAAGAAATTCACAATTTTGGTAGAGGCAGCCTTATTCAACATAACTATGTAGTACTTGATTGGTTTATTTAATGCTCAGGGGCAGAGCTCCGCCTTAGCACTAGAACCCCTCAACCAGGGGCCATGTATTTCACTATTTTAATTGGTAAAGGGCTCAATGCTGAATACAATTATGCCAACAGTTTAACTGCTTGATGTGCAAAAGTTAAGAAGAAGAATTTTAAAGATTTCATTAATTTTAGTGGTTTTGGCCCCACCACTCAGGCCCCAATGGTGCAGGGACCATGAAATTCTCAATTTTTGTTCCCCTTTACCCATATATTCTGTATACCAAATTTAGTTGCAACTGGTGAGTGGTTGCAGAGAAGCTAAAAATGTTCAAATAATAACGCTCGACGGACGAAAACGGATAGCATTAGGTCACCTGAGTAGCCCTTATAATGAGCTGAATAAATTAATTTCCTTTTTTCAGTGTGGCATGTTTTTTCTTGTATATACATGTAGATTTATAAATATGCGTTGTTTGGTTGGTTGGTTGGTCGGGGTACTGCGTTGATTTTAGTTTAAAGGGCATTCATACAAATACCGTATAAGTAGTATTTTTAGCGAGGATCTAATTTTGGCAATTTTACCGAGGGTGCTGAGATCGCTAAAATATATTATCGCTAAAAATTAATTGCGTTTTATTTCAAAGGTTTCTTTGGTGAACATTTAAAAATCACTAAAATTGCATCTCGCTAAAAATAAAATACCAGTTTTTAAGCACAATTCGCTTAATTTGCGTCTCGCTAAAATTTCCACTAAAACGGTAAGTTATAAAATGAGTTAAATAAGCCATCTATTTGAACGAATCTTGAGAATTTTATTCCATTAAATTTAATCTAGAATAGCAAGATTTCGTGCAGTATCAATATAGTTCTGTCGCCCAAAAATGAATTTTACGTCCTTAAATCTTTTCAAGGAACCAGTATCTGTGTGCCCTCATGCAGCTTTTCTTATGTTATGCAATTTATAATATCTCTCTCGCAGATTATTGTGTAAAAGACTCGCATTGGTGTTATACCTGGATTGGTGCCCGCGATATTGTACACGAGGGCGTCTTCACCTGGGGTCGTTATGGAAACCAAGTCACGTTCACACACTGGGCACCGGGTCAGCCAGATAATGCGGGCAGCGTAGAACATTGCGTTCATCTTTATGCGGACGGACTATGGAACGACATGCCTTGTCAAGTATCTATCTCGTTTGTTTGTGAAAAGAACATTGAATTGAATAACAAGAGTGACGGAGTGATAATAACTCGGGAACAAGTTTGAAGGGATTCCTGTTGGAGGAAATTATTTTTAATGTATCGCCGGTTTTGGAAAGACGGGAAAGAGGATTACTTTCTATCTAGTTTAAGGCCGTTTGACCCTTATTATAAAGAATCATCCATTTTTACAATACTTAACGAAGACTGGATAAAATATTGCATCGCAGTACCATATACATGGATTGTATAACATTCTCTTTACTCTTTACAACTAACTGAACTGTTATGCAAGATACCCTTAATGTTAACGTCATAGAAATATGACGATACCATTTTCCCCGCAAGCACTTTATAGAGTGGTACAAGTTACTCTTAAGTTTAGCGTCAATAATATTATGACGTAATATTTTAATAAGCAAAAGATTTTTTTATTTCATGAGATTTAAGCAAGTATAAAATAGAAGGAAATTGGCGTTAAAATAAAGATTAAACGAACTTCATAAGTGCGTGAAAAAGCATGATTGCGGGGAAACGGTATATGCTTTAGAAATAGGAAGTGGTATATGCGTTAAAATGCGTTAATGCGGGGAAGGGGGTTAACTTAAATATACTGACACGCAAAAGAAACGCAACATCCTACTTTAGGGGGAAATAATTATGTAAAGTAAAAAAAATTGTATCTAAAAATTATGGATATCTTCACTTTGGTTAACACCGGTAATTTAACGGTTGAACGATTTTCATACCATAACCGGAAGTCAAGTTTGAGTCTGCTTAACAAAAATCAAAAATTGCATGTTTAACAAAACATTTTGCAATATTGTGGAGCTTTAAGGGTTTTAACTGTTAATCATAAGTAATGCAGCGATATTTCAAATAATAAACTCTCCTTTCGTTTCCCATAACGATGCTAAGGCTTCTTGAAAATGGCTTAAGTATGCATTTCCATTGCTCTAGGTGGAAAATTTCAATGTAAAGGTGATGGAGAGTTGCTGATGCAAAAATTCACAACAATACGCCTCAAAAGGGTCTTACGTAACATATTCATTAAGGACAGTCCTTGTACCGGAAGTCCAGGGGTGGCTACACTGCTCTAAGTTAGAGAAAATTCGACCTAATCATCTGAAAAACGGGCATTTAAAACAAAGAATAATTCCTTCGCTCAGATCTCGATATTGATGAACTTATTGTATCGTAGAAATTAAGCTGCAATTGTTGTTTAGGGCAGTCTTGCACGTTTTACTTGAATGGCTGGGAGGGGGGGGGGTGATTTGTGTTACTTAGTAAAGTAAAAAGATAAACATTTAACATTTTTATCAAATCTGTGATGTTCTGAAATATGAGTTTAGCCTTACTGTATTCATTTTTGAAAATCATAAGATAAAAAAATCAGACATTTGTAGATTACTACTTGTTGCGTTTCTTTTGCGTGTCAGTATATTAGAGCTTGATTCTCATTAGATATATTATAAATATAAATTTATTGTATATTATAATCGCAGAAATATGTCGTTCAGTCAAATTTGAGAAGTTTTTTTTTCAATTATCGTTTAGTTAATAATGATCGGGAAAACATTGGGTTTTCTTTATATACAAAATTATAGTACAGGTTGCTGTTGTTTTTTATCGTTATATGCCGCATTACATGTACGAGGGTTGATCCAAAACTTCGTGGAATTTCTTCATATTTTATTAGGTCACCTGAGTAACTCAGGTGACCTATTGCTATCCGTTTTCGTCCGTCGTCGTGCGTCGTGTGTCGTGCGTCGTGTGTCGTGTGTTAACATTTGAACATTTTCAGCTTCTTCTCTGAAACCACTGAACCAATTTCAACCAAATTTGGTATACAGTATCTATGGATGGAGGGGAACAAAAATTGTGAATTTCATGGTCCCCGCCCCCCTGGGGCCTGAGGGGTGGGGCCAAAACCACTAAAATTATTGCAATCTTTAAAAATCTTCTTCTTTACTCCTGGACATCAAGCAGGCAAACTGTTGGCATGAATGTAATGAGCATTGAGTCCTCTACCAAAATTGTGAAATTCATGGCCCCAGGGTCAGGGGTTCTAGTGCTAGGGCGGGGCTCAATAGATTATGTAGTGAAAATGCATTATTTCTTTGAAAATCTTCTTCTCTGCTCCTGGGTATTAAATAAACTAACTAAGCACATAGTTATGATGAGCAAGAGTGCCTCTTCCAGATTTGTGAATTTTATGGCCCCAGGATTAGGGGTTCTGGTGTTAGGGCGGGGCTATATAGATTATATAGTTAAAATGCATTATTTCTTTGAAAATCTTCTTCTCTGCTTCTGAGTATTAAATAAACTAACTAAGCACATAGTTATGGTGAGCAAGAGTATCTCTTCCAGATTTGTGAATTTTATGACCCCAGGGTCAGGGTTTCTGGTATTAGGGCGGGGCTCTATTGATTATATAGTGAAAATGCATTTATTCTTTGAAAATCTTCTTCTCTGCTTCTGGGTATTAAATAAACTAACTAAGCACATAGTTATGATGAGCAACAGTGCCTCTTCCAAAATTGTGAATTTTATTGCCCCAGGGTTAGGTGTTCTGGTGTTAGGGCGGGGCTCTATTGATTATATAGTAAAAATACATTAATTCTTTGAAAATATTTTCCTTTGCTTCTGGGTTTTGTGCTAATGATCCAAGTATACATACATTTATGATGAAGAACGGTGCATCTAGCAAAGTGGTTTTTTTATGCCCCCAGAGTCAGAGAGGGGGGTGGGGGTACATAGTCTGAAAATAAATTAATGCTCTAAAAATCTGCTCTTTGGTATTAATCAACCATTTTATGACAACATTTTCAAAATTTTGAAATACCGGTATGTGGTTCCTTTAGGGTGAGGTACACAAATGGGTATAAAATGGAAGTGCATTTTCTTTTTGTTACTCTGATCTACCTCTGGGTATTAAGTAAATAGAGTAAGCTAAGTTAATAATTATGATAAGCAATGGTGCCTCTTTCAAAATTGTGGATTGTGAATTGAATTTCATGGCCTCTGGTTTAAAACACAAACCAAATTTAATTGTTTGAAAGTTGTTACACAATACTCAGGTGACCTATAAGGCCCGTGGGCCTCTTGTTTATTATTCAGTGGAATTGGTAATCAATGTAATCATTTGAAAATTACAAATGAAAATATAGACACTTGATGAATATTTTAAATTAAAAAACACTTTAAATATCTTCGATAGTAACTTTATGGCAGTTGCCATAGAAACGATTGTTTGGAAATGCGGGGGAGACATTAACGCGTTTATTATCATTTAAATTCTGAATTCGACCTTATTGCTAATTGGAAAGTAGTCAAATTTTCCAATATTGTTGCATTATGACTCTATATTACGAATATGCCTGTTGATTGATTTCATCAAATCACGATAAAATTTTAGAAAGAAATTCCACGAACTTTTGGATCAACCCTCGTATGTTGTGGCTTTCGTATTTATTTGTTGTTTCATTTCGTAGTTTCTACTTCTTGTGTGGTGTTCTTAAATTTGTGCTTTGGATCATCAGTAACTATACGATATGCTCTGCATATGCTGCAGTTCTGGAAACAACAACAAAAAAAAACAAAAACAAAAATGACTGAAAAAAGGTTACTTTACATATAATGTACCTGTTCTGTTTTTATGAAAAAAATGCATAAAATAGCTCATTTAGAACGGTTCTCATTTACACTGTATGCATGAATGAACAAGTGGTAATCCTCTCCCCTCTCCTCTCCCCCTCCTCTACAGAAGCGTAGTAGGGCCGCAGCAGTAATTTTTTAAAATTTGTTTAAACAAATTATTAATTTGTTATAAAAAATTATTAATTTGTAATAACAAATTGATAATTTGTTTAAACAAATTATGAATTTGTAATAACAAATTGATAATTTGTTTAAACAAATTATGAATTTGTTATTACAAATTAATAATTTTTTTAAACAAATTGAGAATTTGTTATAACAAATTGATAATTTAATTGTTATAACAAATTGATAATTTGTTATAACAAATAATATTTTTTTTAAAACAAATTGATAATTTGTTATAAAAAATTGATAATTTGTTATAACAAATAATATTTTTTTTAAAACAAATTGATAATTTGTTATAAAAAATTGATAATTTGTTTAAACAAATAATAATTTTTTTAAAACAAATTGATAATTTGTTATAAAAAATTGATAATTTGTTTAAACAAATAATAATTTTTTTAAAACAAATTGATAATTTGTTATAAAAAATTGATAATTTGTTTAAACAAATTGATAATTTGTTATAACAAATTGATAATTTGTAATAACAAATTAATTATTTGTTTACACAAATTACTAATTTGATATAACAGATTACTAATTTGTTTAAACAAATTATTAATTTGTTATAACAGATTATTAATTTTTTGATATAACAGATTATTAATTTGTTAAAACAAATTATTAATTTGTTAAAACAAATTATGAATTTGTTATATCAAAACAGTAATTTGATAAAACAAATTACTATTTTTGACAAAATTTGAAATGTATACAATCTACAAAAGCCAGATCAAATCAAAAATCTTAGTATATGTCGGATTTATGAAAATAATTTGCAACTATCAAAGTTTTTGGCAAATAATAAGGCTTTAGTGGGACTTTTGAGAGCTTTTCCAGCAGGCTCTTTTTTTATTATTATAAAAATTTCATGCATACAAAAGAATTGAATGACACATTAGGAATTTAATATCAAATTTCACCAAGAGATACCCACTCAAGAATATTGTGGGTTTTATTTTTTCGTTGGTTTTCCGGGGAAGGTTGTTACGGAATGTATATTTTTTTCTTGATAATTTATCCGCAAATTCATTTTGGTCAATGGTGCCTCTGTTGCTCACAGCTTTATAGGAAACCATGGAGGTTCACCACGGAGCAGATCCAGGATTTTGCATAGATAGAATTGGGTTTGGTTTAGAGATTTTATTCTTTACACATGAATTGGGTTGAACAGTGTACATAAATGCCTGTCGAAAAGCAGTATTCAAAGAAGATCATATCACATGTAAAGAAAGAATCCAGAGAGAGAGAGAGAGAGAGGGGGGGGGGTTAAAATGAAAAAAAACGATACACAAACTAGAGGTACTGTAAGCAATGAGCACACTAAATGATACCCCCGCCTCCCATATGCTTCTAATGACAAAGTCCATGTTTTGATGCGGCCGGGAAACCCAAAATATGTGTCGGATCAAAATGTAAAATAGGAGGTGCACAATGGCAATATGTTATGTAATAAAGATTCTGTGAAAGTTTCATTAAATTTCACTTCGTGGTATAAGAGGAGTTGCGGATAAGAGATGGGTACTCCAAAGCGTAACACACGGACGGACGGACATACTGATTATAGTATACCCTCCCACTTTTCAAGCGGGGGGGGTATAATAAAACGGATATAATAAAACAATTTATATTGTAACATTCTGTTGCATGGATCAAATAATATTTTTCCTAGGTTCATTAAATTTCACTTCGTGGTATAAGAGGAGTTGCGGATAAGAGATGGGTACTCCAAAGCGTAACAGACGGACGGACGGATATATAATATACCCTCCCACTTTTCAAGCGGGGGGGATATAATAAAACAATTTATATTGTAACATTCTGTTGCATGGCTCAAATAAGATAATATTTTTTCTAGCATACGAATTGGGTGATATGACTTTGCAGAGTCGGAAGGGGGGGGCACGTATGGACAAACTTTCAATAAAGCTTCTAAGAACAAGCTATAAGGAATAGAATCTAGGACATTGATGCAATTCATCATGACATTGATGTTTGAAGTGAAAACTCTGAGCTGCTAGAAGAAACATATAGGTCAAAAGCTTTGCAAACTGTGTGCTTATTGTTTCACAAATTCAATATTTCAAAGATTTCTAATCTGATATAGATTCCATAGTTCTGTGTACATGTCAAATATCCAAAAATAGTAATTTGTTAAAACAAATAATTAATCTGTTATAACAAATTAGTAATCTGTTATAACAAATTATCAATTTGTTATCATAACAAATTATCAATTTGTTTAAAGCCATATATGGCGTAACTGATCAAAAAATATATTTTTGAAAAATACAAAATTAAGTAAAGAAATATAGTTAATACATTTAAATTAAAACTTTTCATACAATTCTGAACAGGGAGAACACCTCGTTTCATATAATAATACGATTTTATCTTCTCTGTATTGTGTTATTTAAATCTTTGTATTTTCTTCCGAGTCGGAGAAAATTCCGAGAATCCAAATTAAATTGTGATATCTTTAAAACGCAATTGACTTAGATTTTGTAATTTACGGAAAAGTTCTATCTTTATATAAAGTAATGATACAATTAATAAGTTCCTATAATTTTAGTCTAATAATTTTCATTGTAAATACGCCATATATGGCTTTAAACAACTTATTAATTTGTTATAACAAATTATTAATTTGTTATAACAAATTATTAATTTGTTATAACAAATTAATAATTTGTTATTACAAATTAATAATTAATAATTTTTAAAAAAAATCTGACAAAATTGAGGGGAAAGCGTTGTTTTGGGGTCATATATTTTCTATATACGAAAGGGGCATAACTTTTGTCGATTTTAATTTTGATTAAAGTTTGGTGCATTTTTTCAACCTTGAAAGGTCGCCTGTGTGACGCAGTGGTCTAGAGTCGCGAAGTAAGGAGTTGATCCTTACGTCGCAAGTTCGAATCCCACTGTGGGACGTGAAGATCGGTCCTTCGGATGAAACCGTATAAACCGAGGTTCCGTGTCAAAGTAAGTGCTGCAACGAAAAAGACCTCTCACTGCTCAATGGCCGTAAGTGCCGAATATTGGTCAAATTTGCAGCTTTCAACAGGCAAGAGGTGATGTCTCCGTAGAGTGAAAAATTATCGACAGGGACGTTAAACAACATACAATCAATCAACCTTGAAAAGAGAAAAACTAAATACACTCTGTAAAATGACATTTATAGTTGTAGTAAAGCCTTTTATTCCTAAATAAAAAAATTCTACAGATGTATTTACTTATTTGAGCTTGATCTTGCATTTCCTAGTCTCATAATGATATATTCAAATTGATGTTATCAAATTCATTAATTATGCTTTCCGCTATTTATAATTTCTACGGAAGCCCGTTGGTGCCACGTACGAAAAAAATATTTTATCTGGCGGCCGCCAGATAATTATGTGGCGGCAGCCACTTATTATTTGGCAGCCGCCAGATATATAAGTGGCGGCCGCCACTTGATATATGGCGGCCGCCAAAAAAATTTAAATGGCGGCCGCCACTTATTATTTGGCGGCCGCCCTATATATAAGTGGCGGCCGCCGAAAAATTCATATGGCGGACGCTACATAATATCTGGCAGCCGCCACATATTTATCTGGCGACCGCTTCATTTTTATCTGGCGGCTGCCACATATTTTTTTGGCGGCCGCTACATAATATTTAGCAGCCGTCACATAGTTTATCTGGCGTCCGCCAGGTAACACCTGACTTCCTGATGCGCGCACATGTTTTAACGTCGTGTGATTTCAAAGGTTGATACAGTGTGAAAATTAGCGACATCAATCAACCAAACTTGTAAGAGATATATTAGGACCCGACACTCCAAACCACACTTTAGTACATTGTAGAATTGTTTTTGCATAGAGCAGATTAATATTTTATTTGAATTATGCAAGTAGTTGCATGTAGAGTTTTTGGCTATAAGAGGCTTCATAAGGGGTCACGAACATAAATTATGGTGTTGGTTTTAGGTGAGACCGGATTATCTCGTCACCTGTATTCTTGTGTTTGCTGTAAGCTATGATTGATTGAGAATTAAATAAAGTTTTGCATTCTGGATTTCTAAGAATGGTGTTCCAATATTTAAGAATTCGTTTTTTATCATTAACTTTTTATCAATAAGCAGCGGCTGTGTCAACATCGATCTTCTTAACCCAAGAAAGTTACAATAACACTCACCTTTTGCAAAAAAATTTATGTGGCGGCCGCCAGATATATAAGTGGCGACCGCCAAATAATAAGTGGCGGTCACCAGATATATAAGTGGCGGACGCCAAATAATAAGTGGCGGCCGCCAGATAAAATATTTTTCGTACGTGGCACCAACGGGCTTCCGTAAATTTCTTATATTGTCCCTGCATTTATTACGGTACACGTAAGATTTAATTTATGGAAAATATTTAATTTGTGTTTCGATTCACTGTCAGTATATTACGGCAGCCCGTTGGTGCCACGTACGAAAAATAGATACTCATGTATCAGATAATCATGTGGCGGTCTCCACTTATGATTTGGCGGCCCACCACTTATATATCTGGCGGCCGCTACATAATTTATCTGGCGGACGTCACATATTTATCTGGTGGCCTCTATATAACATCTGGCGGCCGCCACATATTTATCTGGCGGCCGCTATATAACATCTGGCGGCCGCCACATATTTGTCCGGCGGCTGCCACTTATATATCTGGCGGCCGCAACATCATATTTTGCGGCTGCCAGATAACACCTGGCTTCCTGATGCGCGCGCATGTTTTAACTTGTGATTTTAGAGGTGGATACAGTGTAAAAATTATAAACAGTGGGACGGACAACTTCGGAATGGACATTTTTCCGAACTTGCGCACCCTTTTCCTTTAAAGCTATCATCTTAGGGTTTTTTTTAAATGGTGGGGTTTTTATGATCAAATTGATTTATGAAGTTATCAGTTTTGATCTTGATCACACATGACATATAAGTTTAATGTTTGAAATCAATTAGCCGGAATCAGTAATGTCCTTTTACCCATTTCAAATATTTAAAAATAATATCCGCTCCCTTTAGATCCACCACTTTTAAATTAAGATCATGTTCACACCTGACATAAAAGCTAAATGTTTGAAATAAATTAGACATAATCAAAATTCATTTTTAACCTTTGATCAAGCTCAAATAATTAAAAAAGATAAATATCCACTCCCCTAGGATCCACCACTTATAAGTTTAGATCTTGATCACACATGACATACATGACACATGACATATAAGCTATATGTTTGAAATCAATAAACCATAATCATTATTATCCTTTGACCCATTAAAAATATCTATCTACTCCCTTTACATCCACCACAACTTTTATGGCTTTCAAAACAATTAATATCCACTTGCCTTGGATCCACCACTTCTTAGTTAAGATCATGATCACACACAGAAATATTAACTAAACGTTCAAATAAATTTGCAAAAATCATTAGTATCCTTTGATTCACCACATTAGTATTTAAAAATTCAATATCAACTCCCCTTGGATCCACCACTCATAACTTTAGACTATATACATGACTTATAAGCTAAATGTTTGAAATCAATTAGCCATATTAATCAGAATTAAAAAAGATGAGACAAATATCTCATGTCGCTTTGTCTTAGGTAAATGAGAAAAGCAATAAACAAACGAAAATATTACAACCTACAGTATTCCCTTAGATCCACCATCATGTCTTTAGATATTGATCACCAATCTGATTTCTTCTTCTTTTTTATCATTAGGTTAGATATCTTTATTATTTCTATGGATGAATGAATATTATGAAAAATGAAATAAGTTGCATCTCTATGCTACTCTGTCTGAATTAAAAAAAAAAAAACTGAAATAACCACTTAATATCAGCCAAAAAAGCAGGTACAATAAACATGATAAATATGATTAAATAAGACAACATATACATTGTATACATGTACTACGCCTTTATAGTACCTTATTTACTACTAGTATTTTTTTAAAGTTTATTCCTGTCATCAATTAGCTCGACTGTTAAATCTACATTGGATAACGAATCAATTTAGGCTTTACATCTGTACATAGATCATGTACATTATAAATTATTAGTAATATATAATTGGAATTCATCAAAAATTCTTTGGTTTCTAATTAGAAAAAAAGAAGTTCTGAAATTATTAAAACTAAATTTTCATCCTGCAAGGTGCAGTCAGTCAATATTGATCCCATTCTGACAATATCACTTGTTTTCATTAAAATAGATCTACATGTATGTTAAACATGATATTTCTTTTTCTTATGATACTTAAACTTTCTGACTATAAACTAAATTATTGTAAGAAGACGTTTATTTTTACAGAAAGCATCTATATGCATTATCAGGTCAAGGTCAGTTAATCCCTTTTGATGTGTTCTTTTGATTTTTGTCCCCCACCTTAGCGAATAAGAGAGGACATTAAATCTTAGTAAATTAGCCATAATCATTATTATCCTTTTACCCACCACAAATATTTAAAAATAATATCCGCTCCCCTTAGATCCACCACTTTTAAATTAAGATCATGTTCACACCTGACATAAAAGCTAAATGTTTGAAATAAATTAGCCATAATCATAAATCATTAATATCCTTTGATCATTCACAAATATTTAAAAAAGATAAATATCCACCCCCCTTGGATCCACCACTTATCAGTTTTGATCTTGATCACACATGACATATAAGTTTAATGTTTGAAATCAATTAGCCGGAATCAGTAATGTCCTTTTACCCATTTCAAATATTTAAAAATAATATCCGCTCCCCTTAGATCCACCACTTTTAAATTAAGATCATGTTCACACCTGACATAAAAGCTAAATGTTTGAAATAAATTAGCCATAATCATAAATCATTAATATCCTTTGATCATTCACAAATATTTAAAAAAGATAAATATCCACCACCCCCTTGGATCCACCACTTGTTATCAGTTTTGATCTTGATCACACATGACATATAAGTTTAATGTTTGAAATCAATTAGCCGGAATCAGTAATGTCCTTTTACCCATTTCAAATATTTAAAAATAATATCCGCTCCCTTTAGATCCACCACTTTTAAATTAAGATCATGTTCACACCTGACATAAAAGCTAAATGTTTGAAATAAATTAGACATAATCAAAATTCATTTTTAACCTTTGATCAAGCTCAAATAATTAAAAAAGATAAATATCCACTCCCCTAGGATCCACCACTTATAAGTTTAGATCTTGATCACACATGACATACATGACACATGACATATAAGCTATATGTTTGAAATCAATAAACCATAATCATTATTATCCTTTGACCCATTAAAAATATCTATCTACTCCCTTTACATCCACCACAACTTTTATGGCTTTCAAAACAATTAATATCCACTTGCCTTGGATCCACCACTTCTTAGTTAAGATCATGATCACACACAGAAATATTAACTAAACGTTCAAATAAATTTGCAAAAATCATTAGTATCCTTTGATTCACCACATTAGTATTTAAAAATTCAATATCAACTCCCCTTGGATCCACCACTCATAACTTTAGACTATATACATGACTTATAAGCTAAATGTTTGAAATCAATTAGCCATATTAATCAGAATTAAAAAAGATGAGACAAATATCTCATGTCGCTTTGTCTTAGGTAAATGAGAAAAGCAATAAACAAACGAAAATATTACAACCTACAGTATTCCCTTAGATCCACCATCATGTCTTTAGATATTGATCACCAATCTGATTTCTTCTTCTTTTTTATCATTAGGTTAGATATCTTTATTATTTCTATGGATGAATGAATATTATGAAAAATGAAATAAGTTGCATCTCTATGCTACTCTGTCTGAATTAAAAAAAAAAAAACTGAAATAACCACTTAATATCAGCCAAAAAAGCAGGTACAATAAACATGATAAATATGATTAAATAAGACAACATATACATTGTATACATGTACTACGCCTTTATAGTACCTTATTTACTACTAGTATTTTTTTAAAGTTTATTCCTGTCATCAATTAGCTCGACTGTTAAATCTACATTGGATAACGAATCAATTTAGGCTTTACATCTGTACATAGATCATGTACATTATAAATTATTAGTAATATATAATTGGAATTCATCAAAAATTCTTTGGTTTCTAATTAGAAAAAAAGAAGTTCTGAAATTATTAAAACTAAATTTTCATCCTGCAAGGTGCAGTCAGTCAATATTGATCCCATTCTGACAATATCACTTGTTTTCATTAAAATAGATCTACATGTATGTTAAACATGATATTTCTTTTTCTTATGATACTTAAACTTTCTGACTATAAACTAAATTATTGTAAGAAGACGTTTATTTTTACAGAAAGCATCTATATGCATTATCAGGTCAAGGTCAGTTAATCCCTTTTGATGTGTTCTTTTGATTTTTGTCCCCCACCTTAGCGAATAAGAGAGGACATTAAATCTTAATATTCATCTGTTAAATGGTCGGCTTATCAATGTCACAAAAACTTTAAACTTTGGTTATGTCTTTTGAATGAGATGAGATAGGGCTTTCAACTTGTTCAACTTATACATGTATTACCTGTGCGAATTATTCCTTTCTTAATAGGCCTACAGATTACACTATCATGATTTTTTTACCAATTTATCTTGACCTTGAAGTATGACATACTTTTCATAAATATTAATTCTTCCTTATGACTTTGATTTAGAAGAGATAGATTTTTCATATGTCTGTTGCAAGATATTTCTGAGCATGCTTTGATTTCTGACCCTTTGACCTTTGCCTTCATGTTTGACCTAATTAGAAAAAAAACTTTGGAGCTACAGTAACTCTTCAATAAGGTATATTTCCATAAATATTGTATGATTGGTACTCTGTTTTCAAAGTGATAATTTTTGGTTCACAGTTTTTTAAAAGGAAAATAAAAATTTCACATCTATATATCACTGCAGTGTGTTAAGATCCACCCTTGTGTCACAAGGGTGGATCACAAGCTGTGAGTACCCCATAAAAGTACATGCAGGGATTAATTATTGAACTCATTCGCACAGACCTAATGTTATAGAATCCATAAATTAACTGAACTTGACCTTGATTAACCTTAGACAGGCACAATGTGACATACCCTACTGATACATGGGACACCCTGACAGATATCCCTCCTCCCTAAATTGACTGTTGAGTAAGACTAAGAAAACTAATAAAAGTTATATTCATTTTTGACCATGTATATTCCTCTAATATCTATCATGTAGAGCTTGATTCCGTTTTGCAAGAAATAACCACTAAATTCGTAGCATGCTAATACTTACATCACTGACATGGTATGATGTAAACTAACCCTCAGACACTGACTGCAGAATTCCAATTGGACATTTTGTGATGTTAATGGAATAATTCACACACGCCAAATCAATCGGACTGATTTAAATACTTGCGTGAATTAATCCTTGTTAAAATAAAGTTCTGAATTCCATCATTAGGCCTATATAGGACATCCAGACACTGAGACAGGTGGTTTTTTTCATTTCCGCTCTTCTGTGGTGCGACTAAAATGGGTAACGAAACTTGGGCCGAGCCGGCCGAACTGAAAACCGTGTTTTTTACAATGACGGAATAAATACACATTCTTTCTTCATGAAATTTACGGACATAGTTTATTAATATAAGATTTGCCTTCACTGAAAGTTTTAAATTAAAATGTTGTGTTTATCCGCTTGTCCTTTTCAAGGTGACTAAAATGGGTTAAAAAAAAAAATAAAATAAAAATGGGTAGCGAGTCCGGTTTACTCATTTTATCGATTTACACTTAATTTTGGTAATATATTTTCAATTATTTCCGTTAAACTATTTAAAACATCTTATATTTATAGTAATATACCGATTATTAATTAAGCTGAGTGTTTACTAAAGTGCCGAAAACACGATAATCCCCCTGCAGTAGATTTATATATATTTTGTCATTGTTGACTTTTTCATTCATTTATTCATTTATTTATTTATTTATCAACACATGATTAATCTACAGTTACAAGCATATATAACATTAAATTAGGCCTAATATGTACGATTGCGTAAAGTCCCTTGCTCGGCCCCTTTATCAAGCACATATATGCAATGATCGAGATATTTTGTTCACACCCGTTTCTGTCTCAAGAAAAGTATACCCCTTCCTCTTGTCGGTCTGTTGTAAAAAAAAAAAAATTAATTGTATTTTTTATACGAGGAAAATGGACTCTCAGGGCAATTTTCGGACTTATTTGATTGTAAATGCATGATAGGAATATAAAAGTTTAAATCATTAATCAAAAGTAAAATTCTTTCGACCCTACCGTGTGAACCCCCATTAATCTTTATTTTATAAATGTTATTCTATATAAATAATATTTTATTTCATTTTACAAATCCATGGAATTCGCGTATTTATGGTACTAGGTATGGGGGAGGGGGGGGG
>PRKT01000172.1:158859-173287 GCA_003671525.1 Saccostrea glomerata | reverse complement strand
GGGGGGGGGGGGGGGGCACATGATTGTTTAATAACTTCAGCAATGTTCAGCGCGTAGAGCATGGTCGACCCACTCTGTACACACTAGATAGAAAATATATTGTAAGATTCACCCCCCTGGGCTGTATTCCGATGGGGTACATTGTAACCTAGACGTACATCACACGTGTATATATACAAGGATTCGGTTCCACACCTAAGTAGTGACACCTGTCATTTCCTGTTTATATTGCATAATAGTCGTCTAGTTCCATTTTAGAGCAGTCTACATGTACTTTCAAGAATGTTATACTTTCCGGTTTTAAAATAATGGTTCAATTTTTCTATTTCAACCTAGGATTGATAAAAAAGGATTGTACGCTTTTTTTTTTTTTTTTTAATTCAAAGTTTTCAATTTTGTTCTTTTTAGGGATTTTGAAGGAATTAAATCATATTTCACATCTTTTTTTTCTATTAGGTTTTCAAACTCAGGACATATAAAGTTATTTATCAAAAGTGTCAGTTTGTTCAGCATTAAAAATTCTAGTTTGTTCACTAGTGATGGGACTGGATTATCTTGATCTGGGGTGTGTAAATATTGGTTTCTCGGAAGTTAGCAAATGGGGGTGGGTAGGTTTAACTCAAGAATCTGGTTGCTGTATTATTATTATTCAAACATAATGTAAGATTATGAAAATAGATATAACCAACAAGGTTGATGAATTTTCATGGAATCAAACTCGGATTAAAAAAAAAAGAAACAAATTCACGCTCTGTTTATTTTACGACACCCCTGCGCAAAGGGGTAGCCCATCGGTCTGCTTTTGCTTTCCTCCTTTTGATCGGGACGGCAGCACTTTGACTTAATTCTTTGCCATTTTAATCCTTAATTGTCTTGGACATACTTATAATTTTAATGTGCTAGTAGTGTCAATAGAAAAAATACCATTTCTATAGGCCTACAGCAGTACAGAATGCAGCAAAACGATCGCCTCTGGTACATCATAAATTTTCCATACAACCCAGCTAGGGTATGTTCAGAGACTTGAGTAAATGCATATGGTTTGAAAGATCCTTAGTGTATTCTTCTAAATGAATTTATTGGGCCATCACTGCTTGAAATATTTGAAAAATTGCTGAAATCATATTGTTCCTCTGCCCCCTCAGTGTTGCAATATCATTTTCTCCCTTTTTTGTATGGAGAGTTCTACTACGGGAGATAACTCTTCAACACACAAAAAACACTCATTTTATTATCTTTCTTTATCAATTTTAGCGAATATTTTAAACTTTCACGACGGTTTTAATTTTGATTGTCTTTTTCAGCATTTATTTACATTAAAATATAATTATTAATCATCAATTGAAGCAATATTCATTACATTTGAACAATTTTAAGATACAAATGGAGAGCTTGGCTAACATCGAAAGGTCATCACTTCCACCAATTATTTGTTATATGTCCTATTCTAAGCCATCAGTGAATTTTTAATATTTGATAGAACATAAATAAATTATTATAAAGCACATTATTAGATCAAATTATTTTCTCCATTTAAGCTGTACCATTGCTCTAAACAAGGATAATAAATCTAAAGTTCTAAATTTAGCTTTACTCGTGGCTCGATCATAGAATACATATAGAAGCAATCATTGTGAAAAATATTTTTTTTTCATCTTTGACATGTATGTGTTGATGATATAATTAATATCTGGCACTGCAAAAAATTTTTCAATTGATTTTGCGAGGTCTCAAACTTTCATATTTGCACCTACTATTTTATGCCAACTTTTTGCTAAATATAGAAACAGGGCTGTTACTAAAAATAGAAACACGTGGCACACTTTTCAAATTTAAATTCAAGATCCTCAGACAACCTACACCTTAAAAATATATGATAAAATGAAAAGTTTTGTAGACCCTCCTGGACGATTTTTCAGATTTTGCATGTTTTTCTCTGAGACACGCTCTTAATTTAAATATAATCCTGAAATGCGAATGCAAACCTGTAAGGAATGGCTTTTAATAATACATATAAATTGACGTTTTTCTTTTATCGCCATAGAGGCGCAGTGGTTCGAGCGTCTGCTTTAGAGTCCTGGAGTAGGGGATCACCTTTTTGGCGAAAAAATATGAACAGGCTAACAATTAAGTAACAATATTCTTCTTTATTGACTGGGATATTTTCACATGGAGCGTGAACAAGATTGAGCGGAACTGTATTCTCCCCACCTTTATTTCTTTTTTTTTAGAGTTGCATATAGCAGAATGATGTAGAGTACGAAAAATGGAGAAGAAGTGCGCTTGGCGAAGGAATAGTTGCTACCCACTTTAAACGACTAGGTCAGTCGCGGCCGAGATACAAACTCACGACCTCCCGATCATTGAGCGAGCGCTCTACCGACTGATCTACCGTGAACTGTCCCATAGATACTGTATACCAAATTTGGTTGAAATTGGTTCAGAGGTTAAAGCTGAAAATGTTCAAATGTTAACACACGATACACAACGCACGACGATGGACGAAAACGGATAGTAATAGGTCACCCAAGTTACTCGGATTACCTAAAAATAGAAATATATTGACTTATTTTATATTTCTTTATACATTAACTATGAAGAGTGGTTGTAAATGCATTGAATACTGTAATGTTTATTTATTTTTTTTTTTTTTGATTATAAAATCCCGCTTCAGAATATTTCACTGATACATTGTTCATAAGCACCATCATTCACAGCGGAGAGCTTCAATTCGACCTTGGCACTAAAGGCCATTGAGCAGTGACGGATCATCATTATTATCGTGCCAGCAACTTCCGGAACAAGTGACCTCGTATTAATCGTTTTTATTAAAGCGCTAAGCGCAGCGCAAAGCGCTTTTCTGTCAGCGTAAATTTACTTCCGTTCTGGTTCCAGCGCCACTATATAAGCAAGATAGATAACTCTACTTGTTATTCTAAAAATATACAACTGGAAATCCCTGACTCTCTTGCGGCTATTTTAGTGTAATGCTGCGTTACGTGCATTTCTAATAATAGAAGGCAATTAGTAAGGAGAGCAGTTCTTATCATGCTCTTCTCTGTATATGTAGTTCATTTAAATCATGACGGTACACATTAATTTGGTACCACGTAGCTTACAACTGCCGCCTCTATGGTGCAAATACTGAATTAAAAAACAGTTTATTATTTATCATGTACATGCAATATAGTGAATGAATATTCAATACGTACCCGGTACATGGTTTAAAACTCAGATGGGATTTTGATAATTTTTTAAATATCAAACTGGGAGTGAGTTATTCAGAAGAAGAAATCACATAAAATTGATTTACAATGTACTACTTACATAATATGGTACGTTCTATATATCCATATAAACTATAATTATTTTTTTTCTTCTTTACAATTATTTCAGGCAATGTAACTAAAACAAGCCTTTCTATTAACATCTTGCACCATGCTGAGATTTATCAGTGAAGTTGATTTTCGCATCTAAGTATCAATTAGTAACAGACAGGAATGTATTCAAGGAAGGTCTTTTTTAAATCTCTATACTTGTGTTGTACATAATTCGAAAGGAAGGGCAGTTTGTGGCTCTACGGACATTAATTAGAGCATGTGGTGGATGTGTTTTCAACGAATCCACTCAAATAGTAAAACTTATTTATCGGAATACGTGTATTAAGCTCTAAAACTGTGCGTGTAGTGTGCAGAATATGGCGAAAAATCCTAAAACCTTAATTAACGTTCTTAAGAATGGACAGAAATAATGCTGATGAAATGTTAATTAAACGGTGTAATACTTAAAGTAGGGAACTAGGAATAAATAGTTTATGTAAAGATGTGTCTCAGCTGTGTTGCCAATTCTTAATGAAGACTAAATAAAACAGAATAAAATAATATTGTATACCTTCATGAAGATTTATTTATACTTGAGATTAATACGGTATTTTCTTTCTTGGACTCTTGAATTATTAATCATTGATAAAGCAGGAATATTATGAACAATTATTTTTAGTATTCCTTTTTAACTAGCACAACAATGCCGTTTTTTTAATTCAAAGAAGAAAAGTGTAAAAATTTATATTATGTAAAAACGTATTATTTACTATTGAGTGACACATATTGTATATCAATACTAATGTTACTGCAAATATGTACGCTATAAATCATATATTTAAAATATCAGAGATTACAGGATAGCATCAAAAGATAAATATGATATCGTTATACTAAAATGTATATTTACATATTACCTCTGACATAAAGGACGTTAATTCTACGGATGTTTATTTCATTTACATAGAGTTGTTTTGTCATATGACGATGTTACAAATATGATGCCAATCTTCAATTTGAAAAACTTGTAAACGCAGAATGAATTTATTATTAAATATGATCACCAGAAGATTTTATTTTTCAGTGTTGCGCGTAAATGAGAGGAATTTTAGCGACATTTTCAAGTGTTCACATTTTTTTCAAATTACAGATGTATACAGTTTCCAGCAAAAGTATAGCTACATGTACATTTTAGAGTTTAAAGCCATATATGGCGTAACTGATCAAAAAATATATTTTTGAAAAATACAAAATTAAGTAAAGAAATATAGTTAATACATTTAAATTAAAACTTTTTATACAATTATGAACATGGAGAACATCTCGTTTCATCTAATTATACGATTTTATCTTCTCTGTAATGTGTTATTTAAATCTTTTGTATTTTCTTCCGAGTCGGAGAAAATTCCGAGAATCCAAATTTAATTGTGATATCTTTATAACGCAATTGACTTAGACTTTGTAATTTACGGAAAAGTTCTATCTTTATTTAAAGTAATGATAAAAATAATAAGTCCTTATAATTTTAGTCTAATAATTTTCATTGTACATACACCATATATGGCTTTAAATTTCATCGGAAAACTCGATTTCCATCTCCCTTCCAATTCATTGCAATTTATACGCAAATACGACCTCTTTTAGATTCTTACGAGGCGATGTGAAAAGAAAATAATTTTACACGCAAGAATATTTTCTTGCAATTTCGTGTACAGTACTGTAAGTGAAATTAATTGATCTTGTGACATACGAAGATAATGTATAATGCTTGAAAAAAGGCATGAGACAATGTTAAATTTCATATCCTAACGAGGTTTACATATTTAGGACTCACATACTTTTTGACAACTGTGCTTGACCTAGAGCTATCGCACTGTCAAAATATCGCTTAAAATTCAATACAACAGGACATTTTAAATTAAAATAATTCTGACGAATTTCAAATCGATATGCTTAGCGCTTCCCAGTACTTTCAGTACTTTGATTTTTAAAAGAGCATGTGTTCACTTCCCTCAGTAGGATTCGATCCCGCTACATGTATAACGATCAAACGAGTAATATTTATTTCATCCCTGCATCCATTTAAACTTTTATATATGTACAGTACCTGGATTTTCATCTTCTTTAGTCATTTCGGTCAGAAGTCCGTATTTTTTTAAAATGTGATTTTGCAATGAACCTGGATTTTTAAATAGTTCAAAATGCTTCTTGTTTAAATAAAGTTGGTCTAACTTTTGAACTCAGAAATGAAACAGTTGTTTTAAGGCATAACAGCATTAAACCCTTCTTGTATTCAACAGGTCCATGGAAGGATTACGGTGAAACTTTTAAAACGAGGGTAGAAATTCATGTACATGTATATCCCTTTGTAACGCGAGATAACTCGTACGTATTCCGGAGAGATAACTCCTGTCGGCCACCCTGTGAGCTGTACCAGATAGCAAATACGACCTGAAACATTTTCACCACCTTTCACAAATAATCATGCAGAATACATGTACACTTACATAAAATAGAAAAATAAGCAAATGAATATCATGTTAAAGAAAAAGGAAAATAATTTTAATAAGGATTAATCTTTGCACAATTTAAAAAAAAAAAAAACAAGAGGCCCATGGGCCTTTTAGGTCACCTGAGCATTATGCAACAACTTTCCAGTGATTGAATTTCATGTTTTAAGCCAGATGCTATGGCATTCACAATTTTGAAAGAGGCACCATTGATCATCATAACAATAAACTTACATGTAGCAGTTGCTTAGTTTGTTTACTTAATGCCCATACCCAGGGTAGGGAACAAAAATGCATTTAAACTAATCAATAATATTCAGCAATAATCAGGAGTGCCCCTACCACACATGAACCCCTGATCCTTAAGCCTTGATATTTGATTAATACCAAGGAGCAGATTTCAAACCATTCATTCATTTTCAGTATATGAGTAGAGCCCCCTCTCCCCTCTTCTATGGTACCCCTGACCCTGGGGCCTTGAAATTCACAATTCTGGAAGATAAGGGCCCTTGTCCATCATAACTGTATAGGTAGTTCATTTTCTTAACACCCTGGAGCAGAGAAGAAAATTTTCAAAGAATTCATGTATTTTCACTATATAATCAATAGAGCCCTGCCCTAACACCAGAACCCCTGACCCTGTGACCATAAAATTCCCAATTTTGGTAGAGGCATTCTTGCTCATCACAACTATGTACTTAGTTTGTTTATTTAATATCCAGGAGTAGAGAAGAAGATTTTCAAAGAAATAATGCATTTTAACTATATAATCTATATAGCCCCGCCCGAACACCAGAACCCCTGACCCTGGGGCCATAAAATTCAAAATTTTGGTAGAGGCACTCTTGCTCATAATAACTATGCACTTAGTTTGTTTATTTAATACCCAGGAGGTGTGAAGAAGATTTTCAAAGAATTCATGTATTTTCACTATATAATCAATACAGCCCCGCCCTAACACCAGGACCCCTAAACCTGGGGCCATAAAATTCACAATTTTGGTAGAGGCACTCTTGCTCAACATAACTATGTACTTAGTTAGTTTATTCAATACCCAGTAGCAGAGAAGAAGATTTTCAAAGAATTCATGTATATTCACTATATAATCAATAGAGCCCCGCCCTAACACCAGAACCCCTGACCCTGGGGCCATAAAATTCCAAATTTTGGTAGAGGCACTCTCGCTCATCATAACTATGCACTTAGTTTGTTTATTTAATACCCAGGAGCAGAGAAGAAGATTTTCAAAGAAATAATGCATTTTCACTAACTACCTTATTATTTAGCCCCGCCCTAGCACTAGAACCCCTGACCCCAGGGCCATGTATTTCACAATTTTGTTAGAGGACTCATTGCTTACTGCATACTGGGAAATTTTCGCCCCCGTTTTATTTTCGCCCCTTTCGCCCTCTTCCTGATTGGGCAAATTTAAAACGGTGCGAATTCAAATTACAGAGCATAATTTTAGGAACAAAAATATGATTCGACTGGGCGAATTTTAAGTGCAAAATGGCGAAAATAACATGGGGCGAAAATAACCCTGTATACAGTATTACAATCATGCAAACAGTTTGACTGCTTGATGTCCAGGAGTAAAGAAGAAGATTTTTAAAGATTGCATTAATTTTAGTGGTTTTGGCCCCACCTCTCAGGCCCCAGGGGGGCAGGGATCATGAAATTTACAATTTTTGTTTCCCTTTACCCATAGATGCTTTATTCCAAATTTGGTTGAAATTGGTTCAGTGGTTGCAGAGAATTCGAAGGAGATGAAAATGTTAAAATGTTAACGCACGACGCACAACGCACGACGCACGACGACGGACGAAAACGGATAGTAATTGGTCACCTGAGTTTACTCGGGTGACCTAAAAATGGAGGGAGAGAAGAAGACTGATACTTAGACTGACATATTGATTTACAAAATACAAAAGAACAAAGTTCTAATTAAAAAAAAATATATTGCGTCGGAGCAGGAGGTTAGATGGGGATGGGGCTAGGGGTGGAGTATTACCCTTAATACTTTTTTAAAAAGATAGACATCAGGTAATATTCATTGGGACGTACATTTACCCCCCCCCCCCCCCCCCCCCCCCCCTCCCCGACTTTCAACACACACACGTTGCAGTGTAGTTTAAGTTGAAGGATAAGTGGTAGTATTTGAACGAAAAAATATGGTAATGAAAGATTTTTGATCTTGACGAACCCTACCTTCTCAATTTTTAAGCAGAAAATTTTACATCCGCCATTTTTAAGGTCTTCTGCTCAGGCGGAAGACCTTCTACTGATTCTGATGGTTAAGATTATTCCTATTATTCTTTTTTTTTTCCTAGACGCCAACTTTGAGACCTCGTAACTCGCTCATTTCTTAACGGATTTCGCTCAAATTTTCAGAGTTTTTGGACGTTACAAATCTCAATTTAAATTATTTCATACAATTCAAAAATTCCCTTCCCCTTTTGAGTTTTTTCCCTTTAAATGAAAATTTGGTGCTGTTTGTTTCCAGATAAAGGCTCAGAAACGACAAAAGCTGGAGCGGAAATTCGATTGCATTTAAATACTAGAAGAATTGAAGTTGTGCCTATCGGTTTTTCTTTTTTGATTTCTATGCTCAAAACGGTGCTAGATAGGGGTCAAAATTAAGAATACCTAAAAGCGCATAAAAATTCATTTATTAAGGTCTTCCGTTTCCAACGGAAGACCTTCTACTGATTCTGATGGTAAAGATTATTATTCTTTTTTTTTCTTCTACTTCCTAGACCGCAACTTTGAAGCCTCATATCTCACTCATTTCTCAACAGATTTCGCTCAAATTTTCAGAGGTTATAGACGTGTATAAACTCTACCAGAATGCTGACTAAAATTTCAAAAAGTCACTTCCGGTTTTGAGTTATTCCCCTTTGAACGAAAATTTATAGACTTTCGTTTCCGGATAAAGGCTCAGAGACCACAAAAGCTGAAGCAGAATTTTTACTGATTTTAGGTAACAGAAGGATTGAAGTTGTGCACATCGGTTTTTGTTTTTCGATTTCTGTATTCACAATGGTGCTATATAGGGGTAAAAAAAATTAGAACGCCTACAAGAGCGAAAATTTACACATATTTTCCTTTTTATCTTGAAAATTAAAAATATTTTGTTAAGACATAATGAACAAAAGTTGTGCATAATTGCAAGGGCTTTCATATAATAATATTCAAAAGGGGCTGGCCCCTATAATTAGGTATCAAGGGACCTTGAAAGTTTTTGCTTTATAACTCAAAAACGGTAAATATTTCGAAATGACTATCGATTATAAAGTTGTGCTTTAACATCTTACTGATCTCATGAAATTGTAATTGTGTTCGAGTCTTGTTTTAAATGAGCTGGTGCATGATGACCTATACATGCACAGGTAATTACTTTCACTCAGCACGTAAACGAGAGCTCCTCCTGCGTGTAACTAAAGCAAGCTTACTATAAATAATAAACATGGCTACATTGGAAACTAATATTCTTTAGAATAAAGTTCTCGAAGTGTTTGTGCTTTTTTCTTATCATGTTTATTCACTGACAACTTTCCCTTTTGTTTCATTTTTTTAAAAATCGTATAAACCAAGTCTACTAAAAGGGAAGAAAATATCATCTTTTCTTCTTATCACATAAAAGCAAACAATATAGTGAGAAAATAAAACATAACTAAAAAGCACATATACTATTCACAGCCATTAAGTGCACGGCTTTAACATTTACCATGTTTGTTTATAATTATATCACGCGCCTCCCTCGATAGCGGCGGGGCAAAGTCGGTCACCGGGAATCAATCGGCGTGTGATCCAGCGACCCACAGTCATACACAAAAAAACCCACCACAGAATGGTTAAATCAATTCTTGATAAAATTGCTCCTTCTTATACTATCTCTGTCCCATGCATGAAAATAATATTTTGTTCGAGTCTTACAAATGGTAGGATTAAGAAAGCTAGATCCGTATTCACCGTAAACAAGGCTCCGTTCTCATTTTGATATTGATGCGTATAATTGAAATAAACTTGCCGTAAGTAATAAATATTTTACCACGCTGTATCATATCTCTTTAAAATTAGGTTTTAAACGTGTTCTTTGTTTCCTGTTCAGAGTATTCGATGGTATCTTTTTCCTTTTATTAATAAAGATTTTTCCAAGAGAAAGAGTTACAGAAAAAAAGGACGAGTATCTTTTATTCGTTTAAATATGAACATAAACAATATGAACGGAAACAATATACGCCCGGATTTCAAAAAAAAAAAAAAAAAAACTTTTAAGAGTCAAATAATACACAATTATTTACTGCGCGATTCTCATATTCACCTGGAACCAAGATTTTTTTTTTTAAGTGTGTTTACCATTACGTAATCTATCTTTTGAGTACACGCTGCCGAGAAATTCTATAGCGACACACCGCGGTGAATCTTTGACCCCGCAGTCATAGGCAAATAACTGGTATATACAAACCAATCTACAGCAGTAAGAAAATATTATTTTCTCGAAGTAAATTAAATCTTTCAAAAATATCTTAAAATGTTTTAGGTTTGACTTTAGTACAAAACGCTGGGGCATTTATTTTACATGTACATTAATCAGTCTTCAATTCTTAAATATTCGTTAGATCCATGTTCAGATTCATAGAGCAAGGACTGGCGATCTGCAGTTACTTTACTTCAACCAATATTTATTAATATGCACAAGCTTTGCTCTTTTCATACACAAATAAACCCGTTTTAAACACAAGTTTTCCGAAACACAATTTTTTATCACAGATATTAACCATGGCTATACCAATTTTAAACTTTTAAAGAGAATCTTCCGAATCGTAAGGAGAGAATTATACTCAATGAAATGGACTAAACATCGATAAGTAACACCGGTGTAAAGACGAATAATGACCCCCATCGAATAATGACCGGGGGTCATTTTTCGACAGCGAAAAATGACCCCCGGTCATTATTCGACGTAGAAAAATGACCCTTTTGCCCGTAGAAAAAGTGTCACTTCCTTAAAAATTTGCAGAACCCACGTGAAGAAAAATGACCCCCGTAGAAAAATGACCCCCTGTACATTAAAGCTAAAATTTTTAGGGAGCAAAAATAAATTGGATAAAGAAACATATTGGCCAAAATGCTCACCTGAGCTTATTGGGAATAAACTGATGATATGTTGATCTCATAACATTATACAATTATAGCTATATTTTAAGGTAAATGCAATGATTCAGAATCTAAAGGAGTGAAAGATTTATCAAGCCTTAAGGGTTAGGTAAACATTGTTTTTTGATGGTGGAAATCATCGAACTGACAGAAAAAAATCAACAGTATTATATATTATTATATCCTCCGCTTGAAAAGCGCGAGGGTATATAGTGATTGGGATGTCCGTCCGTCCGTCTGTTACGCTTTGAGGTATCCATCTCTTATCCGCAAATCCTCATACATAAAAAGATGTGTTTGTGAAACAGCTATGCCCCTGTATGGCAACATAGCGAAGATTAAACTTTTCTTAAATGCAATTTAAATATATTGTTACCCAAAGTAGGGTCTTCTGACAAGAAATACAACTGCAAAATAGGAAAGCCCTAGCACCACTTGTTCAAAAGTAATGGCTAAGGATAAGTTTTTGAAAGATAGGTCAAACTCAAAGGTCAAAGTTGATGATTTCTTAAGAAAATGTTTAATGTAACAAGGATTACATATGTGAAGTATGAGGCCAGAATTAAAAATATTTTTGTTTCCCCTAACCCGACCCTAAATTCTCAAAATGGGTCGGTAGGTAGGTAAACAATTTTATTTTCTGCATGAAAGCAGCTTTGAAAATACATTCTAAAATTTAATGGAAAATTACCTTTATAAATTGAAAAGTGCTAAAGAAAGCGATGCGTATACAAAATGCTGAGTATCATCCATCTGCCGTTTAAAAGCAAAATTCATGATTAATTCACAACTCTTATTTAGTTGAACTTGTGAAATATCTCACGCCATTACATCTATATAAATTGAATAAAAATATTCTCATTTAACATTGAAAACAGTCCTTCAAAGGGGACCATAAAAACTTTTTTTTGACTTTAAAAATTTGTTCCTATACAAATCTTTTGGAAAAAAGTACAACATTTCTAATGTTTTGCTGAGCGGGCATAAAAGAATCGATGTTGCACCATTGAAAGAGATGTTGGACCGGTCTATGAGATGTTGGATCGCTTACGTAACAAAATGGGCGGAGCTTAATTATAATCTCGTTTTCATTCGTTGGTGTTTAACAGTGACGAATCTGAGGTAACATCATGGAATACCGTTTAAAATACATGTATGTAGAAAAAATCATAATGAAAGGTATAACAAAACATTTATTGACTGAGTTCTAGGGCAAAATGCGTTTTGTCGACCCTCGAACCAAACTGTCTGCCTTCGGCCTAACGGCCTCAGGCAGACAGTTTGGTTCTTGGATCCGACAAAACGCATGTTGCCCTCGAACTCAGTCAATAAATGTATAATGTCCAGTGTCGCAGAAGATGCTGGCTCAAAAGAAATCCACCACTGCTGAATGGTAAAAAAGTGCTGATCAGTACGTCAAAATTTGGAGCAATGGGAAAATGTTTACATGTCGTCCTAACAAATCTCGAAGGGATTAAAACCAAACAAACAACTAATCTTCAAGGGCCTAATTAAAGAAAAATACATTGAACGATTCAGCAAAACTATTTGGAAAGAGTATGTTAACAATATTTAAATGAACCAAACCGAATCTACAAATGATAAAAATGCTATATACGATGCCACAGTCACGAAGTTTAACCACTAAATAAAGGCATGAAGAAAGAACATCTGAATTATATTTATCAGGATGAATATGCAGACATATTTACAACAACTCTTATGGTTCCATAATAGCATATAGTAAACATAGGAACATAGATGAATTGGTTATTATATTAAAACTGATTTTGATGAAATTGTATTTCATAAAACTTGGTTAACAATAAAAAAAAATATTTGAATCATGTTATTTAAAAAATCTTTTCAGTCGGTGCGATTTACTTGGGTCGGTCGCGTTAGGGGAAACAAAGGTATTTTTTATTTTGGCCTGAATACCCTAGCCCTTACCGTTCAGAAGTTATGGCCAAGGTAAAAAAAAATCATAAGTACGGAAAACTCTAAGGTCAAGGTCAAAAGGTCAAGGTTTTTGGTATCCAATGAAAGGTAATGCCAAGAAACTACATATTTAAAGTATGAGAGTACTAGTATCTACCGTTTAAAAGTTATGGCCAAAGTAAAAATTTGGCATTTTTGTGTAAAATGGGACAAAATCCAAGGTAAAGGTCAAAAGGTCAAATTTGGTTGTACCCAAAGTAAGGTCTTGTCACAAGGAAAATACGTATTAAATATGAAAGTCATAGCTCCAATAAATGAAAAGTTATGGTAAAGGTTAAGGTATTTGCGGACAAACAAACCGCCAGATAGACAGACGGACATACAGACGAACACGATAAAACTATATATTCCCGAATCTACGATTACGGGGATATAAAAAGAAATGGTCTTCAATTAATTTTTCATATTAATATACATTATAAAGAAGACGTTACAACAATGAAAATGTTTGTTCTGATTTTCATATTAAATTCTCTGAAAAATATACTCAGAACTGAGTAAAAGGGTGGATAAAACAAGAATTGAATACTGTGAGCTAAATCAAAAGTTTATGTCTACATGTATAGTTTTTGCATTAGAATGACTGCGTATTTTACACTAGCCCATAGCTTTACAGAGCATAGTTTTAGTTCTTATACTTACCCCACCCCCTTTCTTAATTATAAGGAAGTCGATATTGAACAAAAGCAAAATAAAAACCACCCTACCTTTATTTTTATATAAGAAGGAATTAAAAATAAGCTAAAATAATCTACTATTCTACTAATTTTTAACTGTTACTTTGCCACAATACTTTCAAGTATACCTCCACCAACATTAATGTATGCTTTAATCATGGCGAAGTAAATTATGATATGATAGTACTTGTGTGAAGGCTTAACTTCATTTCAATATTTTATCTAGAGCGTTTTTCAGAATTATTGAAAGGTATAGAGTTTTATTTATATATTCATTTTGCTTTTCATTTATTATTATTATTTTTTTGTTTTGATTTAACGTAATGTTCTTTTTTTTTGGTGGGGGGGATAAAAATTTCTTCTTCTTTCATTGTCAAATAGGATTTGCCAAACTTAAACAAACTAAAATTGGAAATGACGGAAAATTTAATTTTTCCTATTAAAGAGTATTTAAACCTAATTTTTGCATGCTTTGATTTCTAAAAACAAGTGGAATATCATTCTTTAAGCAAACATTATAAGGAGGAATATTAAAAAGAAATTTTATTTACTTGACAATCAAAGAATCTCTTTTCAAACACAATTTTAGCATTGAAAGACTACGTGAATCTCTTAATTATTTCGTACTACTTTATGTATTTTTCTGGTTACAGAAAATGTAAAAATTAGTTTCGCTGTAAAAAAGATATCAAAGAGTGTATATTTTGTATCACTTTAAAGGGGATCATTTTTCAATGGGGGTCATTATTTTATAGGACTAACA
>PRKT01000172.1:129421-145847 GCA_003671525.1 Saccostrea glomerata | reverse complement strand
TTAAGGCCGTGTCACACTGTCACGATTTATGCTACGATTACCCACGAATTAAGAAAAGTTGAAAATCGCCGTTCATCGCCAGGTTTGTCTTGCGATTTTTCTACAGCGTGTGGAATATTTTGCTGCTAGAATGGTGTGTCTGCGATGTCTGTGCGACAAAGTTCGAGGTTTGTACGATTTAAGTACGAACTGAGGCGACAGTGTTACAAACTGGTTACGATATTTCTACGATTATGAAAGATTCAACGCGGTAACATACGATACTCGTACGAATGACTACGATATGCCACGTTACATACACGATATTCCCACGATTATAATGGCGATTTCTCCCGAATGTACATGTAATGGAATGCATATATAGAGTAAAGGGAGATTTGTCTGATATCATTAAACATCATAGTTATGTTATTTGATCATGGTAAAAACTACAGTGTGGAACTTTTGATTATGTTCAATCTCTCCATGTGTTTATTGCACATGGTGTTTCTAGTTTCTGTGACACATGTATTTTCAGTTTATTTCACTTTTCTAAGCTTCTTTCCATTTATTTTAGGCAGTATTTTGATTTCAACAGTGTTAATATCAGACACCGTCTGCCTTCATCGTATTAACTCGTAGTTCAATCGCACAGTTTTCGTACAGCACTTGCCATCAATCGTCCTTTTTCGTATCATATTCGCGGGAAAGTCGTACTATGTTCTTATCAATTCGATAAACACTCGCAGTATCTCGCAGGACAATCGCGGTAACTCGAGAGACACTCGCACAAACTCGAAGGACACTCGAAATAACTCGTAGGACTCTCGTAGTGTCGCGAGTACTACGAAGTTCCGCGAATGTCGCACGAACTTCGAAGATTTACTACGAATATGAGTACGAGTGCAGTGCGGATGCTGTGCGATTGTCTACGAATAATTAAAAATCGTGCTGTGTCCACGATTGTTTTGAACATGCTCAAAACAATCGCCAAGTTTGGCGATTTGCTGCGATCCAACACGATTAAGGACGATATCCTACGAGTACTTCTGCGATAAATCCCGATTTGCTTCGTTTTTTGAATTCGTAATGAATCGTAGCTTTAAATCGTGACGGTGTGACACGGGCTTTACTATCAGTTCAATTTTTTTCCTTAGAATCCTTGCTATCAATATACTATGGTTTTAAAGTGGGGGGGACCATCCTGTTAATGAACATTTACTATAGTAAAGGTTAAGTTGGGGAAAAAAGTGGCGGGGGCAGCCCCCCCCCCCGTCCCCCCGGTTACTACGTCCCTGGAGAGTATGCCCGGAAATCAACAATAGTGGGAAACATGGGATAATTTGCATAAAGGGCGAAGCCCGTTATCATGCTTAAATTATCCCATGTTTCCCACTATTGTTGATGTCCCTGGCATACTCTCAAAACTAGACAGTGATTCCTTATATTTCCATTTCATTGTGAAATAAGATTGTAGATTTAGACTTTAAGAATTATAGACATAGACTATAATTACACGAGGATTTCCATGTCAATTTCAATAGTCCTCGCCCACTGACATCAAAGACATAGGCAGCCGCACGAGCTTTACATGCATATTTGGCATCCTAGCTTAGCGTCAGAGACAGATGTGCATGAGATTGGCATGCGTATTAGGCCTCATTAGCTCCTGACCTATCGGCCTGCCTAATTTAACATTCCGGCAGAATTATCAAGATTAGATTTATCAAAATTAGAAATGGAAATAATTAGTGACAAATTCCTTTTTACTATTGAAACTCAAATTGATAGGTTAGTAACTTAAGCATATGTCAAAAATAAGCATTAAAAATAATTCTTTTCATAAAATTAATTTTTGTTTAAACAATATAAATCACTAGCAGCGAAAAGATACACTTTTTAAAAAAAATCGGAGGAGGAATCAGGCGAATTAAATCCTTTTATGGCACCACCAACTCGTAACGAGACATCTCATCGAAATGACCGATCTCCGCGTCTTGAACCTCAAAGAACATGTATTGCATGTTCTTGAATAATATGTATTACCTGGTAATAAGTCTCTAAGGAAACCTGATTTATATTCTGATATATTCTATTTTTTTATCATTCATACTTCTCAATCTATCATATTCAAATCACATGTATTTATATTTTAGGGAACATTAAACCTTATCCGTCAGCCAGTCTGTCCATCTGTCACGAGAACTTTAAACTTGATAATAACTATTGAATGAGTTGAAATAGGACTTTGATATTTCACATGAGCATTATTTGCAACATCTGATTTTCAAATACACTGTGATTTTTGACCCTGTGACCTTGATCTTGGAGCTTGACCTACTTAAAAAAATAACATTACTTTAAATTGACCATAACTTTTGAAAGCTTCCATTTTATAAAAATGTATTAACTGTGACAACACCTTTTAAAATTCACGGATTTTTTACCCTTTGACCTTGAAGTTTGACCTCCTTTTCAAAAACATTAACAATACTCATACCTTTTGACTGAGAAGAGAAAGGGCTTTTATTTTATCCCTGTGAATTACCTATGAGAACTCTTTTCTTAATACACTGACGTTTGACAACTTGACTTTGAGGCTTGATCATAACTTTTTAATAAGGAGAGATAGGTCTTTCATATAACACAAACATCATAATGTCATGTACGTAACTTGTGATAAAATCATATCAAATACTAGTATATCATGAACTTTGACCTGAAGTTTATCCGGTTTTTCCAAAATTTAAGCATTGCTTAAAATTGACCATAACTTTTTACGCATGTATATTAGCTGTGACAAGGCCTATCTAAAAAAAGGTATTGCTTAAATCATGGAGAGTGTGTTATGGCCTTGAATCAAGGTCATTTAGGATAAGATATTTTGACTGGATGCATGGCGCATTGTTTGAAAAAAAACATGTGTGAATTTGTCAATACAGTAGCACACAAATTGGATATCCTCATCACCATCTTGTGTCATGGTGTGACCCAAGGTTATTTTGACAAGGTCAAGATCACAAACGTTCCTTTACAATCACTTTTTTAATAGTAAAACATAATAAGATGACATCTACCCTTAAAAGATTGCTTTACCATTAGAACTTGGCATGACCTTGACTCAAGGTCATTTCCGTAGCTCCGACGGAAGACCTACTCGTTGCTTTGCAACGAGATCGGCTCTAGTTAAATTTATGTCTTAATAAAATTCCAGGTAGATTTAAGTAATATTTATTCAGTATATCGAACAGATTGGGCATCGGGCAAACTGCATACAAAACAACTTTCTATATAAGGTCACGGATTACAAGTATATGAACTGAGTTGATTTAAAATCTTTAGCCCGAGTTCACAGAGATAACTTTTATAGAAAATCAAACTTGTCCCTTCTTACTTGGTTTTCTGTAAGGTTTGTTGTCGATGAAGTAAATGTCCCAGTGTGGATGTAGACCTATACAGGATCTCACGACGTCAGGTCTCGCTTCATTGCAGTCTTTCCAGAGCCAGTTCACGTGATCTACACTGTCCTGTGATCTTCCTCTGTAATGTACAGCCTCCCCTTCTCTTCTTAGTTCCGTTAGAAATTCTTCTCGTTCATCTTTACCGCTGTTAATTTTATTTTCTGGGATATTCACTGGAGAAAGAGAGATAAACAAAATACATATAATCATTAAAACTTAAATACGCTTATATAATAGTAAGAATACAGCTTAAAGCTGAACACTTCTCATAAATAGGCATTGGCAGACGGGTATATAAACCGTTCGCTTTCGTTACACCCGATTGCAAACTTGAAACTCGTTGCCGACATGTAGTACTCCTATCGTGGTTTTAGATTTTTCACGTTTATTTCTTGTTTTTATGCGCATTTTCTGTTTGTAAATAATACATTGACCTGTATTTTCCATGATACTTTTGTCCTGTTTTGGAAAAAAATACGTAAAATTTGATAATTTCATTGATATTGAGTAGCACTCTTTTGTAAGATGCACGTCTACACTCGTCGGATCTCTATACAACAGTGGGACGGACAACTTCGGAATGGACATTTTTCCGAACTTGCGCACCCTTTTCCTTCAAAGCTATCATCTTAGGGTTTTTTTTAAATGGTGGGGTTTTTATAATCAAATTGATTTATGAAAAAAAAATTCAACATTTTCTGCTAGTTTTTGAGATATTTGAGTTCAAAAACAAAAATCCCATGGGGAGACATGAACTTAAAAATACCCCACAAAAAACCCCACAAAAACCCCATGGGGTTTATTTTTCACCCCATGGGGTTAAATAACCCATATTATTTTTCGTGGGGTTTTTTAACCCACGTTTCACTAAAAATAAAATGTGGGGTTTATTATCCCATAATTTTTCATGTGGGGTAAAAAAAACCCATATTATTTCTCTTAATTCTTGTAATTATCAAGTGAGAATTATAAAATAAATATTGTTTGGAGTTGCAACATAAATTAAGTACAATACATGTACATTTTTTATCAACTTTGTAACAATTTAATTATTTTTTTTTTCAAATTCATTGATATACAGAACCTGGCCATAAGTGAGTCATAATTTTATTTTTACACTATATATTTCATTGAAAAACTTATTTTCATAAAAACTTGTTGTGAAGTCAATTTTAGCTCAATTTTCATGATTTTTTCACTGAAACATGCAGAATTATTAAAATTTTCTTATCTTAAATGATAAACAAAATGATACTTAAACAATTGAGAATAAATCATAAAATATTGTCATGACAAAAAATTTCTAACCTCAAATGAGTAAGATTTCTTAACAAATTGAAGTCTTAAAATTTTTGTTTTGCACTTGACCTGTGATTTCACGGTAATGCATAAAGATAAAACTATTTTGAAATAATGTGAAAAAATTACAACAAATTCTGCATTTTATGGTGTTTTAGACATTAAAAAGAAACAATAAATGACACTGCAAGAATATATTAGAAAAATTTGTATCCTAATGAAATATATAGTGGAAAAATAAAATTATGACTCATTTATGGCCAAGTACTGTACATTTATCACTGCATATGTAAATTAGACATGGCATAAGCATGATAAGAAGGGAATTAAATTATTTTTTTATGACTGACCAGTAAGTGAAAAAGTAAACAAATACGGATTAAAAGTTTGAAAGTTAATCTATAATATTCCAAGTGGGGGAGAGAAATGATTATAAAAGCAAGCATTCTGAGAGTATTGCATAAGCAATACATGTCCCCTACCGGGTTCCCCTTTTTCTTCAGGATGTCATTTTTTTATGTGCAAAAGTCATGTCCAAGGTTAAATGAAAGATGTTCAAGTTGTAAATGCCTTAAAATCAAATAAAATAATAAACATTAAGACGAAATTCAACTCATTTATCCATCGTCTTTTCCTCGCTTCATATTTTTGTCGACAATCGGAAGTTAGCGCAGTTCTAACCCAATCTTAATTAAGCGATTATGAAAAATATTCAAAATGCCATAATTCTGTCAAAAATCAATGAAGCGAAACGAAATTCAAACTTGATCTGTAACGCATTAAGATACACTCACGTACCAAAATTCAGCTCAATATCTGCAAGCGTTTAGAAAAAAAGTGCGGAAAACCAAGTGGGAATGGAAAATATTCAAAATGCCATAATTCTGTCAAAAAACAATGAAGCGAAACGAAATTCAAACTTGATCTGTAACTCATTAAGATACACTCACGTACCAAAATTCAGCTCAATATCTGCAAGCGTTTAGAAAAAAAGTGCGGAAAACCAAGTGGGAATGAAAAATATTCAAAATGCCATAATTCTGTCAAAAATCAATGAAGCGAAACAAAATTCAAACTTGATCTGTAACTCATTAAGATACACTCACGTACTAAAATTCAGCTCAATATCTGCAAGCGTTTAGAAAAAAAGTGCGGAAAACCAAGTGGGACAGACTGACGGGGACGGACAGACGGACGGACAGACAGACGCAGAGTTAACCTATAGTCCCCTCCGGTTTCACCGGTAGGGGACTAAAAAGACAATGGAGTGGACCGGCAATTTCATCAGAAAAACAATGCAAAAAATAATGTGACTTTGTTTACGCTAGCGTAGCTCATAGGTTATTGTTTTCACTATTTTACTGATAAAATTGCCGACTCCTCAGTCCTGTGACCTGTTATTAGTCCCCTACCGGTGAAACCGGAGGGGACTATAGGTTTCCTCTGCGTCCGTCCGTCCGTCCGTCCGTCCGTCCGTCTGTCTGTCTGTCCGTCCGTCTGTCTGTCCCCGTCAGTCTGTCCCACTTGGTTTTCCACACTTTTTTTCTAAACGCTTGCAGATATTGAGCTGAAGTTTGGTACGTGAGTGTATCTTAATGAGTTACAGATCAAGTTTGAATTTCGTTTCGCTTCATTGATTTCTGACAGAATTATGGCATTTTGAATATTTTTCATAATCGCTTAATTAAGATCGGGTTCGAACTGCGCTAACTTCCGATTGTCGACAAAAATATGAAGCGAGGAAAAGACGATGGATAAATGAGATGAATTGTCGTCTTAATGTTTATTATTTTATTAGATTTAAGGCATTTACAACTTGAAAATCTTTCAGTTTATCCTTGGACATGACTTTTGCACATTAAAAAATGACATCCTGAAGAAAAAGGGGAACCCGGTAGGGGACATGTATTGCTTATGCAATACTCTCAGAATGCTTGTTGAACACTGTTGATCATGAATCACATAGTAATGATAGTTGTTCTACTTACATGGAGTTTAGTTTGAGCTCTGCTGTTTGTAGCATAATGGACTTGATTCAAACAAAGACAAAAACTTCTCTACTTTTCAAAGAATGTATTTGAAATTGATTGAAAGAGACCAAATCAAATCATGACTTGTGATACTTCCAATTCCTCATTTTGGCACCATTGACATTGTCACCCACATCTTTTTCTTTCCCTATGTATAAGTCGTACTCTAAGAAACATATGGGTGACTCTGACAAATAGCGTAAAATTCAAAGACTAAACTGTTATATTTATCCGGAATTCGTTTTTCAGCAACACTGACAAAAGTTAAGTACATTGTATATTATACTTATAGATGTTTATGCCCACTGGCCCTGATTTGGGAATAAATCCCATTGTATTCCATTCTAAATAATATGTAAATGCAGTAGCTTATCAATCCTAAACCAGAAAAATGCTTTCTTTAAAGTGATTAAAAGAACCAGTTCGTCTTCATGCAATATAACACTTTTATAGCTTTTTCAAAGAAATTAATAAATTTAAATCATAAAAAAGAGATGAAAGTAGACGAACTGGTAGCGTTTGGAAGGTGTTATGGAATAAAAATACATGTACCACACCAAGCAAATTTACATGAAATAAAATGAAAGAAAAGCCCTCGAGGTTTCACTGGTCAGCATGATCAAGGACTCTAATAAATTCATTCAATACGCATACAGGTACGGACTGACTATGTAAAATCTAATATTTATTTTTGAATATAAATTATGTCTATAAGGCAGCTATAAAGCTCCTCCATTTTCAATAATTTATTTAAATTTTTAAGATTTATATAGCCTTGAGTAGAAAACAGTCTCTCATTTCTTTAAATGTTTCAAAAAAATATAAAACAAATACTTTGATAAAGTTAGAATTGCTCAATACAAGAAATTTATAATTTATCATTTTAGATTAAGAAAGACCATACTTTTACAAGAAAAATAAAACCATACTTGCCAAATTTCATTGAAATATGAAAAAGTTATGGCCAGTTAAGAGAACACACCTGTACGACTGACTGAATATGACATGATGATGGATTCTCCCCATGTAAATATCAGTTCTTTTACAACTTATCATGTAAGATTTAGAAAGTTTATGCCATTGCAAGAAAAATAAAACCAATACTTGCCAAATTTCACTGAAATATAAAAAAGTTATGGCCAGTTAAGAGAACACACTAGTACGACTGACTGTGTTTAACATGATGATGGATTCTCCCTATATAAATTTATGTTCTCTTTTAGTTTTACAATTTAATCATTAAGGATTAAGAATGGCCATACATTTACAAAAAAAAATTAAACCATACTTGCCAAATTCCATTGAAATATGAAAAAGTTATTGCCAGTTAAGAGAACACACCTGTACGACTGACTGAATATGACATGATGATGGATTCTCCCCATGTAAATATCAGTTCTTTTACAACTTATCATGTAAGATTTAGAAAGTTTATGCCATTGCAAGAAAAATAAAACCAATACTTGCCAAATTTCATTGAAATATGAAAAAGTTATGGCCAGTTAAGAGAACACACTAGTACGACTGACTGTGTATTACATGATGATGGATTCTCCCTATATAAATTTATGTTCTCTTTTAGTTTTACAATTTAATCACTTAGGATTAAGAAAGACCATACTTTTACAAGAAAAATAAAACCATACTTGCCAAATTTCATTGAAATATGAAAAAGTTATGGCTAGTTAAGAGAACACACTAGTACGACTGACTGTGTATTACATGATGATGGATTCTCCCTATATAAATTTATGTTCTCTTTTAGTTTTACAATTTAATCACTTAGGATTAAGAAAGACCATACTTTTACAAGAAAAATAAAACCATACTTGCCAAATTTCATTGAAATATGAAAAAGTTATGGCCAGTTAAGAGAACACACTAGTACGACTGACTGTGTATTACATGATGATGGATTCTCCCTATATAAATTTATGTTCTCTTTTAGTTTTACAATTTAATCACTTAGGATTAAGAAAGACCATACTTTTACAAGAAAAATAAAACCATACTTGCCAAATTTCATTGAAATATGAAAAAGTTATGGCCAGTTAAGAGAACACACTAGTACGACTGACTGTGTATTACATGATGATGGATTCTCCCTATATAAATTTATGTTCTCTTTTAGTTTTACAATTTAATCACTTAGGATTAAGAAAGACCATACATTTCCAAGAAAAATAAAACCATACTTGCCAAATTCCATTGAAATATGAAAAAGTTATTGCCAGTTAAGAGAACACACCTGTACGACTGACTGATAATGACATGATGGTTGATTCTCCCCATGTAAATTTCAGTTCTTTTACAACTTATCATGTAAGATTTAGAAAGTTTATGCCATTGCAAGAAAAATAAAACCAATACTTGCCAAATTTCGTTGAAATATGAAAAAGTTATGGCCAGTTAAGAGAACACACTAGTACGACTGACTGCATGTGTATAACATGATGATGGATTCTCCCTATATAAATTTATGTTCTCTTTTAGTTTTACAATTTAATCACTTAAGATTAAGAAAGACCATACATTTCCAAGAAAAATAAAACCATACTTGCCAAATTTCATTGAAATATGAGAAAGTAATGGCTAGTTAAGAGAACACACTAGTACAACTGACTGTGTATTAGATGATGATGGATTCCCTCTATATACGGTAAATTTATGTTCTCTTTTAGTTTTACAATTTAATCACATAGGATTAAGAAAGACCATACTTTAACAAGAAAAATAAAACCATACTTGCCAAATTTTTATTGAAATATGAAAAAGTTATGGCTAGTTAAGAGAACACACTAGTACGATTGACTTTATGTATAACAAGAAGATGGATTCTTCCTATGTAAATTTATGTTGTCTTTCAGTTTTACAATTTATCATTTTAGATTAAGAAAGACCATACTTTTACAAGAAAAATAAATCCATACTTGCCAAATTTCATTGAAAAGAAAGTTATGGCCAGTTAAGAGAACACACTAGTACGAATGACTGAGTATAACATGATGATGGATTCTCCCTATGTAAATTTAAGTCCTCTTACAGTTTATAATTTTAAGTCCTCTTATAATTTATAATTTTAAGTCTTCTTACAATTTATAATTTTAAGTCTCAACTCTGTTTTAAGTTGTTATAATCTGCACCAGTAAGAACATTTTAATAGAAAAGGTCATATGTTATATGTGGGCATTCACAAATTAATTTGGTAAAATTAAAAAGAAATGTTGGAAAAGTATTCCATGAAGATTCAGTACATTTTAATCTGTTTAATAAGAAATACATGTATATGAAGAAGTTGAGTAATACATGTATGAATTCTTATTTATGAAAATAAGTTGCAAATGATTTTGAATGAGCAAACCATTGTATTGTTTATTACCAAGAACCATACAGTTCATAGGTTTAGCGTATATACATAAATCAGTTGTACAGTATACATGTATGTATAACATTTCATGGTCATTCGAACATTATGAAGCCTTACATCAGAGACATAAATAACAGTTATATTGTCTCTGCTTACATCCAAGTATTTGGAAATTTATCAATATGTCAATGAACGTTTTCCATGGCAATAACACAATAATTATCAATTAGTAAAGTTACAAAAAAAGTAAATTTTTCATTTTTTTTTTTTTTATTTTTGATTTTCATCAATGAACACTTTGAAATGTGCTTTTTACTAGGAAAACTTAAAAAAAAAATTAGAGTAGCTAGTTACTCTGAAACCAGCTATGTATACACAAAGGGATATAGAAAACAGGAAATGGTTTGTGTAATGATCAGTCTGTGTGGAAATGAATTCTTGAATATATGTATATACCGGGTATATCATCATATAGACTGAAACTCTGAAAGGTGTGAGAACATTCCTTCGGGCAAAATTTTCCAATATATTTTCAAAGGTGTGAAATAGGGATAATTCACTGATTTCAATTTAATTGATCTTTTACAAATTTTTACGGATTTTCAGAATTAATAAATTGAAAATCAATCTGCAATTCATCCCTTTTATGACAACGCTAATCAAAGGGTTTTAATTAAGACTGTTTTTCACTCCAATTAAAATCAGCATAATTTGATAATTAGGTACATTGCATGCCAGTACTAAGTGGTCATTAAATAATACATGGCTTCCCCCCACCCCCCCTCTCTCTTTCTCTCTCTCGACTCTGTATAAAATTATTGCACCCGCAGTAAGGTTTTTTTTAATAATTTTTTTTCCCAGAGAATTTCAATTTTAGTTGTTGACAGGATAAGTGGAATAAAAAACCATGCACAGAGAGAGAGAGAGAGAGAGAGAGAGAGAGAGAGAGATAAAACAATAACAAAAATTTCTGTTAGGTGCATATCAACACTTGAGGGGAAGTTTGGAATAGATTAAGCATTTAAGTGTAAAGCATTCTGAAATAATCTGGCCTTAGAATTTTTTAGTTTTTTTGGTTTACCAAATAACGATGAAATGTAGAAGAAATATTATTTAAGCTTTCCGTTAATACTCTATGGAATTATTAATGCACATGATTAAGGTTGTGCAGTTAAAACATATATATGTTGTAAACTTACTTGAATTCGTGTAAGATGGTTGAATCCCTCTACTGACTTCCTCTTCTTAATTACTTTACATCTTATACATGTACCATTTCTTTATTTTATTTGGATTCTTGTCTTTATTCAAGTTGAGAGTGTAACATGAAATTAGGAGTAGTTACCACCCATGCTTCCTCGTTTCTTATATTGTTTATATACCAAGTCTTCTCCGGAGACAGATTTTGATACTTATGAAGAATTTAAATCAAAATTCTATAATTTGTCGTTTTTCTTTCTTAAACTTTCAAAATAAAACGTAAATGTCAAAGCTATTGATAAATGAAAATACACTAGCTTTTATTGTTTAGATGGAAAAAAAATTCAGATTAATGAAATGACCATATGTATTTTAAATCTTTATCTTCGATCTTAGAAAGGGAAATAACTATATAAAGCGGATCGTTTTTAAAATATTGTCCTGAGTAGTAAGAAGACTAGATTAGTATATATGATATGAAACATTTTTAAAGGAAGAATTAAAACTATTATTTCATTAATCATTTATTTATTGATTAATGCAGCCTTTAATTTTTTCGTAAATGTTACAAAACACCTTACTTCGATATATTGACTATGATGATATCGAAACGCTTTAGGTTTGGACAGAACCATTCATATTTTTGCGCAGGGGTGTCGTAAAATAAACAGAGCGTGAATTTGTTTCTTTTTTTTTAATCCGAGTTTGATACCATGAAAATTTCATCAACCTTGTTAGTTATATCTATTTTCATAATCTTACATTATGTTTGACTAATAATAATACAACAACTAGATTATTGAGTTAAACCTACCCACCCCCATTTGCTAACTTCCGAGAAACCAATATTTACACACCCCAGATCTAGATAATCCAGTCCCATCACTAGTTGCGTTTTACTTCTGAACAAACATTTTTAATGCTGAACAAACTGACACTTTTGATAAATAACTTAATATGTCCTGAGTTTGAAAACCTAATAGAAAAAAAAGATGTGAAATTTGATTTAATTTCTTCGAAATCCCTAATAAGAACAAAATTGAAAACTTTGAATTCCAAAAAAAAGCGTACAATCCTTTTTTATTATTCCTAGGTTGAAATAGAAAAATTGAACCATTATTTTAAAACCGGAAAGTATAACATTCTTGAAAGTACATGTAGACTGCTCTAAAATGGAACTAGACGACTATTATGCAATATAAACAGGAAATGACAGGTGTCACTACTTAGGTGTGGAACCGAATCCTTGTATATATACACGTGTGATGTACGTCTAGGTTACAATGTACCCCATCGGAATACAGCCCTGGGGGTGAATCTTACAATATATTTTCTATCTAGTGTGTACAGAGTGGGTCGACCATGCTCTACGCGCTGAACATTGCTGAAGTTATTAAACAATCATGTGCCCCCCCCCTCCCCCATACCTAGTACCATAAATACGCGAATTCCATGGATTTGTAAAATGAGATAAAATATTATTTATATAGAATAGCATTTATAAAATAAAGATTAATGGGGGTTGGTAGGGTCGAAAGATTTTTACTTTTGATTAATGATTTAAACTTTGATATTCCTATCATGCATTTACAATCAAATAAGTCCGAAGATTGCCCTGAGAGTCCATTTTCGAGAATAGCATTTATAAAATAAAGATTAATGGGGGTTGGTAGGGTCGAAAGATTTTTACTTTTGATTAATGATTTAAACTTTGATATTCCTATCATGCATTTACAATCAAATAAGTCCGAAGATTGCCCTGAGAGTCCATTTTCCTCGTATAAAAAATACAATTAATTTTTTTTTTAAAACAGACCGACAAGAGTAAGGGGTATACTTTTTTTGAGAAACTGGTGTGAACAAAATATCTCGATCATTGCATATATGTGCTTGATAAAGGGGCCGAGCAAGGGACTTTACGCAATCGCACATATTAGGCCTAATTTAATGTTATATTTGCTTGTAACTGTAGATTAATCATGTGTTGATAAATAAATAAATAAATGATTAAATGAATGGAAAAGTCAACAATGAAAAATATATATAAATGTACTGCAGGTGGGTTATCGTGTATTCGGCACTTTAGTAAACACTCAGCTTAATTAATAATGGGTATATATTACTACAAATATAAGATGTTTTAAATAGTTTAACGGAAATTATTGAAAATATATTACCAAAATTAAGTGTAAATCGATAAAATGAGTAAACCGGGCTCGCTACCCATTTTAGTCACCTTGAAAAGGACAAGCGGCGATAATGATGGATAAACACAACATTTTAATTTAAAACTTTCAGTGAAGGCTAATCTTATAGTAATAAACTATGTCCGTAAATTTCATGAAGAAAGAATGTGTATTTATTCCGTTATTGTCAAAAACACGGTTTTCAGTTTCGAAATTCCCGGCCAGAAGAGCGGAAATGAAGAAAACCACCTGTCTCAGTGTCTGGATGTATAGGCCTAATGATGGAATTCAGAACTTTATTTTAACAAGGATTAATTCACGCAAGTATTTAAATCAGTCCGATTGATTTGGCGTGTGTGAATTATTCCATTAACATCACAAAATGTCCAATTGGAATTCTGCAGTCAGTGTCTGAAGGAATTAGTTTTGTTAACATGTCAGTGATGTAAGTATTAGCATGCTATGAATTTGGGGGTTATTTATTGCAAAACGGAATCAAGCTCTACATGATAGATATTAAAGGAATATACATGGTCAAAAATGAATATAACTTTTATGTGTTTTCTTAGTCTTACTCAACAGTCAATTTTGGGAGGAGGAATATATGTCAGGGTGTCCCATGTATCAGTAGGGTATGTCACATTGTGCCTGTCTAAGGTTAATCAAGGTCAAGTTCAGTTAATTTATGGATTCTATATCATTAGGTCTGTGCAAATGAGTTCAATAATTAATCCCTGCATGTACTTTTATGGGGTACTCACAACTTGTGATCCACCCCTGTGACACAAGGGTAGATTTTAACAACTGCAGTGATATATAGATGTGAAATTTTTATTTTCCTTTTAAAAAACTGTGAACCAAAAATTATCACTTTGAAAACAGAGTACCAATCATACGATATTTATGGAAATACCTTATTGAAGAGTTACTGTAGCTCCAAAGTTTTTTTTCTAATTAGGTCAAACATGAAGGCAAAGGTCAAGGGGTCAGAAATCAAAGCATGCTCAGAAATATCTTGCAACAGACATATGAAAAATATATCTCTTCTAAATCAAAGTCATAAGGAAGAATTAATATTTATGAAAAGTTTTAATAACGACCGCTGAAAGCGAATAATGACTCGCGCAAGCTGCCTCGTTTTCACTTTCGCTTTAGACAAACATGGAAGTTCGCAAGTTGTTGGTGAGGAAAATTTAAAAGATATAGTGAAGAACTCTGAAGCTGATAATATATACAAGACAATCACAGGGATATCTCTGAATATTATATAATATGGTTAAGTTCGACTTTTCCACTCGGCGAGCATGGTTTTGACGCTGTTTAGTTTACTCGATCACGGAGACGATTCATGTCTAAGCAGAGACAATAAAGACGAGCATGCCATGTAAGATTGTGTTTTATCTTAGAAGACATAGGTATTTATATTTTGTCAGTGCATTTCCTCTGCAAGTGTAAACGAAAGCGATTCATTGGCGATTCTCAATCTGGGGGAGGGAGTACTCTGTGTTTTTCTGAGATAGATATCTTGCGTTATTATTATGATTGATATGGGTTAAAATTTATTACCGAAACAATTTCCTCTGAATTTTGAAACATTTATATTTATTTATGGTTGATACTATTTCTGTTAACAGTAGGAAGATATACATTGTACTAATGAATTTGGGAAATTATCATTTATATAATATAATAAATATGGACTCAGTGCACGGTCAATATGCATTTATAATGACCCAGGATGACAGATATTGACCTCAGATACATGAAGTATATCGACCTCGGGCTAGCGCCCTCGGTCGATATACTACATGTATCTGAGTCAATATCTGTCATCCTGGGTCATTATAAATGCATATTGACTTACATTGAGTCCATATTTGTATAATAATGATTATGGTTTATTGATTTCAAACATATAGCTTATATGGCATGTGTCATGTATGTCATGTGTGATCAAGATCTAAACTTATAAGTGGTGGATCCAAGGGGAGTGGATATTTATCTTTTTTAATTATAAGTGTTTGATCAAAGGTTATAAATGAATTGTGATCATGTCTAATTTATTTCAAATATTTAGCTTTTATGTCAGGTGCGAACATGATCTTAATTTAAAAGTGGTGGATCTAAGGGGAGCGGATATTATTTTTAAATATTTGTAGTGGGTAAAAGGACATTACTGATTCCGGCTAATTGATTTCAAACATTAAAATGGTATGTCATGTGTGATCAAGATCAAAACTCATAAGTGGTAGATCCAAGGGGGGTGGATATTTATCTTTTTTAAATATTTGTGAATGATCAAAGGATATTAATGATTTATGATTATGGCTAATTTATTTCAAACATTTAGCTTTTATGTCTGGTGTGAACATGATCTTCATTTAAAAGTGGTGGATCTAAGGGGAGCGGATATTATTTTTAAATATTTGTGGTGGGTAAAAGGATAATAATGATTATGGCTAACTTATTTCAAACTTTAATCTTACATGTCATGTGTGATCAAGAACTTAACTTATTAGTGGTGGATATTATTAGTGGTGGGAGTGGATATTCATATTTTAAAGAAATATTTGTGGTGTATCAAGGATATTAATGACTATGCCATAGTCATTAATATCCTTGATATGGCTGATTGATTTTAAGCATTAAGATAATATGTCATGTGTGGTCATGATCTAAACTGATAAGTGGTGGATCCAAGAGACATAAATATTTTATTTTTAAATATTTGGGTGAATCAAAAGATTTTAATAGTTGTACTTTGTGATATATAACTGAATTGCGTTCCATTAATTAAATATGTAGATATATTGCACATGAATTAAATAAATCCAATCTTATTAGTGGTGAATGCAAGGGGAATGGAGATTTTAAAAAAATCCACAAACTAGACATCATATAAAC